>SJYV01018899.1:2793453-2868198 GCA_006410875.1 Neotragus pygmaeus | reverse complement strand
ACTCTGATGCTGGGAGGGATTAGGGGCAGGAGGAGAAGGAGACGACAGAGGATGAGATGGCTGGATGGCATCACCTACTCGATGGATGTGAGTTTGAGTGAACTCCAGAAGTTGGTGATGGACAGGGAGGCCTGGCGTGCTGCAATTCATGGGGTCACAAAGAGTCGAACACGACTGAGCTACTGAACTGAACTGAACTGACAAGACAAAGAAACTTAGGTTTGGATGCTCAATTAGTGAATCTTCTAAAGAGAGTCTGGGCTTTGGGTAGTGAATGAAAGAAATGACAAGTTTTATTTATACAGGCATTTTGGTGCCAATTCTCTGTTTCTGGTGATAAGGCCATATGAGTGTCCTTATGTTTCCAGATGCAGAGAGGGAAATTTCACATGGGAGGTTTATTTCCTACTTTCAGGGAGACAGAGTATCAAAGGGATCAAAGTATCCCTGCTACACTGGCCATTTCTTAAGTCACTTTAATTCAAAATAACCAATGTGATGGGTCACCTGAACCCCAACAGTTTAGATTTTGGCATAAGTAAGTACAAAGTCTAATGAATGAACATGAATGAATATTCAGGTTAAAATATGAATATTTATGTTTTAAATAAGCCAATACTACGCTATTTATTTTGTGGGTCAAAAACCCTTCCAGCTTTGCCATCGGGAGTAATTCCCACTTGGTTCCTATAGCCCTGTGTATATGCCTGCATGCTCAGTCATGTCCAACTCTTTACGACCCCAGGACTAGAGCCTGCCAGGCTCCTCTGTCCACGGAATTTCCCAGGCAAGAATGCTGAAGTGGTTTGCCATTTCCTTCTCCAGGAGATCTTCCTATCCAGGGATCAAACCTGCGTCTCCTGCATTGGCAGGCAGACTCTTTACAACTGAGCCACCTGGGCATGTTCTTTTTCTGTTTCTTTTTGAGTATTTACTTAACTTCAGTCACCACAAAATGCTTGAAACTTACCTTGCACTTTTCCTGCCTCAGTCCTAGAATCAATTATTTTTCTCCTGCCAGTTTTTAAGTCATCTAATCTATTCTTCACTTGGAAGAAGAATGTTAATGTAACTCCCTCAATTAAAATTTTTCATTAAAAAATATAAAATTTTTCATTGACTCCATTTTCACAATTATTATAAAATGATAATTCCTCAGCATGGCATAATCAGTCTTTGAGGACTTGTCCTGCTTTTGTGGACCAAATTCACCCACATCTCAGTTTAGATTTCACTTCTTCTGGGAAACCATTCTTCATCAGTGTCCCCCTCCCCAAACATGGATTTAGAAAACTTTCTGTGTACTTCCTTAGTGCTCTGACTGTATAGTGAGAGGCTGTGGATAAACTGTGTTGAATGAATAATACTGTAATCTTTACAACAGCAACAAACCACCGTATCCTCATTTGAAAAATGGGCAGGCTGGCTTCTCATTATTAGTTTGAATGTAATAAAATAGGTTTATGAAAATTTAATGTGAATTTTAATCAACTTACAGATATGAATTAGGCTAGAAAATAGGGGTAAAGAATTAAATAATGAACCTTCTCTCCTCAAAACCTTCCCCTCCCCTTGACAATACAAACTCTAAGACAAGAAGTTTACTTGGTGGAAGCAGGAGGAAAGGAACTGAATGTGTAAGACAAAAAAAGTAGAAAAGGATGCATTATTGGCCTGATTACCATAGATGGCAATCGGTGCTCAATCCCCACTGAAAGGTCTCTGGGGACATATATAAAATTGGAAGCCAGAGTATTTATCTATGGAACTCTGACTCCCATTGCTAAAGGGTTGGTTCCAGAAGAGTGGACTTTCCTGCCTTTGCTTTTAAGCTCCTTAGAGGAAGGAAAAGATTCTGAGGCAAAAAGACCGAGAGGCATAATATTGTTCTAAGGTGAGATGTTGTCAGTGTGCACAAAACTGGTCGTTGCAGCTGTTCATATTGAAATCAAATGTGGACTGAGTCATTATGTTGGAAAACATATAAATTCCTTGCTATGAAACCATATTCATGGGTCCTCAGGGTAGATAAAGTCATATAAGACTTAGACCCAGAAATTATATGTTAGAAGAGAATGAAGAACTGTGTTGAATAATACAGCTACTAGCATGTATGAGTGATCAGCACAGTGTAGAAATTAATACTTGCCAGAGTTTCTCTTTTTTGAGACATCATTGAAAGAGTTCTTGAGGTAAGCCTTGAAAGGCACTTAAGATTTGGATTAACAGAGAAAGGAGGAAACTTCAGTTCAATCTTATTATTAAGACTGCCTGGGATGTGACATTTGAGTGTGTTGTTTAACAAAAGTTGACAGGTATTGCACCTACCCTTTCTCAAACTTTTATTAGTAATGCCTTGGATTATCAGGCTTTGATTACACAGGTAAACTTGACTAGCAGCTGCTTTTACTGTTGTGAAAAGTGCACATCAGTATTCAGAGTGTGATATGGGTCCATAGGAACTGTGGAGAGTCCTTAACCTTATTCAAAAGAAAGCTGTTTTTTGGAAGAGGTAAAAATTTTTCCTCTACCATTTTTTATTAAAAAAATTTTATTGGAGTATAGTTGCTTTACACTGTTGTGTTAGTTTTTACCATATAGCAAAGTCAATCAGCTATATGTACACATATATCCCCTCTTTTGGATTTCCTTCCTATTCAGGTCACACATCACCTTTCGGAGAAGGCAATAGCACCCCACTCCAGTACCCTTGCTTGGAAAATCCCATGGACGGAGAAGTCTGGTAGGCTGCAGTCCGTGGGGTCGCTAAGAGTCGGGCACAACCGAGCGACTTCACTTTCACTTTCACTTTCATGCATTGGAGAAGGAAATGGCAACCCACTCCAGTATTCTTGCCTGGAGAATCCCAGGGTCAGAGGAGGCTAATGGGCTGCCGTCTATGGGGTCACACAGAGTCGGACACGACTGAAGCAACTTAGCAGCAGCAGCAGCAGGTCACAGAAAGCACTGAGTAGAGTTCTCTGTGCTATACGGTAGGTTCTTATCAGTTATTTATTTTACACACAGTATCAATAGTGTATATTTGTCAATTCCAGTCTCCCAATTCATCCCATGCTCTCCTTTCCCCCCTTGGTCTCCATACATTTGTTCTCTACATCCGTGTCTCTATTTCTGCTTTGTAAATAAGTTTGTGTATACCTCTTCCCTTCTGAATTCTTCTGCCTGGTCTGAGAATTAAGTTACAGGGGAAAATCAAACAGATATTTAATAGCATGTAGGAGAGATTTTCAGGGGAAAATTGAACAAATATTTAATAATGTGTATGGGAGCAAAATATGCTCCCCTAAACTGTATCTCTTTAACGTGAGAGTTAATTAGGCTGATTATTTTCAAGGATCAAAAGACTCAGGGAGACAGTTTGATCTCCTTGCTAACTGCCTAAAGGATGTAGACGGGGGATCTGTTCCAGCAAGGGGGCTCTGACCATAGGTAACTATGCTAGGAATTATGTGTGTAAATGAGAAGGAACCTAGCAAAGTCTTTGTTAAAATTTCTTTGTGTCCCTATGTCTTTGCATGTTCCAGCAACTATTTCTTTACCAAACATTTGCTTTTCCCTCATTTGAACATTTACTGAGTATGGAGAGGATGTGAAAATGAATGAGACATACCTTTCACCAAGTTTTGCTGCTTAAATGGAACATATACAATCCTTCAGTAAAAACTAAAACAAAATCCAAGAGGCCAGATTGGAAAGGATATTGCTTGGCTATCTGGTCAAAAATTTGTGTTTTAATGTGGATATATTGCAGGTATTTAAATGGGAGAGTGTTGACTGAAATAAAAAAGCACTATGTGAGATTGTGAGTTTCCGTTTTATTCAGGGGTCTTACGGAGAAATACAGCCTGGAAAACAGGCTCTTAGATAGCTCTGAGGAACTGTTCTAAAGAGGTAAGGGAGGAACTAGGAAATATAGCAGCTTTTGCTGGAAAAAATGTAGTTGAACATCAAAGGATTACTATTAATCATTGAAACAGACATCTCCAGTTAATGATTTTAGTGCCTTTCTATGTCCGGTAAGATGCAACAATCTGAGGTCATTGAAATTCTTTCTTAGATATACATCTTAAGTATCTAGGGGCCCTATATCCAAAGCACAGAAAGCTTCCTGTTTTTTCATCCTGAATTCCCCTCAGAGTGCAATCAGTGTTGGTCGGTGACTGCAGTGGGTTATGAAAAACCCCTTTGTATAAGAAGATGATGAGGACATTCTTTGTTCTTTTTGTTTAGAGCTTTTTATCTTTTGGTCATAAATTCTACTAAGGTTTGGTAGACATTTTATGATTGGTTTGTCCCACAGTATGGTAAAGAATCTGCTTGCAGGAAACCTGGGTTCAGTCCCTAGGTCAGGAAGATCCCCTGGAGAAGGGACGGCTACCCACTCCAGTATTCTTGCTTGGAGAATCCCATGAACAGAGGAGATTGGCAGGCTACAGTCCATGGGGTCGTAAAAAGTCAAACACAACTGAACAACTTTCACTCTGAAGGCTCACTCCTAGCTCAGGTGATGATTTTGCCAATAGGCTATTCATGTACTATATCTAGATTGTGTGTGTGTGTGTTCAGATGCTCAGTTATATCCAACTCTTTGCAACCCCACAGACCATAGCCTACCAGGCTTCTCTGTTCATGGGATTTCTCGGGCAAGAATACTGGAGTGGGTTGCCGTTTCCTCCTCCAGGGGATCTTCCTGATCTAGGGATCAAACCTGCATCTCCTGTGCCACCTGCATTGCAGGAGGGTTTTTTACCTGCTGAGCCACTGGGAAAGCCCTTATATCTAGATTAGGCTTTGTTAATAACTTGTAAATTCTCTAGATCATATGTCTTCAGTTCAGTCACTCAGTCATGTCCGACTCTTTGTGACCCCATGAACCGCAGCGCACCAGGCCTCCCTATCCATCAGCAACTCTCAGAGTCCACCCAAACCCATGCATTGAGTCGGTGATACCATCCAACCATCATCCTCTGTTGTCCTCTTCTCCTCCTGCCCTCAGTCTTTCCCAGCATCAGGGTCTTTTCAAATGAGTCAGCTCTTCACATCAGGTGGCCAAAGTATTGGAGCTTCAGCTTCAAGATCAGTCCTTCCAATGAATACCCGGGGCTGATCTCCGTTAGGATGGACTGGTTGGATCTCCTTGCAGTCCAGGGGACTCTCAAGAGTCTTCTCCAACACCACAGTTCAAAAGCATCAATTCTTTGGTGCTCAGTTTTCTTTATAGTCTGACTCTCACATTCATACATGACCACTGGAAAAATCATGTCTTACTAGTTTATATGACCCAGAAAATGTTTTCCCTATTGCTTCTTCCCTTATCTAGAGTTACATCATAGAATTTAGTTTCTTTTTCTTTTTCACTGCACTACATGGCATGTGGAATCTTAGTTCCCTAACCAGAGATTGAACTCAAGCTCCCTGCAGGAAAAGCACAGAGTCTTAACCACTCTACTGCCTGGGGAAGTCCCCAGTACAATTAATTTTATGTAGAGCTATATAGGTGATCAATTGCCTCACTATATTTAGTGATCATTAATTTTGTCAGAATCTTAGTTACACATGCAAAAAAAATGACAGTCATAAAATAGATAGGATTATGAGTAATATAGCTAATAGCATTAATAAAGTCATAAGTAGGGATTTAAGCCATGAGCTTCCAGAATTAAACAAACTTTTTAGAAGATGACCAATATTAGAAAGTGAACCACTTAAGGCAGAAATCTGATTTTTCATATAGGTCATAAAATGTGTTATATTAGAAGATTCATCTGATATAAAAACACATCATTCAGTTTGAATTATGGTGCAGGTGCCTCCCTGAGATGCTAGAAGGATATTGAGGGCTGTATGATCTTGTAAGACCACTTTTATTGTCAAAGTGACCTCAGAATTCAGTAGGCTGATAGCCTGATCACTATTGAAGGCCTGTTGGGTGAATTTTGTAAAGGCTTCAATGTGGGCAATTACATCTTCGAATCTTACTGAAGGCACAAAAACGGGTGCTAAATGGCCATATCAATGGTATGGCTTAATGGTATATTTCCCAGTATGTATTCAGTCACTTCAGTCGTGTCTGACTGTGATCCCATGGAGTATAGCCCACGAGTCTCCTCTGTCCATGGCATTCTCCAGGCAAGAATACTGGAGTGGTTAGCCATTACCTTCTCTAGGGGATCTTCCCAATCTAGGGATCTAACCCACATCTCCTGTGTCCTCTGCACTGGCAAGCAGATCCTTTACCACTGCGCCAGTGTTATATGTAAATTGGCACTCTTGTGGCCTTGAGACAAAAGGAATCCTAGGGTATATCTTCCTTTCCATCTTGGAGGAAACTAGGGCCACAAATTGATGCTGAAAGCCATTGAGTTCCATTAGGTGTGACCTGGTATATTTCTGGTTGCCTGACCCAGTTTGTTCCCTATCAGTCTCTCTCTTTAGGGGAAACATGTTGGCATTTTTCATAAGGCACACAGCCTAGTTTTCTAGTGCTATTATGCTGAGTATCTCAGTATGATTGAATTGTTCCCAACATAGGGGAACCTTAAACTTAACTGACTATAGCTTGGTGTTAGCTATAATCCATCCCATAACTGAGGGTAGGTCCCTCCTGATAATTGGTTAGTTATACTCTTTGACTGAAATTAATCTGGTTGCTCTGATTGAGGTTGAGTAACTTGAAAGAAAATTATTATTTATGGACAGGGTCAGAGCAAGTATGGTTGATTGGACAAATGAGGGCATCCCACTTAGCAATATCAATAGCAGCCTGAAAAAAACTACAATTTCTTTCTTCTAAAATAAATTTTCTAAGGGTCATCCAATCAGAGCTTTGTCAATAAAAAATCCACCAGAGTAAATCAGAAGTACTGGATGTAAGTAATTAAATACAAACCTGACATTTGAATTGATTTCTCAAATTTACACGGGATTATATTCACGATAGAAAAACATTTTTATTCATATGCAGAAGTCCATGAAATAAAGAAAACATTCTGAATAATCATACTGGTCATGTCTGGCATCTTGGGAGAGCTGTCTCCTTCTAATTTCATCTTCTTCTCATCCCGATGTTGGTGTCATTTCTCCTCTGAGTATTGTTTTAAGATGAGTTCAAGATCAGCAGTTCTCTCTGTAGAGCAGTCCAATGTAGGAGTCCTTTTTAAGTGAAAAATATGAATTTGTGAGTTAATCCCCTTCAGTTTTGTTTACTCATGAGCTAGTTGATAGTACCTGATAAGGAGTCAACTATCTGTTAATAGTTGGAAGACAGTCCTTTAAGTGATGTTGTTTCCAGCGCACATAATCTCCTGGTTTCAGGTCATGGAGCATCTGATCTTCAAAAATATATTAGTGTGATAAGCTTCAGGAAGAAGCTTAGGGTATCTTTTAATAATTCAATTAAATTTTATAATAATGCAACATAGTAACAAGGAGCTATCTATTAATAGAAAGTGAAGCTTAGAATAAATACAAAACCTCAAATTTTTCTCTCTTAAATTACCACCTTCATTTCTACCAAATATAGCCAACTGAAGACTCATTTGTTTGCCAAATAATTCTAGCTTTTAATAAACTTGGCCTGATGATATATGTAAGTGACCATATAGGCTCTTTTATTTATTTTTGTTTGTCTTTTGCTTTTTGTTTGTTTTGTTTTTGACAGAGTCTTAACCACTGGACTGTGAGGGAAGTCCTGATATAGGCTCTTTTAAATTGACTTTGCTAGAACTTTTCATAAGATATTTCAGACTGAACTTTTTAAAAGTTCTCTCAAGGCATAGAGAAGCATATCAAGGATTTGTCATCAGATTTCACCTACAATATCCACAGATTTGTGATCAGTTCCTCTCTTCCTTGGGTTCTCAAAATATTTTGAGGTTTCTGTACTTGCCAGAAAGTGACCTTCATTATTTACTTCAATCATTACATAATTTATTACTCAGGTTATGGGAACCCTGTAAGCAAGGTACCAGGTTGTTTTTCCAAGGGTTTTTATGGCTTCATAAAGTTTAGGTGGTAGAGTCCAACTGCACTGCAGGAGACCTGGGTTCGAGCCTTGGGTAGGGAAGATCCCCTGGAGAAGGGAATGGCAACACATTCCAGTATTCTTGCCTGGAAAATCTCATGGTCAGAGGAGCCTGGTGAGTCACAAAGAGTCAGACACGACTGAGCAACTAGCACACATAAAGTCCACCTTGGTTCTTTAAAGCTTTCTGGTCTTATCTGAGTCTATGTGCATTCTCAAAAATGACATTCCAGTCAAAGTCATGGTAATATGATGAGAATTTCTGATTATGCCCTATTACAAGNTATATCCAGAAGTGGGATTGCTGGATCATCAGTTCAGTTTAGTTCAGTTCAGTTGCTCAGTTGTGTCCAACTCTTTGCGACCCCATGAATCGCAGCACACCAGGCCTCCTTGTCCATCACCATCTCCCAGAGTTCATTCAAACTCACGTCCATCGAGTTGGTGATGCCATCCAGCCATCTCATCCTCTGTTGTCCCCTTCTCCTCCTGCCCCCAATCCCTCCCAGCATCAGAGTCTTTTTCAATGAGTCAACTTTTCACATGAGGTGGCCAAAGTACTGGAGTTTCAGCTTTAGCATCATTCCTTCCAATGACCACTCAGGACTGATCTCCTTTAGAATGGACTGGTGGATCTCCTTGCAGTCCAAGGGACTCTCAAGAGTCTTCTCCAACACCACAGTTCGAAAGCATCAATTCTTTGATGCTCAGCTTTCTTCACAGTCCAACTCTCACATATGGTGGTTCTATTTTTAAATTTTTGAAAAATCTCTATACTCTTCTCCATATTGACTGCACCAATTTACATTCTCACCAACCGGTCACCAGACTTCTCTTATTTCCCTATCCTTGCCCACACTTGTTATCTCTTGTCCTTTTGATCATAGCCATTCTAACAGGTATGAGGTCACGTCTCACTGTGATTTTGTTTGCATTTCCCTGATAATTATTAATGTTGAGTACCTTTTCATGCAACTGTTGATCATCTGGATGTCTTCTTTGGAACAATGTCTACTCAGATACTTTGCCCATTTTTTAGTTGTGTTGTTAGCTTTTCACTATTGAGTTGAAAAAAAGCTGTTAGGAGAAATTTTGACCTGGAAAAAAACACTTGATGGTAACATAAATATCAAAAGGTTAAGGACTGCATCATTTTCCCCCTGTTGTATTCCCCTAGTGCCAAGTACAGCTTCTGATAGGGTAATAAGTAAAATTTCTTTTCTGAATGAATTGAATAATAAATAATAACTTAAGACATGGTGGTGATGGTGGTTTAGTTGCTAAGTCATGTCTGACTCTTGTGATCCCAAGACTGTAGCTCACCAGGCTCCTCTGTCCATGGGATTTCCCAGGCAAGAATACTGAAGTGGGTTGCTATTTCCTTCTCTAGGAATTTAAAATATATGATATGAAGTAAAGATATGAAGGGATATAAGATATATCTGAAGTGTTGTTGAGTAAAATGGGAAACCATTTTCCTTTATGGCACCCGAGGGTAGAAATAGAAGCAATAAGTAAAAAACAGAGATTATTAGGCAAATATTCTAAATTTCTTGTCATTAGTTAGTATTGTCCAAACATCTAATGAACTGCCTGAGATATATTGAGAGGGGATGGGTGGTCACAGGACAGAAATAATTTTACAGAGGAATGGGACATCGGATTAAGTCATAAGCTTCTTTAACCACTGTTTTTCAGTGTTTATTTTGTTTTGACTGCATAGAATCTTCATTGCAGTGCATGGGTTCTTCACTGAGGTGCACAGGCTTTCTCTAATTGTAGCATATGAGCTTAGTTGCCCTGCATCATGTGGGGTTTTAGTTTCCCAACCAGGAATTGAACCCCTGAATTGGAAGACATATTCTTAACTATTGTACCACCAGGGAAGTTCCAAGGTTTAGATTTTTTTCCAACAGAATATTTCTCTTGTGAACTGTGGAAACATGGCAGAGGAAAGGATGTACCTAGAAATGTAAAAATAAATTCTTTTTGCATTAGAAAATTATGTTATATTGGAGTGTAATAGATATACAGTATTGTGTTAGTTTCAGGTATACAGCAAGGTTACTTATTTATACACATCTCTACTCTTTTTCAGATTCTTTTCCCATATAGGTTGTTACAGAGTATTGAGTAGAGTTCCCTGTGCTATACAGTAAATCCTTATTAAAATGTAAGACTTGAAAGGTTTTGGAGTCTCTTTATATGTGTTTAACCTTGGTTCTTAATTAGTTTCTCCCTAAAATTGGGCTTTAGCAGAGTTGAGGGGAGAATTGTGCTCAGACACTGGTGGTTTCTGAGGCTGGTAAAGTGCCTGACTCAGGTATTATAAAAATTTAATCATCACATGTAATGAGTTTAGAAAAATGTCTACCTCCATGGGTGTGTTTGGTAGGTAGAAGGACTGAAAAGGCAACTTGCATTACTGGTAATTTTTTCAAAGCCAAAAGTAACTCTTCTTTAGTCAATAATAATAGCAAAACCAATAATAATTATTAATGAAAACACCAGTAGCAATAAAAATCTATGATAAATAATAAAAAATATACATAATAAAAAGAACTCATTGCATACCAAGAACTATGCCATGTTCCATAAACTCCTTTGATATTTTAAAACACACTAGGGCCTGTTTAACAGAAAAGAAATCTAAGGTTATGTGGGTTAAGAATCCTGCTTGCCATGCTGGAGGCCACACTGTCAGGAGTGGCAGCTAAAAGCAGATCCCAGTGAATCCACATCATGTTTTTACACACACTAGAAACCCTCTTCTACACCTACATATTCCATTAAAGAAGCTGATGCAGAAGAAATATTTGTGTGTGTCTCTGGAAAGTAGGTTATGCCTTAAACATGTGAGCAAGTCATTCCTTTTTTGTATTAGGAGGGATTAAAGAGGAAATTGCTGAAGAACAGTATGTTGAGTTGCAGGTTAGAGTTTGAGCACTCAAGGAAGTTATGAAATACTACATTGTCCCTTCAGTTCAGACAGAGACTGTGGCAATTAAGCATCTTAAAATCCTGTAAGTCATCTGGTGAACTGTACATTAAGACTTTTAACAAACACTGACTGCTAATACAGTGTGTGTGTACTCAGTCACTCAGTTGTTTCTGACTCTTCGCAACCCCATGGACTGTAGCCCACCAGGCTCCTCTGTCCATGGAATTTTCCAGGCAAGCATACTGGAACAGATTGCCATTTCCTACTCCAGGGGACTTTTCTAATCCAAGGATTGAACCCAGCTCTCCTCTGTCTCCTGCATTGCAGGCAGATTCTTTACCACTGCACCACTTGGAAAGCCCTAATACATTGTTTACCAAAGGACATTTTTTTCCTAAAGTTCACAGGAAAGATCCAAAGTTTAAAAACATAAAAAAAAAAGGTTTTAATTTTAAACTGTGAAACACGCTCATGATAGACTTTGGTAAAAGAAAAGCATATACCCTGAAAAGCCATAATTCAAAAAGATACATGTGCCCCGATGTTCACTGCAGCACTTTTTACAATAACTAGGACGTGGAAGCAGCCTAAATGTCTGTCGACAGATGAGTGGATAAAAAGGATGTGGTACATATACACAATGGAATATTACTCAGCCACAAAAAGGAATGAAATTTAGTCATTTGTAGACACGACTGAAGCGACTTAGCAGCAGCAGCAGCAGCAGAGATGTGGGTGGACCTGGAGTCTGTTATAGGTAGTAAAGTAAGTCAGAAAGAAAAGAATAAATATTGCATATTAATGCGTATATGTGGCATATAGAAAAATGGTAAAGATGAACCTATTTGCAGGGCAGGAATAGAGATGCAGGTGTAGAGAATGGACATGTGGAAGTGGGGGAAAGGGGACAGTGGGATGAACTAGGGGATTAGGGTCGACATATATACTGCCATGTGTAAAGTAGGTAGCAAGTAGAAAGTTACGGTATAACCTAGGGAGCTCAGTTCGGTGCTCTGTGATGACCTAGAGGGATGGGATGGAAGGGGGTCCAAAAGGGAGGAGATATATGTATACATATGACTGATTTACTTCTTTGTATAGCAGAAACTAACACAACATTGTAAATCAATTACACTCCAATAAAATACATAGAAGGAGTGAAAAGGGTAAGAAATAGAGTGAACAGTGTACAAATATATATACTCAGTTGTTAATGAAAATAAGAATAAGAAAGAAAAAAAGCAGTATAAAAGGAAATTTTAGAAATTTTCTAAAAAAACTGTTAGAAAAGACCTCCTTCTTAAGCCCTCGTGGGTCATAAAGCTTCTATGTATTTGTTCTGACACAGGCTTTTGGAGACATATGATCCAATTCCCCTATTTTTCTTTGTGATAGCCCATCGTGTAACTAGGTTGTCGTATCCAGTTATGCTCTCCTACCCTCTTACCCTCCTGGCTGTATATTCTTTCTACAGTCTAAGTGTGGTAATAAAGAAAATGTGTTGAGTTGAGCATTTTGGCTTTAAAGGAAGAGGGACGCACTCAAGAGAAAAGGTCATTCATTAGAAGAGATTCAAATTGATGCTAGAAAGCTATCAGAAGCTGCAATTGCTTTACAGGTTAGATTCTTTTTCCCCTTTTGTGGGTCCATCCTTTAAGGCAACTCTTGCTTCCTCTCTGCTCTATTCTCTCTCAAAGCAACTTCTCTATCTTTAACTTTCTCAAAGTTTCTGCTTCCTTATAATTTCACCTTGCCATGACCCATCTTGACTCAAAGCAGTCTTTAGGCTTCAGCGTCTACCACCTCCTACTTCGTTTTCTTGCATTAGCACTTTTTGTTTCTAAAATGCAAATTCTGACCTAGCTTAGTTTGTGTGTGTGTGTTTGTGTACATACCAGGCCACACCATAGCTCATAATCCTCAATCCAGCTTGTTAGCTTTCTCCTCTGGAGCGAGGTGCTTGATCCCTGGATAAATCCATTAGAGCCTCTGAATTTGGGTCTTGTGGTAAACTTGATGGCTATCTGACAAACAGGGGCTATGGGAGAGGCAGCTTCCTTCCATCAGCAAGGAAGGCATCCTGAGGGTCAGCCTATCCAGCGGAATCATAACCCTTACATTGCCTTAAAGATATTTAAGTACAAAATGTCCTCATGTAATCCACAGTATTCATGTAATACTCACCAATACAGTAAGGCTCTACTTTCCCCATTTTAGAGAATAAAAAGCAGCAAAAATGAAGTATCAAGCCCCAAGCCATCATTATTAACAAGAGTTGTCTAGTGTTATGGTCTATTTGATCTTAAGACAAGTGTTCTTTCTTCTATATCAGAGGTTCTCAAACTTTGACATACATCAGAATTTTGACATACATCAGACTTTGTCTCAAAGTCTGACATACATCAGAATTCCTTGGAGGGCTTGTTAAACCCCACATTGTTGGGCTACAGCCCCAGAGTTTCTAATGCAGTGGGTTTAACAGCGAGTTAGAGAATTTCTTGACAGGTTTCTAGGAGAGGCCCTTGATATTAGTCTGAGGTTATACTTTCAGAATCACTGTTGTATACAAGTGACTTTATTTGAGTCTCCCGTTGACAAGCAGTTGTATCAATAAGATGCAGGTTTTTGTTTTTTGTTGTTGTTTTTTGTTTTTTTTTTTGGAAAATAAGCTGGGACCAGGTAACAGGAGAATGTAATTGTACTTATCTTCATAGTTATCTGGGACCTCATAAAGTTTTGATTTTCCTGGAAGAGGTTGGGAATAAATCCAATCAATTACAAGGCTGGATCAGGGCCGTGGGTACCTCCTTGAATATCATTGTGATTTGACAGATCTGATTAAACACCTATAGCTGTGTAGGTCACACATTTGAGGATGACCATAGACCACCAGAAAAACAGCCATGAATTTGGCTCAGTGGGTAGCAGGGTAAGATTTAGAGTAATATGCAGATGATCTGGATTCTAATCCTAATTAACAGCTCATGGTATGACATTGGGACCATTTCAAATAAACTCAAACCTGTTAATTTTTCTATGTAATAGAGATATTAACACTTGCCAAATTCCTATATTTTGTGGATATTACATGAAATTATGTATTTATTTCAAATATATATGCTTTATAATTTACAAAAATTACTTTGTAATCTATAAAACCTAATCCATGATACTTATTATGATGATGGTGAAGATAGTGTTGGCCTTTGAGAGCATATACTCTGTTCTATTAACAGAGGTGTTGAATACAAGTTAGAGATAAAAAGGAAATTCAGACTTCACATCTATTGGGAGGGCTACTTTTTTTAAAAAAAGGAAGAAAATAACAAGTATTGGCCCCGCTGTGGAAGGATTGGTACCCTTGCTCATTACTAATGGAAGTGTAAAATGGTGCAGGCTCTGTGGAAGACAGTATGAAGTCTCTTCAAAATAATTAAGCCTAGAATTACTATTCGGAGGAGTAATATGGCTCAGAGAAGGCAGTGGCACCTCACTCCAGTACTCTTGCCTGGAGAATCCCAGGGACGGGGGACCCTGGTGGGCTGCCATCTATGAAGTCGCACAGAGTCGGACATGACTGAAGCGACTTAGCAGCAGCAGCAGAATTACTATATGATACAACTCTACTTCTGGGTAATACTCAAAAGAGGGCACAGGAAGCTTGGCTCAGTGCTCTGTGGTAACCTAGATGGGTGGGATGAAGGGTAGGAAAGAGACTCAAGAGGAAGGGAATATATGTATAGTTGTTCAATCAATCAGCTGTGTCTGAATCTTTGAGACCCCATGGGTTGAAGCACACCAGGCTTCCTTGTCCTTCACTACCTCCCAGAGTTGGCTCAAACTCATGTCCATAGAGTCCATGATGCTATCCAACCATTTCATCCTCTGGTGCCCCCTTCTCCTCCTGCCCTCAAACTTTCCCAGCATCAAAGTGTTTTCCAATGAGTTGGCTCTGCATCAGATGGCCAAAGTATTGGAGCTTCAGCTTCAGCATCAGTCTTTCTGGTGAATATTCAGGTTGATTTCCTTTAGGATTAACTGGTTTGATCTCCTTGCTGTCCAAGGGACTCTCAAGAGTCTTCTCTAGCACCACAGTTTGAAAGTATCAATTCTTTGGCCCTCAGACTTCTTTATGGTCCAACTCTTACATCTGTACATGACTGCTGGAAGAACCATAGCTTCAACTATATGGACTTTGGTCAGCAAAGTAATGTTTCTGCTTTTTTAATATGCTCTCTAGGTTTGTCATGGCTTTTCTTCCAAGGAGCAAGCATCTTTTAATTTTATGGCTGTGGTCACTGTCTGCCATGATTTCAGAGCCCAAGAAAATAGAGCGTGTCACTGGTTCCATTGTTTTCCCATCTATTTGCCATGAAGTGATGGGATTGGATGCCATGATCTTAGTTTTTTGGATGTTGAGTTTTAAGCCACTCTCCTCTTTCCCCTCAATCAAGAGGCTCTTTAGTTACTCTTCCCTTTCTGCCATAAGGATGGAGTCATCTGCATACCTGATGTTATTAATATTTCTCCTGGCTATCTTGATTCCAGCTTGATTTATGTATACATATGATCGATAGAGTGCCTGATGAACTATGGAATGAGGTTCGTGACATTGTACAGGAGACAGGGATCAACACCACCCCCATGGAAAAGAAATGCCAAAAAGCAAAATGGCTGTCTGGGGAGGCCTTACAAATAGCTGTGAAAAGNTGCTACTCCCTTCTCCTTTTGCCTTCAATCTTTGCCAGCATCAGGGTCTTTTCCAATGACTTGGCTCTTTGCACCAGGTGGCCAAAGTACCGTAGCTTCAGCTTCAGCATCAGTCCTTACAATGAATATTCATAGTTCCTGTTTTTTAGGAGCTTGAATCTAAGACCTAAATACTTTAACATATATATACCTATATTTGTATATACTTAATATATATATAATGGATTAGACAAATATATATAATGGATTAAATAAATAATGAACAAATATTGAGGATACACATAAAATAAAGACACGTGTATAGCACAAGTAAATAGTTAGTGGATATTGCTATGGAGAAAGTCAGTTGTGTTGGCCATTTCACTACTGGAATGTAGTGAGTAGATGCTGCTCAACATCCCACAGTGCGCAGGATAAGCATCTCCATTCAACAAACAATGTCAGTAGGGCAGAAGCTCAGAAATCCTGCTCTTTCATGCTGGGAACCTTAATATCTCTTTGAAGAGGCAGTGTAATATGATATAGAAAAAGACAAGTGCAAGTCGACAGACCCAGGATCTACCTAACATTCACTTTGCTCTATGACCTTGAGTTTCCACCCTTGAATCTTAATTTTCCCTTCACAAATAAATGAAGGTATTGGATTATAATAGTTTTCCCATCATAAATGTTCTATGATTATAGTAAATACATTTTGGGGCCACTGAACAGCCTTATTTGAAAACTGGACCCTCAGTGTATCTGACTGATCCTTACAAGGTCTTTTACTGACTGTTGGCCACTATGGACAAGAAAGGGAAGATGCTACACCTAGGCTGCGCCAATAGATGCTCTCTCTTGAGATTCAGAAATTAAAATTGGCTGGTCCTTTCTTGGCTGTGCATGTTAGCAAGGATGAGGCAATTATGTACAATCAGAAAAAACTTGAGAAAATCAGAGAAAACTTATACAAAGGAAGCAGACATGAAGAAACAGAGCACGGGAACCTCAGAGATTCAATGGGTATGAAATCAATCTTGGTGCAAATTGAAGTTTCTGATCCTAGTCCCTCAGGAGAGCCAACTGTACTTCACTCATTCATCAACCAAATATTGGCCGAGAGCTTCCTAATTCCAAGCACTGTTTTGTGTGCTGTGGTATATTCTTGAACAAAAGGCACAAAGTCTCAGACATCACAGATATTTCTATTGGAGAAGACAAGACAATAATAATACTTGTATACAACATAATAGTGAGTATGTTATGTATACGATATAACAGGGTATGAGAAGGGCTAAGAAGAGCTACAAATCTGGGCAAGGGGACTGAGTGTGATAAATATTGTGGAAGGCTTCTTTGAGCAATTGATGTTTCAGCAAAGATCTAAGTGAAGTGAACAAACCACCCAAATATGCTGGGGAAGAGCTGCCCAGGCAGAGGAACAGCAACTGCAGAGATTCTTTGATGGGATTGTGCTTGGGGTCAGGAGCAGCCAGTTCACACACCTTCCTCATTCCAAGTCCTGCCCCCCTTCTGAGAGATTTCACCAAGTACTGCTCCTCCCATCACACTGCATGCTTAACACTCAGACCTCTGGGTTGAATAACTGCCTCCATTCTGCTTTGCTTTAGCAACTCACTACTCTGGAACTTTGCTTTACGTCTGAAATCCTAAACTCTAACATGCCATTTGACCTCAGTCTCCCAGGTGTTAGCTCTCACATCCCCTTTCTCTCACTTCCCCACCTTCTTCTCCCTGAAGACTCCTAATTCCTTAACTGCGCCCTTTCCATCTGGTCTTTCATGCTGATCCTATATTGATTTCTGTGCCTCTCTAACCTATTATACATTCTCTCAAGTACAAACAGTATATGTAGTGCTTAGAACGTGGCCTTTGGAGCTGCACTGCCTGTGTTAAAATCTCAGCCCCACCATTCACATAAGACTCTGTTTACTGGGTATGTAGGAATATTTGTGTGGCCAAAAAGTTCATTCGGATTTTTTCTACTATAAGATGGAACAAAAACTCAAATTTTTTGGCCAGTCCAATAGTAACCTTTTCCATTGCTGTTTTAAGGACTGTGAGCTAATGCACACACAGGAAAGTAACAAGCCATAGAGTAAGCATTTGATAAACATCATGATAAATTTTCATGTGATTACCATAATTATCTCTCTGCTCTGTCTGCGATGATTTGAAACTCTGTGACTTATGTGCTCCTTCTTTGAAACTTCCCTGGAAATAGTCTCTGGATCAATATAATCATCTACTATCTCTGTTTTTATTCTTGAGCAGCTGAGGTCTCCTGACAAAAAACTACTTGACCACAAAGACTGATGTTGCTATAGACTGAGAGCCTCTGGATTCTGCTTGGTCTACCACCCAGCCTGAAAATCCCTTTACATGAATCTGGTTGGTTATCTCATTCATTTCCCCATTAGCTATTCTGAACCTTCATTGTTCTTTTCAGCTCCCCAAGGTGCTGACCCTTTCACACTTGCTTGACAGTTCTTACATGATCTTCCTAAGCACAGCTAAAATGTAACTATATTCTCACATCCTTCTCTTCACACTCCTAGGCAAAGGTCTTCTACTTTCTGTCTTAGACGAATTACCTACCTATGCTCTGGATAACTTCCCTTCTTATCCCTTTGGAAACTCATAACTACCACTTATCTCTTTTTTCTCTCACTTATTTTGGGCCCCAAACATGCTCAAATCTCTCCAATCATAACAAAACAAAATAACACCCATCTGAACCTGGAATCCCTTCTATCTCCTTTTATCTACAGCTAAATGTCTTCTTTTTTTTCCTTTATTTTTTACTTTTTGGCTGCATTGCATGGCCTGTGGGATCTCAGGCCCCCGACCAGGACTGAACCCATGCCCTCTGCAGTGGACGTGTAGATTCTTAACCATCGGACTGACAGGGAAGCAGTGAAGTGAAAGTCGCTCAGTCGTGTTTGACTCTTTGCAACCCCATGGACTATACAAGTCTCTAGGCCAGAATACTGGAGTGGGTAGCCTTTCCCTTCTCCAGGGGATCTTCCCAACCCAGAGATCANGAACTGTGGTGTTGGAGAAGACTCTTGAGAGTCCCTTGGACTGCAAGGAGATCCAACCAGTGCATTCTGAAGGAGATCAGCCCTGGGTGTTCTTTGGAAAGAATGATGCTAAAGCTGAAACTCCAGTACTTTGGCCACCTCATACGAAGAGTTGACTCATTGGAAAAGACTCTAATGCTGGGAGGGATTGGGGGCATGTGGAGAAGGGGATGACAGAGGATGAGATGGCTGGATGGCGTCACAGACTCGATGGACATGAGTCTGAGTGAACTCCGAGAGATGGTAATGAACAGGGAGGCCTGGCATCCTGCGATTCATGGGGTCGCAAAGAGTCGTACACGACTGAGAGACTGAACCGAACTGAACTGAATCCTTCTCCTCCTTCTCCTCCTCTTCCTCACCTTTTTCATATTCAGCTTCTCTACTACAGTTTTTAACATTTATTCTGTGACAGCCACTATACTACTTACTGTCCGTATGATACTGCATACCATAAGTTATGTACCTAGTATGTGTCCAATGCTTTGCTCATATACTGCATTTAATTTATTTCTCATAGCAAATCTATGATGTAGAAAGAATTATTACAGATGAGGAAAGTAAGGATCAGAGAAGTTCGTGAACTCTTGTAGTGAAATATCCTATAGTTTAAAAAGCAGAACTGAGTTTTAAGCCGACTTCTACTTAATTGAAAAGTTACATTCTTGACACTGTTCTTTAGTTCTCTCTGTATATTGTCCACGGCATAAAGGGGGCCCATAGTTATATTCCCAATTTAGTTTATTATTTAGAGTTTTTCTTTAATTCACAGTATTTAACAATTCCAAAAATGGAACACTAGGCAAAACATGTTTTGTTATTGATTTCACTTTATATACATGAAACCAAAAACTCAAAGAAGCTGTCATCAGGCAGCTCACTGCACTAGGACCTAGCACCCTTGAACTAAGACCTCCTAATACCTAGCACTGTATGTTCCCCATTTCCTTACAAGGCTTCCTTATTATTCCTTATTGTGAGAAAGGTGTCTTGAAGTTGCTGTCCTGCGGTGTTAGACTCTGCCCCAGTGACCCTCCGAGTCCTCGTAAGGGAAGATGGTCACATCAGCTGCATATAGGAGGCAGGGACAAGGATAGTACAAATGTCTAACCTTATGAATTATGGTGGGGCTCAGTTGGTCAAGAATCTGCCTGCAATGCAGGAGACCCAGGTTTGATTCCTGGGTTGGGACGATCCACTGGAGAAGGGATAGGCTACCCACTCCAGTATTCTTGGGCTTCCCTTGTGGCTCAGCTGATAAAGAGTCTGCCTGCAATGTCAGGGGCCCGGGTTAGATCCCTGGGTTGGGACAATCCCCTGGAGAAGCAAAAGTCTACCCACTCCAGTATTCTTGTCTGGAGAACTCCACGGGGTTGCAAAGAGTTGGACACGACTGAGCGGCTCTCATGTTCGCTTTTCAATCTCTTGTGAGAAACCTAGTGACTTTTGCCTCATGTTGTTGGTATTGTTGACTGTTTCTGTTGCTTTTCTATTTTTGATATTTAAGCCCCTCAAGTTGTGGACACAGTCTGTTAGCGCCTATTCAGTCTGTTAACACCTCCAGGTTTTTGCTTATTGTGTTCTTGCTGCCTAGAATGACCCCCCTACACCCTTTTCTACTGGTGAATTCCTGCCCATGCATATCCTAGTGGATTGAGCTGCTTCCTCTTATTCGTCATAGTACATGATATAAGCTTAATTTCAGCAACAACGCATATTTATCAGAAATCATTGTCTCAATAAATGTCTTAGATATCACATCTTATTTTACTTTTCCATGTAATACCTTAGACAAAAGATTTAATATTCCTGAGCTTTATGTTCCGCCTTTTTAACATAGATAAATAGTATGAGTACTTCGGAGCAATGTCGCTAAGTTCTAAAGGAAAAATCCTGTGAAATACTTGGAAATATGATCACAAGCTGGAATCAGGATTGCCAGGAGGAATACCAATAACCTCAGATATGCAGATGACACCACCTTAATGGCAGAAAGCGAAGAAGAATAAAGAGCCTCTTAATGAAAGTGAAAGAGGGAAGTGGAAAAAATGGCTTAAAACTCAACATTCAGAAGACTAAGATCATGGTATTCAGTCCCATCACTTCATGGCAAATAGATGGGGAAACAATGGAAACAGCGGCACTTTATTTTCTTGGGTTCCAAAATCATGGCTGATGGAGACTGCAACATGAAATTAAAAGATGCTTACTCCTTGAAAGAAAAGCTATGACCAATCTAGAAAGCATGTTAAAAAGTAGAGAGATCACTTTGTTGGCCTATATAGTCCAAGTTAGGTTTTTCCAGTAGTCATGTATGGATGTAAGTGTTGGACAATAAAGAAGGCTGAGCTCCAAAGAACTGATGCTTTTGAACTGTGGTATTGGAGAAAACTCTTGGGAGTCCCTTGGACAGCAGAAAGATCCAACCAGTCCATCTGAAAGGAAATCAGTCCTGAATATTCATTGGAAGTACTGAAGCTGAAGCTAAAGCTCCAATACTTTGGTGAAGTACGCGAAGAGCAGACTCACTGGAAAAGACCCTGATGCTGGGAAAGATTGAGGGGAAAAAGGGAAGGGAACGACAGAGGATGAGATGGTTGGATGGCATCACTTGGCTCAATGGACATGAGTTTGGGCACACTCATATGTGGATGAGATGGTGAAGGACA
Source organism: Neotragus pygmaeus (assembly GCA_006410875.1). Taxonomy (NCBI): domain Eukaryota; kingdom Metazoa; phylum Chordata; class Mammalia; order Artiodactyla; family Bovidae; genus Neotragus; species Neotragus pygmaeus. The sequence goes on along the minus strand of SJYV01018899.1, from coordinate 2,846,751 downwards.
GAGAAATCCTATGTTGCAACCCATGAGGTCAGACACAAAGAGTCAGACACAACTTAGTGACTGAACAACAACACTCTGATGTATTAATATTTCAGGTTGATTCCTTTTCTTCCTTCCTCCAATGGAAGTCTAAGAGATTTTTCTGATATTTACCCTGGGAATCTTGTTGCGCTCCTGGAGATATTGTGCCCTTCCCACTGCCAAGACTGGGTCCCTCTGCTGTTTTTAGCTCTCAGAATTGTGCATGCTGAGCTTCCACCATTTCGTCAGTTATAATTCAGGTTTCTCCTCCTCCAGCACTAGCCTGCCAGGTGGTTTCCCCTCGTGAGTCTGTTCCAGTAAGCTGTGACTCCCTGTAATTGCCTGGCTTCCTCTCCAGTCTTAGGGCAGTTAACCCTGTGCCCTTATGTGTCTAATGGATCCCAGAGTAGTTGTTGATTTAGTATTTTCCGAGCTTTTTATGTGTTGTTAGAACAGAGCAGTAACTTTAAAGCTCCTTATATGTGGAATCAGAAAACAGCTTTAGACTTTGTAAATACTTTCTACTGTTGCTGATGACAATATCTTGGAAGTCGTGGATTTGGCATCCATAGACTAGAGACTGCTGAAAGGATAGAATATTATTGCAGCTTCTATTTATCAGAGTGCCTGTTTATTTATCCAGGTTCTGGCATGACAGAAGGATCCTAAAGGTGTTCCCTGACACTGCTAAATATTTAGAGGTGCTGCGAAAACCTCTGAGGACTAGAGGCTCTCAGGGCTTCCAAGGACATTCGTCTCCTTGCTTACTTGGCTATCGCTCTGTGCATCTTTCCACTCTCCCGCACATAAACGCTGACTCTAATCAACACCCACTCTCCCAAATCAACTACAATAGCTTCCAAACCTTCTGCTATGTTTTAGTGTTTCTTTTTGCTTATCATTTGAGAAATAAAATGAAAAAGCAAAAACAGTAATTCCCCACTCATCCTTTAATTGTATAATTCATTACTGCCCTGTAGCAGACTCTGGCATAAGAAATGTATTCACAAACCTCTTTTCTGTTACTTGGCTTTGTTTTGTAGACCATCTCTGAACTGGCCACAAGGGGGCACTTGTGAACCATTTTGAAAACTGATTTGTGTTCAACATCAAATCTCACAAACCCTCATGGTTTCCCAGTTTGGAGTTATTTCTCCCTGGAAGAAATAAAATGTACAGTTAAGGGCTTCTAGAGCAGGGAGGCATATCAGACATAATCTAATTCAGCTTGTCAACCTAAAAACCCTAGATCTCAGTATCTGTGATAGTGTTATTCTTTTAAGTATTGGTGAGGCATTGTGAGCTATTCTAAATATTTCAAAAAAGAAATATTTTAAGTGTTTAAATTGGTATTGGGCATTAAGTGGTTCTGACTTTAAATCATGATAGCCTTACTCATTTGATAGTCAAAACCTTAAAAAAATTGAGACCTATAAGGAAAAATAATTTGTGCATCAGCATTTACTGAGTTGGAGACTTCTGCTTGTGACAGAGTCCTAGAAATGGTGGTAAGGGAGCTTCACAAACTTTAAAGTGGCTTATTGCAATCTTGAGCGCTTTCTTCTTAAATTAAGATTCAGGTTAAGGAAGCTATTGGAATCTATGATAATCAAATTGGAAATGGTAATAAAGATGGTATAATCTATCCTGTTATCTATTACAAGGATCTTTTATATAGCAAGTGTGACATTAGCTCACCTCTATTTTTGGGTTTTAATACTGATTCACTAAGCTGTACAATCTTGTCATTTCTAATCATATTTCAAAAAAACTCTTAAATTCTGTTTTACATCCTAGTCTATTCTTCCTTCATTGTGATAGGTCCCCAAGTATTTGAACAATATCTTAAGATCCCCTTGATTTGTCTTATCTCCAGGCTGGTGTTCCTATATTCATTAACTTTCTCTCATATGATCTTTCAAAAACCTGGACACCCATCTTAATATGGATTTGTTGTGAATTTAACATGGATACGGGTTCTTTGCAGTTCCTCCTACCAAGAATTAGAGTGTTTTTCTTCTCTGCTCAGATCTGGACTGGTCCTATGGCTTGACTGGAATAACAGAATGTAGTTTAAAACAGTGGTCCCCAAGAACAGAGACCAGTTGGCACCAGGGACCAGTTTCATAGAAGACAATTTTTCCATGGACCTTAGAGGTGGGGATGGTTTGAGGATGATTCAAATGCATTGCATTTATTGTACATTTTATTATTATTACATCAGCTCCACCTCATATTATCAGGCATTAGATCCAGGAGGTTGGAGACCCTTGTTGTAAAAGAAACTGTGTATATTTTGAGGCTAACCATTATGACATCTTTGATCACTTTGTGGTAAAGAACCCACCTGCCAGTGCAGGAGATGAGGGTTCAATCTCTGGGTCAGGAAGATCTCCTGGAGAAGGAAATGGCAACCCACTCTAGTATTCTTGCCTGGGAGATCCCATGGACAGAGGAGCCTGGCAGGCTGCAGTCCATGGGGCCACAAGAGAGTCAGACACGACTTAGCGACTAAACAACAACAAATCAGGGCATCTACAGTTGTAATCATCTTTTCCTGGAATACACTTTCTGGCACTCACGGACAACAAGGCCTCTTGCAGACAGCCCACTGCTGAGCTGCTGGCCAAAGCCAACTACACAGGCCAGTATTTTGTATATCCAGACATCCCAGTGCCTCATAAACAGACAGCAGAAGGATACAGTCACTTTAAAGAATTATGAGAATGGTAAACTGTGGTTGTTTCAAGCCACTAAGTTTTAGAGTAATTTATTATGCAGCCTTAAATAACTAATAGGTCCAGGTTGCAAATTGTTTCCAAGTATTAGATTCAGACCAAAATAGCTTGACTATGACTAATAACCAGTAATGAAATAAATTTTTTTCTTCTTTGATTTTGATACCACATTTTTATAATTCTGGTAGATTTTTAAAGATTAAATTCATCTTTTTTTGACATGTACACACTGTTTCATTATCTTCATTTGTTTTTGGTTGCACTAGGTCTTTGTTGCTGCAGGCAGGCTTTCTCTAGTTGTGGAGAGTGGGGTCTCGGCTTCTCACTGTGGTGGCTTCTCTTGTTGTGGAGCGTGGTCTCTGGGTGCATGGACTTCGGTCTTTGCAGCACGTGGGCTCAGCACTTTGCTGGTTCTGGGGTGCAGAGGCATCAGTAGTTGCTGCACAGGGGCTCCCGGTAGTTGTGGCTCCTGGGCTCTAGAGCACAGGCTCAGCACTTGTGGTGAATGAGTTGCTCCATGGCATGTGGAATCTTCCCAGAGCAGGGAGCGACCTGTGTTCTCAGGTGGATTCTTATCTACTGTGTCACCAAGGAAGTCCTCACTCTGGTATATTTTTATAGCTGTGTTATCAGAGCCTGTTGAGTTTGAAATGATTTTTGAGATTAAAACACTTTTTGCTCACATTGATCTTTAAAAAAAAGAATCATTGAAATTAGTTTGGTGTTAGAAAGTGATCTAGTTTCATTTTTTTACAAGTGGTTGACCAGTTTTCCCAGCACCACTTATTAAAGAGATTGTCTTTACTCCATTGTATATTCTTGCCTCCTTTGTCGAAGATAAGGTGTCCATAGGTGTGTGNTTTTTGTGTGTGGTGTTAGAAAGTGATCTAGTTTCATTTTTTTACAAGTGGTTGACCAGTTTTCCCAGCACCACTTATTAAAGAGATTGTCTTTACTCCATTGTATATTCTTGCCTCCTTTGTCGAAGATAAGGTGTCCATAGGTGTGTGGATTTATCTCTGGGCTTTCTATTTTGTTCCATTGATCTATATTTCTGTCTTTGTGCCAGTACCATACTGTCTTGATGACTGTGGCTTTGTAGTAGAGCCTGAAGTCAGGCAAGTTGATTCCCCCAGTTCCATTCTTCTTTTAAACTCCTATTTAAAAGTAAGATATGATTTAGATAATGTAATTCTATTTCTTAGAGTTCTTGAGCTCTGTATCACGTAACAAAGTGCTGCACACAAAGTAAGAGGCACACGGAATTTGAACATGAAATATTTGAGTGGCAAACTTATTAATTTTAAAGATGCACTGAATCATTTCCAAACTGCCAGTGTCATATTCCATGATAGACGCATAAGGCCTCCCTCAAGGACCTGAAATCTTATAAAGAAAGTAAACAACACAGAATAATAAGAAAACAGTTCAGCACTTTACAAAGACCCAAGTTGTGTCACTTTCACAGTTTAAAAGCAATAAATTTCAGTGGCCTGGGTAATCAATTTGGATAGATTCATCACGGCATCCCAGAAGAGACTCGAAATGATTCAAAGAGAGCAAAAGGGAGAGAGGAGAGAGTCTTTTAAGCATACAGAGTTTAACAAGTTTCTATCTATTCTATTTAACAGGTCCCAAAATTGTAAAATGGAAAACATTTTAAAATACGCTTTCCATTTAGAAGTATATCCTATAGCCCATTGTTTTGTATTTGTTTTTGTGTCTGCATGTGCATTACAAAATCTCACAAACCATGATCCTTTGTTTATTTCATTGTGGTCTCCAGCTGACAAGACCCCTTCACATGATGGTTCAATGATCCCCACAGTAGCTCCTGTTAAAGAGGCAGATACAACAGTTGTCACCTACAGCTCAATTTTACAGATGGGGAAATGGAGATCCTTGATTTGCAGCAGGTCATGTAAGATGTAAATTGAAGATGCAGATCTAAAACCCAGGGTTCCCAACTCCAAATCCAGTGCTCTCTGTTCACCACCCGAGTAGGTCCTGTTGTGACACCAGGAAAGCTGGAGTGGAGAGAGGGTGGGAGGGAGAGAGAGAGACCCTGAAATCTCAGCTAATGGCTTACGAATACCCTCATGTCCTTGCTCTCCCTTCTCAAGTGATATTTGCTGCAATACCCTTAAAGGGCAGAGCAGGTTAAGAGTGCTTTCTCCTTTCTCTAGCATCCATTCTGGATCACTGTTCTTTGCCAAACATTGACAAGCAGTTCAATGGAAAAACACATGTGGCTTTCAAGCCTGCTCCTATCCGTGGAAGCCCAGTCCTGATGCAGCTCGGCTGTCGTTCAGGCCAGTGGACCAGGCGAGTGGGAGAGACAGGTCTCTCCTCACCTGACACACCAAGCTTGCCTGGCTCCCAGCCTCCCCATGCGCCCTGCACACTTGGCTGTCTGCTACGAACAGAGCAGAGAGAGCAAGCAAACATCAGCTGGAACGCTTCACCTTAAAGTGAATCCTTTGAAGGGTTCACTCTGTGGGAGAGAGATGGTTTTGAAAATTTCAGCTCAGCAGAGCCTTATGCTCTGTTTTGAAGGGGTGCTTTGGTCAATAGAAATCTGGTCCTTAGAACTTGCTTTCCCTCTTTTCCTTTGTCTGTTTCAACACTTAGGGGGCCACTTGAATATGAATTGGTTAATGACACTTTTAAGAGTCAGGATCTCTAGAGGTCTATGCTGTGGTTCCTGCACCCCTTTTGCTATTTCTGAGAGTCTGTTCTTCTCTCTAGGACTGTTGCCCATGGAAGGGTCACCAAGTCCTTTCAAGAACTCAGGCTCCATAGTCAGACCGCTAGGGCTGTACTCTGCTGCCTCTGTTTCACAGTATTTCAGACAAGACACTTCAGGGTATCTCTTGCTTTCCTCATCTGAAAAAGGCAACAATGAGAGTTCTTGCTTCAGGGACTTCCCTGGTGGTCCAATGATTAGGAACCAGCACGCTTTCACTGCCATGGACCTGGATTCAATCCCTGGTCGGAGAACCAAGACCCTACAAGCTGTACAGTGTGGCCAAAGAAAACAAAGTGCTTGCCTCATTGCATCAGAGAGTCATGGTGCGTTCACTGAGATAAGGCATGATTCCTAGCAGCCAGAAGTGCTCTTAGAATGTTAGCACTATTATTAGCCATTGTTGAGCAAACTTGGCTATTTCTAAGTGCCACAGGAAACATCAAGATAGATAAAAGACCACCTCTGCCCTCAGACTGCAGTCCAGGAGGAGCTCTTGAGAATGGCATGCAAATAATCAGTCACAAATTATATATATGAGACCAAACATACAAAGTCTTGTCAAAGAAGTATAGTCAAATTATCTGCTGGAAAAAAATTCAGGAACAGGGAGATCACAACCTTTTCCTTTGATTAGAATGGTTTCAGAGATGAGGTAGCTGGAGTTTGGTTTGTGGGTTTGTTTTAGTCTATCTTAGAGGGGGACATATATATATATATATATATATATATATATATATATATATAAGCAAAGATAATAGAAGGGGATTAAAACTACATTTTGAAAAAACCAAATAGTCCATTTTCTGGAACACAGGGCAAACAGAGAAAATATGATAGATAAAACTGGCAGAGCCTCTGTGCTTAGAATAGGGAGAGTTTTGCATGAAAAGATGCTGAGTATCACTAATTTTGGGAGAAATACAAATCAGAACAGCAATGAGGTGCCACTTCACACCAGTCGGAATGGCCATCATTAAAAAGTCTATCAATAATACATGCTAGAGGAGGTGTGAAGGAAAGGGAACTCTCCTATATTCTTGCTGGGGACATAAACTGGTGTGATCACTATGCAGAACAGTATGGAGGTTCCTTTAAAAACTGAAAATGGAGCTATCATATCATCTAGAAATCCCACTCCTGGCATATATCCAGAGAAAACTCTAATTTGAAAACATACAAGTACCCCAGTGTTAACAGCAGCACTACTTAAAATACCCAAGACACAAAAGCAAATTAAATGTCCATCAACAGATGAACAGATAAAAAAAGATGTGGTATATGTATACAATGGAATATTATTCAGCCATAAAAAGAATGAAACAATGCTGTTTGCAGCAACATGGATAGAAATTATCATATTAACTGAAGTAAGTCAGAGAAAGACAAATATCATATGATATCACTTATATGTGGAATCTCAAAAAAAAGAAAGTAAATGAACTTATTGACAAAACAAAAATAGACTCACAAAAAACCACCTTAGGGTTACCAAGGGGAACAGTGAAGAAGGGAGATAAATTAGGAGTTTGGGATTAACATGTACATACTAGTATATATAAAATAAGTAAACAACAAGGACCTACTGTAAAGCACATGAAACTACACTCAATATCTTATAATAATCTATAATGGAAAAGAATCTGAAAAAGAATATATGTACACACACATGTATGTGTGTAGCTAAATCACTTTGCTATATACTTCAGTAATTTGATTTTTATTTTATATTGGAATATAGTTGATTTACAATGTTGTGTTAGTTTCAGATGTACCAGTTTGCTGTATAATTCAAATTAACACAACATTGTAAATTTAACTACACGTCAATTGAAAAAAAAAAANCAGTGATGCCATCCAGCCATCTCGTCCTTGGTCGTTCCCTTCTTCTCCTGTCCCCAATCCCTCCCAGCATCAAAGTCTTTTCCAATGAGTCAACTCTTCGCATGAGGTGGCCAAAGTACTGGAGTTTCAGCTTTACCATCATTCCTTCCAAAGAAATCCCTTGGATGAAGCCAAATTGAGCAATAGTCTAAAAAAAAAAAAAAAGGTGGGAGGGGGCGGCTGTGCTCTTTCAAAATGTCATGAAAGTCAAGGCAAGATGGAGCAACTTCCAGAGTGAATAAGACCAAAAAGACATAATGACCAAGTGTAATACACGATTCTGAACTGCATCTTTTGCTACAAAAGGACGGGATTCAGATAGTTGGTAAAACTTGAATTAGGTCTAAGTCCCAATTGGTAGTAATGTATCAACATTAATTTCTAATTATATTCAAGTAGGAGGATGTCTATCCTTATAGTATGCACCAGTATTCCTGAAGTGATGGAGCATCGAATCAACAATTCACTTTCAAATGGTTCCAGAAAGAATTCTTCATACTCTACTCAGATCTTTTCTATAAGCATGAAGTTGTCTCAAATTAAAAAAACTTATGCCAAAAACCCCTCAATTCTTTGTTTCCTGGATACAATGATTATTCATTCCCCTCTTTTTATTCTATATAGCAAGCCAAAAGAAATACAAAATTCTTTAAAGAGAAAATTTAAATATAAATCTCCAAATACTCAAAATTTAAATAATTGAGATGTTGGTGGTCATGAACTTGTTGGTAATGGTAGCTGCTGTGTTTGAGCTTATGGTTAGGGAGCTGGAAAACAAAAAGTGGAGAGGGAGAGAGTGGTAATAATAATAACATCTGATGTATATTGAATGTTCATCCTGCATTAGTATTTCTTGTAACCATTTTGCATGTTCATTCCTTTTCTGGTTCATAACAGTCCTATAAGGAAGTCAATTTTGTAAGCCTCATTTTATAAGTTGATAAAACTGAAGTGCAAAGAGATAAGGTAACTTCCCTAATAGAGGAACTAGGATGCGAATCCAGGCAAGCTGGCCCCAGGACCTGTGCTCTTAATTACTAAATGAAGAATAAGGGCATTCAAGGGTCAAAAAAGCAGTCTCAGCACTGGGAAGATTTGAAGAAGCCTGAGACATTGTTGAGCAAATATTATGTACGTTTGTCTGAGGCTTGCCAGGAGCCCACTCATGTTAGAAAAAAGGCCTCTCTCCCTGTACTTCTGGTCAAGAGTCACAGTGTAAACACTGGGAAAGGGGGAAGTGATTTGTCACAGAGGCACTGGTTGAGGGCCTGTAACTTGGCAAAGTGCACCATGAACTTTTCATCTTCCGTGAGTCACACCCACAGGGTGAACGTGCAGTCTGCCTGTTTCTTGGAGGGGTGTTAACTCACATATTCAAGAGAAGGCAAGGCTGAGGTCCTGACTGATTTAGTTGCTAAAGGTACAGTGAATCACTCTTAGATTTAGACAGTTTATCACTTTATTGACAGAAAAGAGAAGAATAGACCAAAAGTGTCAGATCCTATCATCTTTGTCCCATACATCCAAAAGGATAAAAGAGGGGGCTTCCCCAGTTGTCCAGTGGCTAAGAATCTGCCTTGCAATACAAGAGATGTGGGTTCAATCTCTGGTTGGGGGAAGATTCCACCCGCCAAGGAGCAACTAAGCCCGTGTGCCACAACTACTGAAGGCCAAATGCCTGGAGCCTGTGCCCTGCAGCAAGAGAAGGCTGCTCACCACAGCAAAGAGGAGCCTCTGCTCACTGCCACTAGGGAAAGCCCTCGTGTAGCAGTGAAGACTCACCACAGGCAAACAAAGAAATCCTCTTAAAAAAAAAATAAATAAAGGATGAACATGAAACAGAAGGGACTGGATGACTCCAAGGCCAATTGTGGGGAGCTAATTCTAGACTGCAGCTGAGAGGTTTGGTTTGAATTTTTCTGCAGCTCTTGTTCCAAGGCAGGTAGGGCAGAAAGTCCCACACCTCGTAGAACCTGGGAGGCAATGTCTTATGCCACCCAGGAGAGATGTGAAGGTGTGTGGGAGATGGCTCCTATAGCCCTCCATCCTCTTGGATTCCAGGAGGACCACAAGGTGTTCCCCTAAGACTCAGATAAGCTATGGTTCAACCCCTTCCCCTGTGTGGATCACTATAAGGTCACCAGGTGACCCCTATAAAGAGCAGTTGAAAGGTAGGATTCAGAACATGATCTAGTCATGGAGAATGTCTGCTGAGCACTGGAGAGCTGTCTCTGGGAGTGCTGACATCTTTGCTGGAGGGAAGGTGTAGCAGATGCTATTCTGGTCCTCTAACAAGATGGTGACATTAGCTGTGAATGTGAGAATGGGCCATCGATTGGGAGTATGGGGTCCTCAGAGCCCAGACTCTGCAATGAAAGACCTTTCTGCTTCCCTTACACTATAAACCCCTCTGACCAAGTTCAGCCCTGCTCAAGACCCCAAATATCTCACTACAGATCAAGTCTTGCCAGATCAAGTCCCGGGCCCAGGCCACCAGAAATTAGCTTTTTTATAGCTGTACCTTCTCAGTAACTCATCTGACACAATCTATGGGCTGTTTGATCATAAACTAAAGATTTGTTTGAAATCTGCCATGGTCAGGGCCTGTGAACAAACAGTGCTGGGCAGAGAAAGATGGAAGAGACTTTTCCCACACATCTTTCTTTTTAATTTACTTACTTGTCTTAGTTAGTTTCTTAAAGCATTACAAATTCTAGTTTTAGCTCTCATCTTCTCTGCTTATCCAAATCTTTGAATTTAAGAACCACTTGAATTCACGAAGTCATCTTTGAAAACTCCAGCCTGGACAAATTCACTTTTTTATATTTTTGAGGCTTCTTAGATTTTTACTTCAATTTGGTCTTGATTTAGGGGTCATTTCTTGTGTTTTTCCCTCATGGGCTCATATTCTATTTGGATTTCCCTGCAGTGTCTATAAAGAGGATAAAACAATAGCTTTAAACAATAATGGACTGATTTTCACTAGAAAGTGTGAAAGCGTTAGTCATTCAGTCCTGTCCGACTCTTTGCCTTCAGGCTCCTCTGTCCATGGGATTTCCCAGGCAAGAATGCTGGAGTGGATTGCTATTCCCTTCTGCAGCGGATCATCCCAACCCAGTAACTGAATCTGGGTCTCCTGCATTACAGGCAGATTCTTTACTGTCTGAGACAATAGGGAAGACCTACTTTTCACTAAATAGGACTCAATCAATATGGTAGGGTCAGGAATAGATTTTTTTTTTTTTTTTGCTTTTCTCCAAACTCCACATGGCTGCTATACAAAGCTGTGACATTTGACTGTTACGTGCTTGTGGTTTTCAAGACGAATTTTGAGACTATTTCCCCTTATTTAGGCCTTCGCTTTAAGCCATTTTGACCATCCAGTTTACAGCAAGCAGAAGAGAAGATATTGAACTCTACTTCAGTGTCTCCAGTGTGACTTCCCAGTTACTGTCTCTTTTCACCTAGAAGGAAGACTGTGAGACAAAATCTCAGGCTGATTCTTTTATTTTTCTGATCTGTGTCTTGAATCTACATTCAGTTGGCTTCTTTAGAACTATCATTCTTCTCATGGAGACAAAAAGGACATGGTATATTTTTGTTCCATCTGTTTGTGTCATCTTTAGTTTCTTTCATCAGCATCTTATTGTTNGATTCTTTTATTTTTCTGATCTGTGTCTTGAATCTACATTCAGTTGGCTTCTTTAGAACTATCATTCTTCTCATGGAGACAAAAAGGACATGGTATATTTTTGTTCCATCTGTTTGTGTCATCTTTAGTTTCTTTCATCAGCATCTTATTGTTTTTGCCTCCTTAGGTGTATTTATTCATAGGTATTTTATTCTTTTCTGTGAAATGGTAAGTGGGATTGTTTCCTTAATTTCTCTTTCTGATCTTTTGTTGTTAGTGTATAGAAATGCAACCTAATTTTATATCCTGCAGCTTGATCAAACTCATTGATGAGCTCTAGTAGTTTTTCTGGTGGTGTCTTTAGAATCTTCTATGTATAGCATTATGTCATCTGCACACAGTGATAATTTTATTTTTTCATTTTTAATTTGGATTCCTTTTTATTTTTTTTCTCTGATTGCTATAGCTAGGACTTNTTTTCTGGTGGTGTCTTTAGAATCTTCTATGTATAGCATTATGTCATCTGCACACAGTGATAATTTTATTTTTTCATTTTTAATTTGGATTCCTTTTTATTTTTTTTCTCTGATTGCTATAGCTAGGACTTCCAAAACTATGTGGAATAAAATTGTCAAGCATGGACATCCTAGATTCGTTCCTGATCTTAGAGGAAATGTTTTCAGCTTTTCACCATTGAGAATAATGTTAACTGTGGGTTTGTCATATATGGCCTTTATTCTGTTGGACTTACTGAGTTGCTGCTAACAGTTTCGTTTAATATAATTAAGAAGAAGCAGGAGTCATGCTATAATTCTAAATTCTACCACAGAAGCACATCAATAAAACATGCTCAATAAACACTTGTTGAATGATTAACTGAACTTCCACTCCCAATTATGAACTTAATCTCCACAAAAATTCATTCAAAAAATACACCCCAAATTAATTTAGAAACAGTGGCATTTGTTTCCTTTTCATTTCTTCTAATGAATTATTTAACAAGTGCTTGTTGGAAAAGCTTATTCAGTTCAGTTCAGTCACTCAGTCATGTCTGACTCTCTGTGACCCCGTGAATCGCAGCACATCAGGCCTCCATATCCATAAGTTTTTCAAGGTAAAGAAATACAAATCAGAAGAAAGGGCTCAAATTCTGGCCACATTATATATATTTAAGTGACTGTGACAATTAATTCATTGCTTTCAGCTTCAGACTTTCTTATTTATAAAATGAGATTAAAGCTTTTTATCATCAGGGGTTTTGTGAGAATGAAGTGGATACCTTATGCAAAGTATAGGGCCTGGCACTGATTGGTAGTTCCTAATAATAGTATCAAGTGTGTGAGATTTTGTGTTAGGATCCAAACATGAACAAGAAAAGGTCCTTTGAGATGTTTACAAATTAGTCCTGGGAAAGAAGAATGTGTTTTATATTTACGCAGGTCATCAGATCAGGAGATGACTGCCATTTTAAAGATTGTTACAGTGATAGATCCCCAGAAAGGGGCCTGCCACACCGCAGGGCAGTAGGGTGGATGGGAAGCACTGGCTTTGTCAGGAAGGTGTGGTAGGGGAGTGAGCAGGAGCCTTTACCCTGGTTTCTGTGGGAAGGGATGGGGAGACAGGGTAGGCAGGTTTAGGATAGGCTAGTTTGAATAATTTCAGTGGGCTCTGTCTGGGGTGTAGGCACTCTCCCTAGCTGTTTGGTACCTGCCTGGGCCACAGGGGGTAATTGAGGCAGGCAGACAGTGGCCCAGTGTCGGGGCTCCCCAAGGAGGTGGTTGGCAGTGTGGGCCGTAGATTGGCTGGTTTGCTTGGGAAAGTACATTCCCAGGTGAGTCATTTTCTATCTAAGAATTAGTTAGCCCTGGGAACGGTAGTCCCTCCAAGATCAGCAAGGCCCCAGAATGTCAAAGCATCAGAAATATGGACTAAAAAGACATGAATAATACATGGACTCAGGACACAGGAAACATGTCAGTAGCCAAGTCTGAATCTATTTTCAGGTCTGACTGTACCTCTAACCCTCTTTTTTTCTACAATCAGTGCACCCTGTTAGCTTCATCACAGCACCTAGGACTAGTTCTTTATTTGTTTACATGTTTATTGTCTGTTTGTCCCATTCCGTTGTCAGTCCCACGAAAGCAGGAAATTAGCTTGCCTTGTTAACTGCTCCAGCCTCAATTCCTGACAGTGCTGGGCACAGAGAAGATGCTTAGCAACTATTTGTTGAATAAAAAATGAAAACAGTTGTGTTTGATGGTTTTGTATGTGTGTCTGTTCACATGCACATGTTACTGTTCATGTAAGCATGAGAACGTTTGTGTTTGTGAGAGATTGTATGTGTATGTGTGCTGCATGGAGGAGGTTCCAGTCTTTAGTCTAAGCCATCCATGTTTACAACTAGGTTTTGGTGGAGACAGTGTCTGGTCTACTGCTAGATGGGCTCACCGGAAATCTATTAGCACAGGGCTCTTAAGAGCTTCCCGGGAGAGAGCTCACCTCCAGGACCGACAGAGCAGCTGGAAACAGTGCCACACACTTCAGAGGTGGAGAAGGAGAAGCATCTGTGTGTGTATCACTCTGTTTCTCCAGGATTGATCTAGCCTCTTGTGAACTTGTAACTTGGCACTTATGAGAGAGAGGCTGTTTCCAAACTGAAAGAGCTGTTTTGACCAAAAGCTCTATTATATTTTAGTATATGCTGTGTTAGGCGGAATCCAACTAAAAAATCAAAACCATATCTGGTGACCACACAGGAAAAAATTAACTTGAAAGATAATTTACAAGGTGCTAGAAAGGCAGCTGAAGCAACCAGGGGGAAGATGAGTCAACCCAGAGATTGGAAGGTGCAGGAAGCTTCTACTGCCTCTTGGCCAGGAGGGGCAGGGAGAGCAAGTGGGATCCAGGCTGGGGCTGCGCCGTGGAAGCTGGGACAGTGGTGGGGCTCCCTGGCTTGTGTCGGACCACAGGCGAAAGGGCTTTTCTGGAAGGAGCCATAGAGAAGTGGAGTCACTGCCTGAGATGTCTCCTGAAGCAGAGAGAGGGAGAAGCATCCTGTTTTCTTCCTTTCTCTCCCTTCCAATCTTGTCCCAGGGCCTCCTGTTTGCCCTCCCTAACCAAAATGCCATTGGCCAGGAAGTCTGGAAACCAGTTGGGAAAACTGAGCTTCCCATAGTGCAGGGCAGGGTAGATGGATGTGCACAGAGAGGATTTGAGAACAAAATGGAAACAACCAGCAGAGATAAGGGCAGTACTTTCTGTCGAAATGTCATTAGCATAAAAATAAAGGATGACATTGACTTGATACCACTTTACCACATACAGCCTTGGCCATATGAGAGTTCTGGCTTGGGATAATTCCCCAGGAATAGATGAAGCTTTCTCAGGCAGAGAAAGCAGTCGAAAGGGCAGAATTGAGTATGTGTGGCAGTAATACATGATCTCCTCAGTGTAGTTTATAAAGTAGCAGAAAAATAAAGAAAAGGCAGTTGTAACTCTGCAACAAATGGAAATGAACAACAGGTGACATTTATTAGGTGTTAATCTTGGGTTGGTACAGTTACATCCTAGGTCTACATAATTATATTAAATCCTTATAATAGTACCATACCTTGGAGCGGGACCCCAATTCCTGGCCTTGCATCTAAAGTGGGCTATGCTTTGATATGTCTTCCTCAGAAGGCTCTGAGTATCCCCTCTGGAGGGGGTGGCTGAGGACAGCAACATCATTTGGTTAGGTAGACTTGAGCTGCGACTAGGACCCACCTGGACTCTGATTTCTGTTTCTCCCTTTCATGGTTCATTCTTTCTCTTTTTCTTGCACTAGATATGCCAAGGAGCTCTAGGGCTTGGGCTCACAAATGGGATCCTCCCCTGGCCAACAAGTATTTCATTTGCATGATTGCAAGGGCCTGGACTGCCAAAAGGCTTCTGACATGCATGTTTTGGTGACCCAGGTTATTTATATATATGGGATCTTGTAAAAAAAATTTTTTTTCCCTTAGGGTCACACCCCTTTGGGACTGTCTTGCTGTTAGCTGTTATATGTCCTATTTTAGATGAAGAGAACAATACTATAGAGAATCCCAGGTCTTTAAAAAGGCAGAACTAAATGAGAACACAGAGAAGGCCTGACTCTAGGTGTTTCCCCCAGATAGGTGGGAGGCACCAGAAGTGGTAAAATATCTTGCCATCGTAAATATGTGACAGGGTTGGTGTAAATTCCAGAGAAACATGGTTACTAAATGCCATTAAGCTGAGTCTATATTATTTCAGGGCTGAAGGGACCTCAGAATTGTCAACTGGGAAGTTCATCAGGTAATGTGTTTCTCTGAACTTTAAATGAATAGAACATTTATTCTATTGCTGGAGGAAAGCAACAGAGCCTTAATCTTTTTAATCCTGATACAAAAACTTCTTTTCAGAGTTCTTCCAGGGAAAGGACTCAGAGCTTTTTGCTTACCACTGCCCCCTATCCCGCTCCGTGTCTCGTGTGAGAGCTTGTGGTGTGAGAGAGCCTTGAGGGTGCTTTAAGTTAGGGCTTTGTTTCTCATGGGAACATGAGAGAAAGTGGAAAAAGCCTTCAATTTGTTTAGAGAGGAAACATGACCTTACCGCTCTTCTTCCCAGGGGCGAGTCAAGTGGTCGTAACCGAAATCCAAGTCCTTGGCATATAAATATGTGTGTGTGTAGAAGCCACTGCCACACTTGGTACAGCAAGAGGAACCACTGGCTCAGTGGACTCCTTAGGTTTTCCAGTTTAATTTTAAACTCCAGGTAAATATCACAGGTAACCCACCATGAAGCTGGTCACTGTGTTCCTGCTGGTGACCATCGGCATTTGCAGTTACTCTGGTAAGTGGCCTGGAACACACGATCTCTCTCTACTTTCTTGATAACAGGAGCACAGCTAGTGAGCTGAGGCTCCTGGTGGCATGTGATGAAGGGAGTTTTAGAGCCACAGATATTGGTAAGGTCAGAAGGGACGTCAGATGCCTCCTGCTCCCAGCTCCAAGGTTTAATCCAACACAAGTTATCCGTTGTGTATCCTACAAAGAAATTAATCAGCTTCCACTGAGGGCCAACAAATGTACTTCATTACTGAACTTTGGCCACCATTGTTTTTCCTTAATTTTGAATTAAGATTTGATTCTTTCATGTTTCTGAAATTATATGGAGTCATCCTTGCTCTCATCTCTAATCAGATTGCCATGCTGGTTCTCTTGAGATATAGCTACTTTTATATGTTCATACAATCAGCAGGTATTTATTAAATGGCTATAATATGTTGGGCACTGGGCTTTGGGAGATTCAGAACTGAATCAGACATGCATATTTCTGTCAAGGTTCTTATAGTCTGGCAGAGGAGTGAAGACTTCTACAGAAATCACTATTGTACCGGTCCACTGTGATACACAATGAAAGTACAGATAGAGCTCTGTGGCAGGGGTGAAGGGTGGAACAGTTCCATTTCTAGGTAGGGTATAGAAGTTGGCTTCTTGGAGGAGAATGGCAACCAATTCTTTCTTTTTGGAGGGAGTCATTTTAGCTACAGGAAGATACATTTGGGTGTATCTGCAGGATACATCATAATGGCTGCTGCTTATTTGGAGAACAAAAAGCTTTGAGGATCTCCCTTCTGAAATATATAGGTAAAAACAGAGAAGACACTCACCAAAGTGCTGAAAGTAAGAAGCAGGGAGATTAATCGTGAGAAATTGTGTGATACCCACGCTACAATGGTGACTTTGACTTGTGAATTTTTGAACTAATTTGTAACTTCACCTATTTGGGCTATTTTGTCATTCTTTAATGTCTAGGGGTACCTGAGGCGAGGTGGCAGCAGAAAGATGGGTGGGAAGGATATAAACATCCCCTTTCTGGAGGAGAATTTTGGGTGGGAAAATAGGCAGTAGAAAATGAAGGAAAAATAAGTGTACAAGCTCCATTTTTTTTTAATTTGAATAAGAAAACAGAAAAGATTTCAAAGGAGGATGAAGTGTTGGCCGGCAGTAAGGGGGGTGGGAGTGCCAGCAGGAAGATGTGTGTCTCATGTATGTGCTTCTACATCTGTGTGTTTACATACATGCACATGTATTTTGTAAAAATATGTATAATATGTGCTTCCCCCATTCTCTAACATCTATGTGAAAGTTATCTTGCTGAAGATATAAAATGCGGTTGTCCCATAGAAGAGCCATGGTAGCTCCCCATTACACTTGGGGGAAAAAAAATTTCTAACTCATTCATATGACATTCAAGTCTTAAAATCTGATCTCACCCAGGTTGCAGCCTCACCTGCTTAGCACATCCAAGTGAAATTAAGAAGACTCACCATCCTGCATATGGTCTTTAATCTTATTATCTTGGTGTCTTGGTCAATTATTTTCCTCTTTCAAATGCTGCTCCCCTTCTTTACNTTCATATGACATTCAAGTCTTAAAATCTGATCTCACCCAGGTTGCAGCCTCACCTGCTTAGCACATCCAAGTGAAATTAAGAAGACTCACCATCCTGCATATGGTCTTTAATCTTATTATCTTGGTGTCTTGGTCAATTATTTTCCTCTTTCAAATGCTGCTCCCCTTCTTTACCTGTCATCCTGATATTTGACTCAAGACACAACTATGGCAACATCTATTCTGGGAAAATTCCTGTAACACTCTCCTATATTAGAATTAATCATCACTTCTGTGTTTCCATAGAGCTTTGTCCATAATGTTAGCATAGCACATGCTGCACTGTGGCACACACAGGTCTTTACTGTCCATCAGATCGCATATGTTCTCTGAATCAAATATCTTATTTTATTCATCTGTGTATCTGCACCAACTGACTTAGAGTCCCTACTCAGTTATGTTTGTAGCACTGAGTTGAGTTGGTTGGGAGCAGTTTCCTGGGCTCTGGTTCGGTCCATTCATGTGTCCAAGTGGAAGGTCATAATAGCATCTTTCTGTTGGTTTCAAACTCATGGGCTGCGGAGACAGCCACATGCAAAGTATACCCCTGTCCAGTCAATCACTGGTATCTACTGAGTTCATACTGTATACCAGAGTCTGTTCTAGGCCTGGGGTACAGCAGTGAATAAAACTCAATCCTTATTCTCAAGGAGCATACATTCTAGTGAGAGGATGAAGGTTAAATAAATAAATAAAGATTTAATATTTTAGGTAGTGGTAAGAAAAATAAAGAAGGAAGGTGACTGGTGATGCCATTTTAGATACATCTCTGAGAATCTAACATTTGAGGAGAGACCAAATAAGTGAAGAAGAAAGACATGTAGCTATCTGGTGAAGGAAAGTTATAGAGAGATAGAACAGTAGGTGCAGAGGTCCTGAAGCAGAAGTTTGTTGGGAGATCAAGATGCGTAGGGNAAATCTCTTTGCTGCCAACACATTTTATGCCTTACTGAAAAATCAAGCTTCTTCTCACCTGGAATGTCTGGCCTGGTCTGCCTCCAGACTTGGACTTGTGCAAATCTTGGGACTATTTGCCCTCCAATCCATTCCCCATGTTCCCCATGCTCTACTCCATGTTGGGGGCACTGAGGGAATGAGATACTGAGCCATGCAGGTGGTTCCCAGATCAATCTCTCAGGTAATTATGAAAGTTGACGTTGTTGTTGTTCAGTTGCTAAGTTGTGTCCAACTCTCTGCAGCCCCATGAACAGCAGCCTGCTAGGCTCCCTGTCCTTCACAATCTCCATGAGTTTGCTCAAACTCATGTCCATTGAGTCAGTGATGCCATCCAGCCATCTCATCCTCTGTCATCCTCTTCCCCTTTTGCCCTCAATCTTTCCCAGCATCAGGGTCTTTTCCAGTGAGTCAGTTCTTCGCATACTTTGTCAAAGTATTGGAGCGTCAGCTTCATTATCAGTCCTTCCGATGAATATTCAGGATTGATTTCCTTTAGGATTGACTGGTTTGATCTTGCTGTTCAAGGGACTCGAGGCCCAAGCAGGAGATGGGTAGTGGGAAAAGGGGAAAGAACACAGTGTGGCTTCCTCTCGCTTTCTATTTGAAAGAAGTCAACTGTGTGTACTGGGTCTGAGCCACCAGTTCCTGCTGAAGAAGTTTGTTTTGGTTTTAGTTTTTGCCAGGTGATCCAGTCCTTGGACTCTGGTTATACCATCTCTTCTTTTTCTTTCCAGCTGAAGTTCATAGTGGCTTTCTGCTATTATCTATTTCTAGGTTGCCTTACATCACCTACTTAATTTTTTTAGGTCTTCTCTCATCTATTGAGTCAATTCTGTGCATTACATTCCCTCTGTTCTATGCTTTAAAGAATAGTTGGTTGGTTCCTGACTAGTACAATGTTAACTGTCATCTCCTCTCTGGAGAGTATCTTGATTCCTACCCTTCCTTAACCCCCATATTGAAAATTCAAAAAAATTTAATCTAACTTTTGGCTATGTTGCATTTTATGTGGTGTCTTAGTTCCCTAACCAGGGATCAAAACTGTGCCCTTTACAGTGGAAGGACAGAGTCTTAACCACTGAACTTTCCTAGCTGTCAATATAATCTCCATGTTAAGTATAAGGGGACATGGGCAAACCCATGGCTGAGTCATGTTGATGTTCGGTAGAAACCAATGCAATACTATAAAGCAATTATCCTCCCATTATAAATAAATAAATTAAAAAGAATTCTAAAATATATAGCTGCAACCTATATTTTTCCTTTGAGAAGAAGAAAATTAGTTACTTATAAATCACCTCCAGCAGAAACTGCTTTTTAACGTTCAGCTCAAAAGACATTTATATGGACTTCTTGTCTTTTAAAACACACGCAGATGTTCTAATTCCCTGTCTCAGTGTATAGCACTATTTTCCTTGTTGTATGGGGTCAGAAACTTGGGACTCATTCTAGTATTCCATCTTCTCAGAAGCCTAATTTTAGCTGTATCTGCTAAGAATAGACTAGGTTGCCTAGCTGTGCTAATGCGTGTATGCCTGCCTGCTAAGTTGCTTCAGTAGTGTCTGACTCTTTGGGACCCCATGGGCTGTAGCCCTCAAGACTCCTCTGTCCATGGGATTGCCAGGCAAGAATAGTGGAGTGAGTTGCCATGCCCTCCTCCAGAGGATCTTCCCTATCCAGGGATTGAACTTGCTTCTCCTGTGGCTCCTGGATTGCAGGGAGATTCTTTACCACTGAGTCACCAGGGAAATCCAGCTGTAGTAATAAATAATTTCAAATCTCATGGGCTTACATCCACAACATTTTAATTTTTTATCATACCGTATGGCCATCTTGGGTTGGCTGTAGCTCTCCCTGTGTTGCCTGAATTCTGTGACCCATAACTGATGGAATAGTCTTTGTCTGGAGCATTTTCGATCATCATGGCACACGGGGAAAGAAAACTTAGGTGATAATTACTTGGAAGTAGTCAAGTAATGTGGTACTTTACATTATTTTAACCCATTTTGGGCATCTTCCATTCATAGAATTGTATATGCCCTTCCTAAATGTCAGGCATGATCATATGACTTGCTTTGGTCAATGAAACAGGACAGAATCACTTGAAAGTGGCAGCTTTAGAAGTTGGCCTAAGTTCTCTTTCCCCATGTGCTGTGATTGGAAATGCAACCCAAGATGGCCATACAATATGAGAAAAACCTAAAATGCTGCAGATGTAAGACCATGAGATTTGGCGTTACTTATTACTTTCTAATTGGTAAGAAAGCCCTGCTAATTATAAGACTTTTTCATATCTATCATAGACATTTTCATTATCACTACTGCTACTGCTTTTCCCAAAACCTTGTCATTTATCACTTGACTACTCTGTTAATCTCCCAAATATTCTCTGTATTCCCAAAGCTGATCTTTTTCAATTTATCAGCCACAGAGAAGGAAAAGTGATTTCTTAAAATAGAAAAATCACTCCAGCTTCAAACTCATTGAAAGCTTTTTAGTGCTGATTGAAAAAAATATAGTCAGACACTATTTTAAACCAACAAACATACTCAAATCACAGATTTAGACATACTTATTTTCGTACTTGGTCTTTCCAGGTGGTGCTACTGGTAAAGAATCCTTCTGCCAATGTAGGCGACATAGGAGAAGAGGCTTCAATCCCTGGGTCAGGAAGATGCCCTGGAGGAGGGGACGGCAACCCACTCCAGTATTCTTGCCTGGGGAACCCCATGGACAGAGGAGACTGGTGAGCTAAATTCCAAAGGGTAACAAAGAGTCAGACATGACTGAATCAACTTAGCATGCACACATTTTCATCCTTCTATCAAAATCTTCTTTCTCTACTGTGAAATCAGATTGACAGGGACCTGATTTTACTTATGTCTGTATTCTCAGCACATAGTACAGAGTCTGTAGGTGGTCAGGGTCGGGTTTGTGTTTATTGAATGGAAGGATTTCTTTCTGTTAAGTTTTATCTTGTTGGGTTGATCATTTTGTTCTCTCCTATCAGTTGTATTAGTAAGCGGTTNTGTCTGTATTCTCAGCACATAGTACAGAGTCTGTAGGTGGTCAGGGTCGGGTTTGTGTTTATTGAATGGAAGGATTTCTTTCTGTTAAGTTTTATCTTGTTGGGTTGATCATTTTGTTCTCTCCTATCAGTTGTATTAGTAAGCGGTTCATTTCTCCTACTTTGGGGCATTTTACATATTTAAGAAAGATGATAATGCTTTTATTCAAAGTGTTAAATGGAGAAGCCTGGGGCAAGAGTTCTCTCTCACCAAGTTTTAAGTAATAAATGTAACACAGCAGTTTGAAGGCATTTTTTCTGGGGGTGTGTCAAAGGGAAGGACTTCGTTATAAAGGACAGGCTATGTGAGGGAACAGAGGCAGAGCCTGGTAATAAACGTTTGGCAGAAGTTGATAAAATTTATTATCAAAGTGACACCACNTTCATTTCTCCTACTTTGGGGCATTTTACATATTTAAGAAAGATGATAATGCTTTTATTCAAAGTGTTAAACGGAGAAGCCTGGGGCAAGAGTTCTCTCTCACCAAGTTTTAAGTAATAAATGTAACACAGCAGTCTGAAGGCATTTTTTCTGGGGATGTGTCAAAGGGAAGGACTTCGTTATAAAGGACAGGCTATGTGAGGGAACAGAGGCAGAGCCTGATAATAAACGTTTGGCAGAAGTTGATAAAATTATTATCAAAGTGACACCAACAAATGCTGTCAAGCATATAGAAAAACTGGATCACTCATACATTGCTGGTGTGAATGTAAAGTGGTACAGCTACTCTGAAAAAATATTTTGACAGTTTCTTTAAAACTAAGCATGGAACTGTACCATACAGCCCAGCAATTGTACTCCTAGGCATTTCTCCAAAGAAATAAAATTCATATTTATGCAAAAACCTGTACACAAATGTTCACGGCAGTTTGATTTGTAATAGTCAAAACCTAGAAACTATCCAGTTGTCATTAAATGGATGAATGGTTAAACAAACTGCTATATATTTATCTACAGAATTGGAATACTACCAGCAATAAACAGAGAAGGAACTATCGATACACACAACAGTGTGGATGAATCTTTGGAGAATTATGCTAAAAAAAAGTGAATTAAATGAAAAAAGTCAATCTCCAAAAGTTAAATACTGTTTAAGTCCATTATATAAAGATAAACACTCTCAAAATGACAAACTTATAGAAAAGGAAAACAGATTTCTGAGTTCCAGGGGTTAAGAGCAGATAGGAGTAAGAGGGAAGTGAATGTGGTATATAAGGATCCCATAAGAAATGTTTATGGCGATAGAAATGCTTTGTATTTGTATATATTGATGTCAATACACTGGTTTTTATATTATAGAATCATTTTGCAAGAAACTTAGTAGAGAATACGGGGCTTCATTGATGGCTTAAATGGTAAAGAATCTGCCTTCAATTCAGGAGACCCGGATTTGATCCCTGGGTCATGAAGATCCCCTGGAGAAGGGAATGGCTACCCACTCCAGTATTATTGCCTGGAGAATCCCATGGACAGAGGAGCCTGGCAGGCTATGGTCTATGGAGTCGCAAAGAGTCAGACATGACTGAAGTGACTTAGCACACGTTGGGAAGATAATCAGAATATAGAAATATATATTATATGCAATTTAACTAATATAAGCTATATAACTATACATGATATATATAATATGCACATATAATTATATACACATGTTGCATGTGTATATACATGTGTATATAGTTATATACACATGTGTATAATTATATATACTTGTATCTATATGTAGACTTTCCTGGTGGCTCAGACGGTAAAGTGTATGCCTACAATGTGGGAGACCTGGGTTCAATCCCTGAGTTGGGAAGATCCTCTGGAGAAGGAAATGGCAACCTACTCCAGTACTCTTGCCTGGAAAATCCCATGGACGGAGGATTGTAGGCTACAGTCCATGGTGTATAATTACATCAGTTCAGTTCAGTCACTCAGTCGTGTCTAACTCTTTGTGACCCCATGGACTGCAGCATACCAGGCTTCCCTGTCCATCACCAACTCCTGGAGATTGCTCAAACTCACGTCCATTGAGTCAGTGATGCCATCCAACCATCTCATCCTCTGTTGTCCCCTTCTCCTCCTGCCTTCGATATTTCCCAGCATCAGGGTCTTTTCCAGTGAGTCAGTTCTTCCCATCAGGTGACCAAAATATTGGAGCTGCAGCTTCAGCATCAGTCCTTCCAAAAATATTTAGGACTGCTCTCCTTTAGAATTTACTGGTCGATCTCCTTGCGGTCCAAGGGACTCTCAAGAGTCTTCTCCAACACCACAGTTCAAAAGCATCAATTCTTTGATGCTCAGCTTTCTTTATGGTCCAGCTTTCACATCCATACATGACTACTGGGAAAACCATAGCTTTGATTAAACGGACTTTGTCAATAAAGTAATGTTTTTGCTTTTTAATATGCTGCCTAGGTTTGTCATAGCTTTTCTTCCAAGGAGTAAGTGTCTTTTAATTTCATGGGTGCAATCACCATCTGCAGTGATTTTGGAGCCCAAGAAATAAGGTCTGTCACTGTTTCCATTGTTTCTCCTCTGTTTACCATGAAGTGATGGAATATGTAACCTTAATCCCTTTCTTCCATAAATCCAACAAATTCAAGAAACTCATTTATAGTTTTATGTGAGTTTTCAAAATATTTTTGTCACATTTAAAAGCAACCAGGATTTCCCTGGTGGTCCAGTGGTTAGGACTCCATGCTTCTACTGCAGGGGGCATGGGTTCAATCCCTTGTTGGCGAACTAGGATCCCACATGCCCTGTGGCCAAAAAAAAAAAAAAAAGAAAGAAAGAAAGAAAGAAACACGCATACATGAATAAGCCATACTTTAGCTAAACTGACATCAGTGTGAATATTTAAATCATTTCTAGTATTTTTTTGTTACTTTGGAGAGTTCTACATATTTGCATTTGTTTTTATCTTTTCAGAAAAATCTTGGAAGTAGAAATGCAATGCCAAGAATTCTTTAGTGTTTAAAATTTTGATAGCCACTGACAAAGTTCCATGTAAAAGAGCAACTGGGATCTGAGGTTATTTAAGTCAGAGAAGATCCATTCCCAAAGATAAGAATTAGGGACCCAAGACAAGGCTTTTGGTGTGATTGTTCTGCCTGAGAAAGCAATAAATTTCTTTACTGGCTTGATATGTTGGAGGGTCAGGAGATGCAATATATGACATTCTATTTCTGGCCTCCGTGTTTAAGTCAAGTAATACAAACAAACAGATAAGAAAGTAAAACTTGCTGCATTTATATAAAGCTTGGAAAGGAATCGGCTGAAAAGCTTGCAGGCTGTTGAAGCAGATTGAAGACAGTAGGGGGCGCTCATTGAATGATAGTAACCACTAACATTACTAATAGCTATAGTAATGGTTGTTGGTTATTGATTATGTCCTCTGTGTATTTTTAATTCAAGTGCTGATTGAATATTAATTACACTATCTTTGCTAAAAATTGAGCACACAATGATAAAACAAAATGAACATGGCCCCACAGATTTTGCAATGTGAAGAAAGACAGAAACTGTGTAAGTAAACACAAGTAAATAGATCATTATGCATTTATGATAAGAACAATGAAAGAAAAGGATCAGATTTTCAGAATAGTAATAGTGACAAGAGGTTCCCTGTTTTATTTTGAGTGGTCAAGGAAGTCTTCTCTTTGGAAATGTCATTTAAGTTGGGACTTGAGGTTATGAAAAATCCATCTTGACCAAAGAATATTCTGGGTTGAGTTTCCTGAATATGCAAGTATCTTGAGAGTCCCAGGCAGTTTTGTACCCAGTATCCCCATCTCCATCAATGGCACCACCGCAGGTCCAACAGTGCTTGTCAGACAACTGAGAGTCAGATTGTGTTAGTCAGACAACTTTTGATCCTTCCATTTTCATGACACATCATATCCAACTCATCATGTTGTCTTGCCCACCTTGCTTCCTAATATTCTCTTGAGTCCTCCCACATGGCTCCATCTGCTCCTTCACCCTAGTCTCCCTCATCTCTTGTAAGAGCTTACTCTGGAGCCCTCAGTCTGATCCTTGCAGCAGCCAAGTGATCTTTCCAAAATTCAACAATGATCATTCTCATTCTGCTGCTTCCAACCTCTTGGTGGCTTTCCGTTGTTCTCATAGTTAAGAATGGGATCTTGACCAAGCCTGTGAGATCTTCTAGGCCTAGTGTTTGCTTTTCTCTCCTAATGTCACTTGTCTCCCGGCTGCCTTGAACCTCTGGCACCGAGAATGCCTGACACAGGGCTTTTGGCTGTTTGCTCATAAGTACTTCCTCTTTATTTACTTCCGCTGAATTTTTTCTCATTATCTCCTTGTCTTTTTTTTTTTTTCCTTTTGCTGGATAATAGTTCAGGTCTAACTATCTTGGGAAACCCTCCTCCCTTTTCAAGTGAAAGTGAAAGGGAAAAGTGAAATTGAAGTTGCTCAGTCATGTCCAATCTTTGCGACCCCGTGGACTGCAGCCCACCAGGCTCCTCCATCCATGGGATTCTCCAGGAAAGAATACTGGAGTGGGTTGCCATTTCCTTCTCCAGGGGATCTTCCGAACCCAAGGATAGAGCCGGGTCTCCTGCATTGCAGGCAGATTCTTTACCATCTGAGCCACCAGGGAAGTCCTCTGAGATGAGCTAGAGGGGTGGAATTTTGGGGGAGGTGGGAGGGAGGCTCAAGAAGAGGGGATATATGTATACATGTAGCTGATTCATGTTGTATACCAGAAAATAACACAATATTGTAAAGCAATTATACTCCAGTTGAAAAAAAATAAATTAAAAATAGAAAACAGAACAAAAACAAGTGTTCCTGCTGGCTACAGAGAGGGGTCTTATTGGAAGGTGGGAAGAGAGGTAACATAGGGCAGGAAGAGGAAATGTGCATTGTAGAGCAGTTGGGAAATTTCAAAATCTCTATAGGTTGCTGGAGATCTTAGATATTTGCTTGTGTGTTAGTTGTTCAGTTGTGTCCAACTCTTTGCAACTCCATGGATTATAGCCCACCAGGCTCTTCTATTCATGGAATTCTCCAGGCAAGAATACTGGAATGGGTAGCCATTTCCTTCTCCAGGGGATCTTCCCAACCCAGGGATCGAACCTGGGTGTCATGCATTGCAGGTGGATTCTTTACTATCTGAGCCACCAGGGAGTCTTATGTATTTCTTTGCAGTGCACCAAATCCAGTGCCGATTGGTGCCTACGTTTTTGCTGTTGTTATTTGTTTTGTTGTGTTGTTTTGCTATTTTACCAGCATGAAAGATGGATTTCAAATTGTACAACAAACAGATGGAGAGAACGACAAAAGCTCTGATAGGGCATGTCTCTCTCCCACAGGTAGTACACCAATCATTTTACTTACAGTAAATTTCCTGAGCACAGATTAGGCACTCAGATATCAAGGAGGATTCTTGGGTCATATTTGTTGGGAAGAAGCAGTCCGCATATCAGATGCTGAATATAATAGAAATCTTAGATAACTTTAAGATGATGTGATGTTTAAATTTAGCTTGGTTTTGAAATGATAAACAAAATGAAAAGTTAACCTATGGAATGGGAGAAGTGAAAAGTGAAAGTGAAGGTTGCTCAGTCGTGTCNCGCATATCAGATGCTGAATATAATAGAAATCTTAGATAACTTTAAGATGATGTGATGTTTAAATTTAGCTTGGTTTTGAAATGATAAACAAAATGAAAAGTTAACCTATGGAATGGGAGAAGTGAAAAGTGAAAGTGAAGGTTGCTCAGTCGTGTCCAACTCGTGAGAATTCCATGGACATAGAGTCCATGGAATTCTCCAGGCAAGAATACCAGAGTGGGTAACCTTTCCCTTATCCAGGAGATCTTCCCAACCCAGGGATTGAACCCAGGTTTCCCACATTGCAGGTAGATTCTTTACCCGCTGAGCCACAAGGGAAGCCCTGAATGGGAGAAAATACTTGCAAATCTTATATCTGTTAAGGGATTAACTTCCAAAATAGATAAGGAACTAATAGTGATCAACAGCAAAAACAAAAATTTTTTTATTAAAAAATGGGAAAAGGACCTGAAGAGACATTTTTTTCCAAAGAAGACATAAAAATGGCTGGCAGGTATATGACAAGGTATTAACATCACTAATCATCAGGGAAATACAAAACAAGGCCATGATGAGATATCACCTCACACCTGTTAGAATGGCTATCATCAAAGATAAGAGATAACAAGTGCTGGCAAGGATATGGAGAAAAGGAAACCTTTGTGCACTGTTGGTGGGGGTGTAAATTGGTGCAGTCATAAAGGTTAAAAAATAAAAAACAGAACTATCACAAAAAAAATAAAAACAGAACTGCCACACGATCCAGCAATCCTACTTCTGGATATATATCAAGGGAAATAAAATCATTATCTCAAAGAAATATCTGTACCTCCATAGTCATTGCAACATTAGTTACAATGAACAAGACATAGAAACAGCCTATGCCTGTCAATGGATGAATGGATAAAGAAGATGTGGTGTGTGTGTATATATACATATATACAAACATGTATGCATGTAATATTGTTCAGCCTTAGAAAAGAAGGAAATCCTGCCATTTGCAGCAAAGTTTCCCTGGTAGCTCAGTTGGTAAAGAAGTTACCTGCAATGCAGGAGACCTGTGTTTGATCCCTGGTTTGGGAATATCCCCTGGAGAAGGAAATGGCAGCCCACTCTAGCACTCTTGCCTAGAAAATACTTTGGACAGAGGGGCCTGGAGGCCTATAGTCTATGGGGTCGCAAGAGTTGAACACGACTGAGAGGCTAAACCACCAGATGAATTGTGATGATGTTATGCTAAAGTGAAGTAAGTTAGACAAGAATACTGAAGTGAGTAGCCATTCACTTCTCCAGCGGATTTTCCTGATCCAGAAATCAAACTAGGGTCTCCTGCATTGCAGGCGGTTCTTCACCAACTGAGCTATCAGGGAAGCTCAAGTTAGACAAAGGAAGACAAATATTGTATGACCTCATTGTGTATATGAAATCCTTAAAAAAAGGGAAGATATTCAAGTAGAGAGTAAAACTGGTGGTTGCCAGGGCCAGAGGAGGTGGTGAGAGAAATGGGTGAAGCTGGTCAAAGTTTACAAACTTCCAGTTATAATATCAATAAGTTGGGGATCTAATATACAGCATGATGCTATAGTTAATAATACTTATGTACTTATATAAGTAATACTATATATAAGTACTTATATAAGTAATAATACTTATAGTACATAATACTTATGTACTTGAAAGTTGCTAAGAAAGTAGATCTTAAAAGTTCTCACTATATGGACTTCCCTGGAGGTCCGGGGGTTAAGAATGCACTTTCACTGTAGGGGGTGTGGGGGTCCATCCCTGGTCAGGGAACTAAGATCCCACTTGCTGCACATGGCCAAAAAATAGATTAAAAAAAATTTTTTTTTTTTAAGTAACCATGTCAGGTCATGAATGTGTTAACTAACCTTTTCATGGTAATCATTTTGCAGTATACATGTCTATCAAATCAACACATTGTGCATCTTANTTCCAGGCTGTGTGACACGGTCACCCTTCACTGAGTTTCGGGCTGTGTGCCTTGGTCGCCCTTCACAAAGGTCCGGGCTTTGTGCCTTGCTCGCCCTGCGACAAGGTCTGGCCTGTTTGCCGTAGTCACCCTGCCCCGAGGTTCAGGCTGTGTTCCGCCATCGGCTAGTGACGAGTTCCATGCTCTGTGCCATGGTCGCCCTGCACAGGATTCTGGGCTGTGTTCTGCTCTCGCCCTTCACAGAAGTTCGGGCTGTGTGCCATGGTAGCCCTGTGCCGAAGTTCAGGCTGTGTGCCACAGTCACCCTGCGCCGAGGTCCATGCTGTGTTCCGCGGTTGGCTGTTGACGATTTTCGAGCTGTGCGCTACAGTTGCCCTTCACTGAATTTCGGGCTGTGTGCCGGCATTGCCCTGCACCGATGTCTGAGTTGTGTGCCGCAGTCGCCCTGTGCCGTCTTATGGCCTGTTTGCCATGGTAGCCCTGTGCCGAGGTCCGGGCTGTCTTTGGGGTTGGCTAGCAATGTGTTCCGAGCACTGTGCCATGGTCGCCCTGCACAGATTTCTGGGCTGTGTTCTGCTCTCGCCCTTCACAGAAGTTCGGGCTGTGTGCCATGGTCCCCCTGTGCCGAAGTTCAGGCTGTGTGCCTCAGTCACCCTGCGCCGAGGTCCATGCTGTGTTCTGCAGTTGGCTGTTGACGATTTGCGAGCTGTGTGCCGCAGTCGCCCTTCACTGAATTTCGGGCTGTGTGCCAGCATTGCCCTGCGCCGATGTCTGGGTTGTGCGCCGCAGTCGCCCTGTGCCGTCTTATGGCCTGTTTGCCATGGTCGCCCTATGCCGAGGTCTGGGCTGTCTTTGGGGTTGGCTAGCAATGTGTTCCGAGCACTGTGCCACGGTCGCCCTTCACAGATTTCTGGGCTGTGTGCAACGGTCGCCCTGCGCAGAGTTCCAAGTAGTGTGCAGCGTCGCCCTGAGCCGAGGTCTCACCTGTGTGTTGCAGTCACACTGCTACGAGATCCTTGGTGTGTGCCACAGTGAACTTCTGCCGACATCCATGCTGTGTTCCAGGGTCGCCTTGACTTAAGGTCCGGGATGTGTGCCGCGGTTGCCCTTCTCTGAAGTTGGGGATGTGTGCCACAGTCGCCCTGCATCGAAGTCCGGCCTGTGTGCCGCGGTCACCCTGTGCCAAACTCCAGTCTNGGCAAGAATACTGGATTGGGTTGCCATTTCCTTCTCCATGGGATCTTCCTGACCCAGGGATTGAACCTGCATCTCCTGCATTGGCAGGTGAATTCTTTACTGCTGAGTCACCTGAGAAGCCATAAGAAAAACTTAGAAAATTTAGCAACTAGATGGAAGTGATGATGAGCAGGAAGAGTCAAAGAAGACCTGAAGTGTCTAGATTCTGAATAGATGGAAATGCGACTTACTGAGATAAGGAAAAAATGAAGAGGAACAGATCTGTAAGTGAGATGATGGGATTGGGTTTAGACCAGCTGAATTTGATGTACTGACAAAAACCTAAATAAGGTTTTTGTAGCAACCCATGAATTATTACATTCTGTAAGCTCAGGGAAAAGAATGCAATAGACATCTGTATTAGGAACACATCAGACTGTAAGTAATATTCCTAATGTGGAAGCTGTGATGTGAAAAATCAGGGAGGCTCTACATTTGGAACCTTGAGTAGCAATGATGTTTAAGGGGCAGATGCATGAAAAGTCAAATAGAAAAAATGAGAAAGAAAGGCTTGTGGTGGGGAGAGAACAAGGAAAATGTTGTATCTTGGAAACCTGAGGGTCAGGGTGAAATTCACAAGAATTGGAGGCTTCTCAAAGGGCCAGAGGAATTAAGAATATGGATATTTTTAGATGAGTGGTGACCAGAATGCAGTTCATACAGCTCTTAAATTTACCCAGAAGGTAAGTGGAGGGAGTGAGCTGGTCTATTCACTGTCCTGAAAGCACATACCCAGCATTTGTTACGTGATTGACAGGGTATGTAGGCATTAGATACACCAGAATAAACAGAGCAAAACTTCTATCTTTATGAAGTTCCATCATTCTTGTTATTCTCTCTTCTAATCAGATCTCATGGAGTCCTTTAAGATCCAAAGTACATCTTGTTTTTGCCAGAAACACTCCCCTAAGCATATTTGCCCAGTGCCAGCTCCTTTCCTTAGACCCTTCACTGTGAGGGTTGACTGACATGTACCTAAACACTTTAGTTATCACTAGATAGGCTCATGTCATCTTATACAATAAGGACTGCAATTTCTTTGAGGAGACTTCTAGACTTATAGTCTAGATTGTTTCTTTCACAAGTCCTCCCCCTTTCCTAAGCACACATTAAGTTCTTAGGTATAGTTCTTGAGGGTCTCTTCCCACTCCCCATCCTCTGCCATATTTATGATATTTTCTTGGTCAGAGGGAGGGCAGTTAGATGTGTTCCCTTGAGCAAGGACTGTTGTGTCTTTAATGAAGATCCCTCAAGTTTGAGTTAACAGAGAAAACAAGTGCTATTTTATAATATATCTAGGGAATCCCCCAGGGAAGGAATAAAAGGAATTATTATTGTTCTGGTTCTTTGCACTACTATTGTTATGATTTATAACAATTTGAATTCAACTGGATTCTAATCTGTACTTTGTAGATGAATAGTGTTGCTCTTATTCTTTTCCTTGTTTACATTAACAGTCGTGGGAACTCGACAGTTGCAAAAGCAACCATGATAAGAAAAATGAAAACACAAAATACCTCTAAGTTTTAACAGTTTGTTCTTGATTGTATGCAGACTCCTGCCTATTCACCTGATTGTAATATATCAATTTAAGCAGATCAGGCATTACAAAATGGCCCCTGATCACTTCTATACAGAAGTGGCCCTTAATCTGTCACTGGTTATAGACTATTTTGAGAATCTTATAAAGTCAGAAGCACTGTCCCTAGAAAAATAGAAAGATTCACATCTACACAAAATGTGAATATAAATTTAAAGGTGATGTGTACCTTTAAGACCCAGCCATGTAGCTCAGAGCATCCAATCAATGGTTAATCAATATTAGAATAACNAGCACTGTCCCTAGAAAAATAGAAAGATTCACATCTACACAAAATGTGAATATAAATTTAAAGGTGATGTGTACCTTTAAGACCCAGCCATGTAGCTCAGAGCATCCAATCAATGGTTAATCAATATTAGAATAACCTGCTGCTGCTGCTAAGTCACTTCAGTTGCATCCGACTCTGTGCGACCCCATAGACGGCAGCCCACCAGGCTCCCTGGTCCCTGGGATTCTCCAGGCAAGAACACTGGAGCGGGTTGCCATTTCCTTCTCCAATGCGTGAAAGTGAAAAGCGAAAGCGAAGTCGCTCAGTCATTTCCGACTCTTGACGACCCCATGGACTGCAGCCCACCAGGCTCCTCCATCCATGGGACTTTCCAGGCAAGAGGTCTGCAGTCGGGGGCCATTGCCTTCTTCAAGAATAACCTGAAAGGTTGTTAAAATGCAAAACTGCAGCTTTGCCCCGGGAAGGTGCAATGTGGGATGAAGAGGTCCACGTTTTGTAAAGTTCTCC
This sequence comes from Neotragus pygmaeus, assembly GCA_006410875.1. Taxonomy (NCBI): domain Eukaryota; kingdom Metazoa; phylum Chordata; class Mammalia; order Artiodactyla; family Bovidae; genus Neotragus; species Neotragus pygmaeus. The sequence continues at coordinate 2,814,161 of SJYV01018899.1, read as the reverse complement.
AGGAGATTCTTAAGCAGGTAAGTAATGGTCTATACTTTGTCAAACTCTGCTTAGGGTGTTGTAAAGAGAGAATTAGAGAGCAGAGTCTCAGAGAGGTTAGCACCTGGACATTCAGGAAAACAAATTAGACCTGGGTGAGCTGAACCGGGAGAGGTTAATGTCAGGAGAATGAAGAGCAGGGTGAAGTAGATTTAGAAACCAGAGCTATGTAAATCTGGGTAGGATGTATTAGGAGTTGGGCACAGGAGCTTAGAAGTAGGTTGAAAATCAAGGGAAGATTCTGGGCTGTGCAATTTGCCAGCAAGACAGTCTCTCAAGATCAAAGCAAACCCTCTTTCCTTAGAGAGGTTCTCTAGGTTGCCTTGGAGGAGAGATAGCTACTGTGTCTGCTAACCCTTCTAGATTACTCAGACTGGAAAATCAAGATAGAACGCCTCATACCACTTACTACTGAGCACATCCCTACCTACCACCTTCATCAGAGAATTACTATGTCTGCATTGGGTGGGTCCTTTATTCCTTTAACTTTACAGATTAGCCAACTGAGGCACACAGAGAGGGAGAGTCTAACGCAGATCACCCAGTAAGTAGCACCTGTGTCAAGACCAGAACCTAGTTTTCTGCCTGTTGGTCTGATGCTCTTCTTCCCCACTACTTGGTCCTGAAATATATTTTATGGATCCCCTTGTTTCATAAATTCCTTGGGAATGTTCTCACCCCCGAAGAGTTTAGGGAAATCCATGCTGATGCAAATATATGTTAACGTAGGCAGCATTTCAATTAAAACAGTACATTGGCATGCATGTAATTTTGTTTCTCATTCATTTTAATGCAATGTGGTCATTACCAACAGCCAACTGGACAAAAGCAAGGTTTGTCTCAGTGCTTACGTGCTCCTCGTCATGGAGCGGAGGATGAACTCCACCGCATTCTCAATAATCTCCGAGCCCAAAAGGTTTAGGAATTTGGGGAACTCTGGTTCTGAATTTTTGCCTGAGTCATGTGGCTGCTCATCTGGCTTGCCCTCTGGTTTCTCATCTGAAAAACAAAACAGAATCTCAGGGTTGATTCTCAGCAAAAAGATAAGGAAGTTTCTTTCATTGTAAGGAAACCCAGGGCCCTTTATAACACCTCCCCCCCAATTATATAACCTCATATAATTATATTTATTGCACATCTAATGCCTGCCTATTGTCTTCATGTGCATTATGCTATTTATTCCTAAAACAAACAGATCCACAGATATTGATGCCTAGGTAGTTACGGTTTCTCTTTCTGGATGAGAAAACTGAAGCTCACAGAAGTTATTACTTGTTCAGAGTTAAAGCAGCTAGTAAACGCCAGTGTTGGGGCTGAAATACAGGATGCTTAGTTCTGATGTATTTTTCTCACGTAATCCCTGGACCTCTGGAAGTGATAATGAGGAGGATGATATAATAATAGGTAGCACTTGCTGAGCACATAGGATAGGCAATCCTGGGACAGGCAATCTATGTTCATTGTCTCATTTTATTCTCCCAGCAATCCTATGAGGGAAGCAACATTATTATCCCAAGTTAAAGGTAAAGAAATGAAAGTTGAGAGAGGTCTAAAAGGGAACCAAAGTCACAGTGTTGAAGTGGTAGAATCAGAATTCAGCCCCATGTTTGTCTGGTATTAAAACCTGGGTTTAAAGCATTCTGTGATGAACTGCATAGTTTTGGACAAAAAAGGTATGCACTAACTACATGTGTGTTATAAGACTGAAAGTATTATGATGACAAGGAGAAATTCTATCATTTGTATCGCAGCATGTGATAGTTCTGTAAATAATGATTTTACATCTATATGTAATTTTAAGTTTGATCAATCTTTTGGAGTGTGCAGGTTTTAGCTCACTGGACTCAGAATCTGAGAACAATGGGTGACTTGCAGAAGATCTTACAAATAGCAGGAGAAGATGTGATTTTAATTGCTGGTCTCTTACTTTTTGAAAAACAGTTTTAAATGGAGGATAATTGTTTTACAGTGTGTTGGTTTCTGCCATTCAGTTCAGTTCAATAGCTCCGTCGTGTCCGACTCTTTGTGACCCCACAAATCACAGCACGCCAGGCCTCCCTGTCCATCACCAACTCCTAGAGTTTACTCAAACTCCCGTTCATTGAGTCGGTGATGCCATCCAGCCATCTCATCCTCTGTCGTCCCCTTCTCCTCCTGCCCTCAGTCCCTCCCNTATATGGAATTTAGAAAGATGGTAACAATAACCCTATATGTGAGACAGCAAAAGAGACACAGATGTATAGAACAGTCTTTTGGACTCTGTGGAAGAGAGCAAGGGTGGGATGATCTGACAGAATAGTGTTGAAACATGTATAATATCATATGTGAAACAGATTGCCAGTCCAGGTTTGATGTATTACAATCCTTTATACACTCTATATTCTTCCTTCTTAGCACTTAAGTATTAATTTTTGTTTACTTTAATGCCTCTCTTTTAAGAAATGTTAAAATCCGGTCTATGTTGTTCACTAAGATGGCATTGTTTTCTAGGATAGTGCCTTAGGTATAAGAGAACCACGTATAGAACGGACTTCTGGCCTCTGAGGGAGAGGGAGAGGGTGGGATGATTTGGGAGAATGGCACTGAAGCATGTATACTATCATGTAAGAAACGAGGCGCCAGTCTGTTTGATGCAGGATGTAGGATGCTTGGGGCTGGTGCCCGGGGATGATCCAGAGAGACGTTGTGGAGTGGGAGGTGGGAGGGGGATTCAGGATTGGGAGCTCGTGTACACCTATGGTGGATTCATGTCGATGTATGGCAAAGCCAATAGAGTATTGTAAAGTAAAATAAAGTAAAAAACAAACAAACAAACAAAAAAACAAATGCATTAGGCTTAGCTCTTACAACATGGGTTTGTTTTCACCAGAGGTTTGGAAGAATGCATATATCCCTCAAGTAAGGGATTGTTTAAATCATGGTATAGTTTATTTAATGTACTATTATCCAGTCAAATAAAAAATGACAAGACAAAATAAAAAAAAAAAGAGAACCAGCAATATGTACTAAATACATGAGTTAATAATTTTCAGAAGAGAAGCATGGACTTATGTAATAGTTCTATCAGTTATTATCTGTGGGACTATGGCAAGTGATGGACACCACTCAAGTCTCAGATTCTTCATCTGTAAAATTGAGTCATAATTTCCTGCCTATTTATCTGTACTATCTTAAGGATTTAGGAGTTAACAGATAAAATGCCTGATAAACTGTAAAGAAACTTTAATATGTGCCATATTAAAAGCATTTTAAAAGTTGTGACTTACCCTCCACTGGAGTAAGCAAATGAATCTGACTTTAGGTAGAGGGGAAACAAATTATGAAAGACAGTTTCACCCAAGCTGGGAAGAGGAAATGGGGACCTTCTTTCAGAATGCTGTTCTAGTTTGGCAAGAAGATAGGAAAATAAAAGGAATATGGCATTCTTTAGTTCTTGTGAACATTTCTATGCATAAATGAAAGTCATCACAGTTCTTTCTTCAGGTCGGTAATACTTGTAGTCTGGTTTGGAAATCTCATAGAGAGATCTTGATGTGTGTGTTAGTGACTAAAAGCATGAGTTTTGGGATCAGACAGCTGACTTAGAGTTTCAGACTGCCACTTACAAGCTGTGTGTCTTTGTGATCTTTAGGAATATTTCCTAATTTCTTTATGCCTTGGATTCAGTGTCTAAAAAAAGGAATAACGATATCTCTCAGGGTTGTTATGACGATTGGATGAAAGAAACACACGGAAACAGCACAGTATCTTATATATATTAAGTGAAAAATAGATGGTAAACCTGTTTTCCTATCCTGTTCTGCCTTGAATTGTCCCAGAGGAGGGAGTGACAGCCATATAAGCAGCATTGGGAATAATAATAAAACAACAACAACAATAGTAATAGACTAATGTTGTTAACTCTGGCCAGGTATCAAACTAGATGAACTATACTGACAAATCTGTTGAGAGGCTGCCATTATTATCCTGATTTTATATAAGGAATCTCAAGTTTGGGGAAGTTAAGTAATTTGCCTAGCATTATTAATCATGTATGTGCCAAAGCAAGGAACTGAACTCAAGGATGTGATTTTGAAATTTGTGCTCTTTTTTAAACTTAATTTTTATTGGAGTATAATCGATTTACAATATTGTGTTAGTTTCTGCTGTACAGCAAAGTGAGTCAGTTATGCATATACATGTATCTGCTCTTTTCAAAAGATTTTTCACATATAGGTCTTTATAGGGTATTGAGTAGAGTTCCCTGTCAAAGTTTGTGCTCTTAACTATCATTGTTTGCAATGGCACATGCTCAGTGCTGTAACTGACCCTGCAGTCACCAGCCTGTTTGTGTAGATTCATCTGTTTTCCACCGGTAAACTCCAGACTGCGTGTTGAGCTGAATCATTCACCTCTGATTAGCTCAGTTGATGTATCAACAGTTAGGGGGTACAGAGTACCTTCTCAATACTTGGCAGAAAGTAAACTGGAGATAGGGCTTCAGAATTAAATACAGGCTACATCATTAAATTTGAGTTTCAGAGAACTAGTGAGAAATTTCTATAAGTATGTACCACAAATATTTCACAGATATTTCACAAATATTTCATATACTTTACTAAAAGAAATTTTGTGGGTTATCTGAAAAATAAATTTAACTGGGCATACTAAAGTTTTGTTTGCTATAACTGACAATGCTATCTGGAAAGGCCCTCATCAGTATTTTCTTACATTACATCTCAGGTCAGAGAGTAAAGGACAGGATGGAGGGGGAATCAAAGAAAAGATTAAAACGTAGTACGTGAGTATGTTAGAATCATACATGGAAGGAGGAAGTTACTGAAAAGCTTCAGTTCTATATTATCATGTCTAGAGCATATTTCACTCCTGTGTTCGTCATAAGGAAGTTGTTAGCCCCTCTGTTGTTCTCAGTTCAGTCTACCTAAAGTTCCAAACCAGCTCTGGAAGGGACACGCATGCTTGCAGGAAGAACTCCCCTTCCCATGGTATCCATATGCTGAGGAGTGGCTGTAATTTTATCACCTTAATCACCTTTGTACACATAACTTGTAACTTACTCAATCCTCATGCCACCCATCAATTTATTAATTTCTTATTCAGTGGACACATCTTGGGCTTGCACTGTTTGCCAAGTGCTCTGCAAGACTCCGGGGGCAAAACCAAAACAAAACACCAAATACCAGTCCCTGATTTCACCTTTGTTGAGGAGGCAAACAAGTAACCAAACAACTGCAATTTAAATGAGAGAAATGCTGATGGAGGTATGAACAGATTGCTACGGAAGTCTATCAGGGAGTGGTAGCATTGCCTAAGGAGGCAGTTATGGAGGTACCATTTGTGTGGAGCCTGGAAAAGTAGGTGTGTATGTGTTCACTATACAAACAAGGTATGGAGAAGATACTTCAGGTAGGAGGATGGCATCTGCAAAGGCACAGAGCAGAGCATTTCCAAGAATGTCCCCTCAAATTCTTGAGTGTTGATATCAGAAGTGAAAATTAAAGTGAGCTAACTGAATGTTGAAATGTACTTAAAAAAATGTATTTATTTTTGGCTGCATCAAGTCTTAGTCATGGCACAAGGGTTCTTCATTGCAGCATGAGGTCTTAGTTGCCCCATAGCATCTGGGATCTTAGTTTTCTGACCAACAATTGAACCCACATTGCCTGCATTGGAAGCTTGGAGTCTTAATCACTGGACCGCCAGGGAAGTCCCTAAATACTTTAAGTATGTGCAGTTTATTATACCAATTATGCTTCAATAAAGTTAAAAAAGGTTACTCATGTACACTGAGATACAGATCTAAGCTACTTTTTGTCAATACAATGTCAATTTGGGCCAGTAAGAGAACTGTTACATTTTGAAGGTTGTTTAACAACATCCATCATAGTTTTCTTTTAAAATTAATTAATATATTTTAATTGGAGGATAATTACAACATCTTGATGATTTTTGCCATGCATCAACATGAATTGGCCACAGGTATACATACGTCCCCCTTGTCCCATATTTCCCCTCCCACCTCCCTCCCCACCTTATCCCTCTGGGTTGTCCCAGAACACTGGCTTTGGGTGCCCTGATTCACGCATCAAACTTTCAATGGCCATCTATTTTACATATGTCATGTATGTGTTTCAATGCTATTTTCTTAAATCATCCCACTCTTGCCTTCTTCCACTGAGTCCAAAAGTCTGTTCTCTACATCTGTGTCTCCTTTGCTGCCCTGCATGTAGGATCATTGGTACTGTCTTTCTAAATTCCATGTATTTGTATTAATATATAGTATTTGACTTTCACTTTCTGACTGACTTCACTCTGTATAAAAGGTTCCAGGTGCCTCCACCTCACTAGAATCGATGGACATCGAGGTTGCTTCCATGCCCTAGCTATTGTAAATAGTACTGTAATGAATATTGGGGTACACGTGTCTCTTTCAATTCTGGTTTCCTCCGGTATATATCCAGCAGTGGGATTCTGGGTCATGTGACGGTCCTATTCCAAGTTTTTAAAGGAGGCTCTACACTGTTCTCCATGGACATACCAGTTTGCATTGCCACCAACAGTGTAAGAAAGTTTCCTTTTCTCCACACCCTCTCCAGCTCTTATTTTTTATAGACTTTTTGATGATGGCCATTCTGACCAGAATGAAATGATAGCTCATTGTGGTTGTGATTTGCATTTCTCTGATGAGTGATGTTGAGCATCTTTTCATGAACTTATTAGCCATCTGTATGTCTTCTTTAGAGAAATGTCTATTTAGGTCTTTTACCCACTTTTTGATTGGGTTGTTTGTTTTCTGGTATTGAGCTGCTTGAGCTGCTTGTATATCTTGGAACTTAATTCTTTGTCACTTGTTTTGTTTGCTACTAATTTCTCCCATTCTGAGGGCTGTCTTTACACTTTGCTTATAGCTTCCTTACTGTGTAAAAACATTCAAGTTTAATTAGGTCCCATTTGATTAATTTTGTTTTTATTTCCATTACTCTGGGAGGTGGGTCATAGAAGATCTTGCTGTGATTTATGTCAGAGAGTGTTCTGCCTATGTTTTCCTCTAAGAGTTTTATAGTTTCTGGTGTTACATTTATGTTTTTAATCCATTTTGAATTTATTTTTTGTGTGTGGTGTTAGAAAGTGTTCTAGTTTCATTCTTTTACATGTAGTTGATCAGTTTTCCCAGCACCACTTGTTGAAGAGACTGTCTTTTCTCCATTGTACATTTTTGCCTCTTTTGTCAAAGATGCAGTGTCCATAGGTGCATAGATTTATCTCTGGACTTTCTATTTTGTTCCATTGATCAGTATTTCTGTTTTTTTGTGCCAGTACCAGACTGTCTTGATGACTGTACCTTTGAAGTATAGTCTGAAGTCGGGAAGGTTGATTCCTCCATTTCCATTCTTCTTTCTCAAGATTATTTTGGCTATTCAGGATCGTATGAATTGTGATATTATTTTTTTTCTAGTTCTGTGAAGAAATACCATTGGTAGTTTGATAGGGATTGCATTGAATCTATAGATTGCTTTGGGTAGCATAATCATTTTCACTATATTGATTCTTCCAATCCAAGAATATGGTATGCTTCTCTGTCTACCTGTGTCATCTTTGATTTCTTTCATCAGTGTTTTATATTTTTCTGTATACAGGTCTTCTGTTTCTTTAGGTAAATTTATTCCTAAGAATTTTTGTTGTTGTTGTTGCAGTGGTGAATGGGATTGTTTCTCTAATTTCTCTTTCTGACTTTTATTGTTAGTGTGTAGGAATACAAGGGATTTCTGTGTATTAATTTTATATCCTGAAATTTTACTATATTTATTTATTCAGTTCAGTTTAGTTGCTCAGTCATGTCCAACTCTTTGCGACCCCATGAACCGCAGCATGCCAGGCCTCCTTGTCCATCGCCAACTCCCAGAATCCACCCAAACCCATGTCTATTGAGTCCAGTGATGCCATCCAACCATCTCATCCTCTGTCATCCCCTTCTCCTCCTGCCCTCAATCTTTCTCAGCATCAGGGTCTTTTCAAATGAGTTAGCTCTTCGCATCATGTGGCCAAAGTATTGGAGTTTCAGCTTCAGCATCAGTCCTTCCAATGAATATTCAGGACTGATTTCCTTTAGGATTGACTGGTTTGATCTCCTTGCAGCCCAAGGGACTCTCAGAGTCTTTTCCAACACCACAACTCAAAAGCATCAATTCTTCTGTGCTCAGCTTTCTTTATGATCCAATTCTCACATCCATACATGACCACTGGAAAAACCATAGCCTTGACTAGACGGACCTTTGTTGACAAGCTGTCTAGGTTTGTCATAACTTGCCTTCCAAGGAGTAAGAATCTTTTAATTTCATGACTGCAATCACCATCTGCAGTGATTTTGGAGCTCAAAAAATAAAGTCAGCCACTGTTTCCCCATCTATTTGCCATGAAGTGATGGGACTGGATGCCATGATCTTAGTTTTCTGAATGTTGAGTTTTTAAGCCAAGTTTTTCACTCTCCTCTTTCACTTTCATCAAGAGGCTCTTTAGTTCTTCTTCACTTTCTGCCATAAGGGTGGTGTCATCTGCATATCTGAGGTGATTGATATTTCTGCTGGCAATCTTGATTCCAGCTTGTGCTTCCTCCAGCTCAGCGTTTCTCATGATGTACTCTGCATATAAGTTAAATAAGGAGGGTGACAGTATACAGCCTTGATGTACTCCTTTTCTAGTAATTTTCTGATGGCATCTTTAGGGTTTTCTATGTAGAGGATCAAGTCATATGCAAACAGTGAGGGTTTTACTTTTTCCTTTTCAGTCTGGATTCTTGTTACTTCTTTTTCTTCTCTGATCGCTGTGGCTAGGGCTTGTTCCTGATTTTAGAGAAATGCTTTCAGTTTTTCTCCATTGAGGGCACTGTTTTCTGTGGGCTTTTAATGTATGGCTTTTATTATGTTCAGGTATGTTCCTTCTATGCCTACTTTCTGGAGAGTTTTTATTATAAATGTGTGTTGAATTTTGTCAAAAGCTTTTTCTGCATCTATTGAAACAGTCATATGGTTTTTATCTTTCAATTTGTTAATGTAGTGTATCACATTGATTTGTGAATATTGAAGAATCCTTGCATCCCTGGAATAAAGCCCACTTGATCATGATGTATGATTTTTAATATGTTGCTGGATTCTATTTGCTAGAATTTTGTTAAGGATTTTTGCATCTATGTTCATCAATGATATTAGCCTGTGGTTTTCTTTTTTTGTGTGGCATCTTTGTCTGGTTTTGCTATCAAGGTGATTGTGGCCTTGTAGAACGAGTTTGGGAGTTTTCCTCCATCATCATAGTTTGTAAAAGCATCTTTTGATCTAGCAACTCAGTTTCTGGAAATCTTTTATGAAGAAATAAAAACATCAGTGCATATGTATAAGGATGGTTATTGCAACATTCTATAAGAGCTGAAAAAATAAAATACGAGTGTCCATCAAAAGGGAAATTATAATGTCTTAAACTCTGAGCTATCAGGTGGTTTTTAAAGGTTTTTATCTATGTCTCTAAATACAATGACATGTTAAATGAGAAGGGCAAGCTGCAGAGTACTGGGCACATACCTTTCTCCCTCTATGTTTGTATGTCTATTTGGATGGCCAGGATAATGGAGTCAACTATTGGCTGTTGGAAGAGCTGACTGGGGATAATGGTGTTTGAGTGGGAGATGGTTACTTTTTTTTTTTTTTAAATATACTGAATGTCATTTAGGCTTTAATGGTTATTTGTTTTTGTGACAAATCTGTTCATAAAGCAGTATAATGAGCACTACATTTTTTCTGGAATTCAAGAGGTGAGAAAAGCAAAGTCCTTGGTCTCTCCATGAATACAGCCTAGTTGAGGAAAATGGTTAATTTAATAAAATAATCACAGTGACATGTAGTTGCAAACTACAAGAGTTTCAAAAGTAGAGGAGAGGAAACTATAGACCGGATTGTGGGTGATGGAGCAACTGATGGAGCATAGCAAATCTCTGAGGAAGCAGTGCTTGAACTGGAATTATGAAAAGGATAGTTTAGTAGGTGAAGTGCGATGAAGTTGGGAAAGATTTTCACTCTGAAACAACAGTATTAAAATATCCCTAGGGCAGAAAGGACCATAGCATGTTGGGAGAACAGATAAAGGGCTGGTAGGACTAAAGTGTGGGGAACAAGGAGGATGGTACTTTTAGATAAGAGCTAGGCAAAGGCTAGATCATGCATTACCTTCAGGGTGCCAATAGTAATCTTGATTTATTACTAAGAATTAGTGTCTAAGAGCTTTGGGAATCCATTAGAAGGTTATCATCAAAACTCAGATGTTCAGCATTTGGTTTCAAAAATGTCGCTTCACATGCCCCAAATTGGAAAATCAACTGGATTGAGGAGAGAGAGAGTGGGAACATGCTCGTTAGGAGGCTACTTAGTATTAATAATGATCAGGCAAGTGATGATTGGGACTAAGGTGGCCGCACCAGATCAGTTAGGCAGCTATTTTAATAATTTAGGCAGGAGATGAGGGTGGTTTGGACTCAGAGCAGTGGTAGAGAAGATGGAGAGGGATGTATGCATTCTCCATTGCTCTTATGTTTCTTCAGTGTCACATGGACCTCTATAGGCTATCCATGTAATTGATGCAATGAATTAATTGACAAATGCCAGCTGATATGAAACCTGCAGGTGTAACTATACATTTAATGGATCCCCTTTTGGAGGGTTTTTTGTTGTTGTTGTTGTTGTTGATATATTTTAAAATTAATTAATTTTTATTGCATTTCAGTAACTTTATTGAAAGGTATATCCCTTAGTACAAAAACATAATGGGAGTTGGTTAGGTTGTCTCTGGCAACTCAAAATTAACACTGATGTATTAAAAATATTGAAATTTATCAGTATTTTGGAAAAATTGTGAAGTTATCCATAAAACTTAGTTTACAAAAGTATAAGATCTTTTTTCACTGTGGTTCTTTGGTTTATCTTCCAATGTGTGTATACACATAACATGATGTCAAAATTGGGTACAGCCATTCCTGGATGGATTCAGGCTACACATTGCCCTGAGTAACTCTCTGCAACACTTTAATCCATAGATGTCTGAACACTACACCTCAGCAACCTTGTAATTATGAAGTTGCCTACTCACCTTTCTTAATACTTCCTTTTGGCACAGTAGGGGCAATTAATGTAAGTATATTCTCTGCCTTTTAAGCAAAATTCTAAGTTAGAACAACAAGTTTTATAAAAAGAATCCTCAGTAAAAACTTATAGAGTGTTAAAAAGTTTTCAGAGTGGTGCTAATTTAAGTTACTAGTACAGTAAAAAATGATTTTCTTGATGGGACTAGACTGAGGCAGTAAATTTTATATAAAAGTTTTAAAATTATAGATATAAACATCACCTGTTTTCTAGAAAAATATTAAAGATAACTTCAGTTCACTACATTTCAGTCACTCAGTCGTGTCCGACTCTTTGTGACCCGATGAACTGCAGTAAGCCAGGCCTCCCTGTCCCTCACCAACTCCAGGAGTTTACCCAACTCGTGTCCATTGAGTCAGTGATGCCATCCAACCATCTCATCCTCTGTCGTCCTCTTCTCCTCCTGCCCTCAGTCTTTCCCAGCATCAGGGTCTTTTCCAATGAGTGAGTTCTTCACATCATGTGGCCAAAGTATTAGAGTTTCAGCTTCAGTATCTGTCCTTCCAATGAATACCCAGGACTGATCTCCTTTAGGATGGACTGGTTTGATCTCCTTGCTATCCAAGGGACTCTCAAGAGTCTTTTCTAACACCACAGTTCAAGAGCATCAATTCTTTGATGCTCAGTTTTCTTTATAGTCCAACTCACATCCATACATGATTACTGGAAAAAACATAGCCTTGACTAGACGGACCTTTGTTGATGAAGTAATGTCTCTGATTTTTAATATGCTGCCTAGGTTGGTCATAACTTTTCTTCCAAGGAATAAGCATCTTTTAATTTCATGGCTGCAGTCACCATCTGCAGTGAGTTTGGAGCCCAAAAAAATAAAGTCAGCCACTGTTTCTACTGTTTCTCCATATATTTGCCATGAAGTGATGGGACCAGATGCCATGATTTTAGTTTTCTGAATATTGAGCTTTAAGCCAACTTTTTCATTTTCCTCTTTCACTTTCATCAAGAGGCTCTTTAGCTCTTCTTCATTTTCTGCAATAAGGGTGATATCATCTGCATATCTGAGATTATTGATATTTCTTCCGGCAATCTTGATTCCAGCCTGTGCTTCATCCAGCCCAGGGTTTCTNTTTTTCATTTTCCTCTTTCACTTTCATCAAGAGGCTCTTTAGCTCTTCTTCATTTTCTGCAATAAGGGTGATATCATCTGCATATCTGAGATTATTGATATTTCTTCCGGCAATCTTGATTCCAGCCTGTGCTTCATCCAGCCCAGGGTTTCTCATGATGTACTCTGCATATGTTAAATAAGCAGGATGACAATATACATGTCCTAGCTACTGTAAACAATGCTGCAATGAATGTTGGGGTACATGTGGCTTTTTCAATTTTGTTTTCCTCAGGGTATATACCTAGGAGTGGGATTGCTGGTTTTTTCCCTAATTTTTAAAGGAATCTCCATACGGCTTCCACTAGTGGCTATATCAACTTACATTCCCACCAGTAGTGCAAGAGGGTTCCCTTTTCTCTACACCCTGTCCAGAATTTATTGCTCTTGGATTTTTTGACGATGGCCATTCTGACTGGTGTGAGGTGGTATCTCATTGTAGTTTTGATTTGGATTTCTCTAATAAACTGTGGAAAATTCTGAGAGAGATGGGAATACCAGACTACCTGACCTGTCTCTTGAGAAATCTGTATGCAGGTCAGGAAGCAANAACCATGTTGGCAGTCTCCTTACAAATCCGGAGTAAGTTACTAAACTGGGCTCTCAGAGCAGTTCACACACTTTCACCTTTTTCTAATTCCCTATTTCTGTGCTACTCAAGATGTTGTTCGAGGGCCAGCAGCAACAGCACTGTCTATGAATTTAAACAAATGCAAGATAGAAGGCTCTTCTGGAACTACTGTATCAGAATGTGCGGTTTTAACAATATCCCTAAGTGAATTATGAACGATTAAGAAACACTCTCCTGTCTGTTCCCCACAGGAGTGGTTCTAAATTTTTTTCCATAATACTTCATTCTTGATTCCCCTGTGGATGAGTGTATCAGTCAGGGACCAGTTGGGAAAATAGAAAATATCCTTAGGAATTCACACAGAAATAATTCAATATAGAAAATGGTTTATACAGGTGATAGAAGGGCCACNTGGTTCTAAATTTTTTTCCATAATACTTCATTCTTGATTCCCCTGTGGATGAGTGTATCAGTCAGGGACCAGTTGGGAAAATAGAAAATATCCTTAGGAATTCACACAGAAATAATTCAATATAGAAAATGGTTTATACAGGTGATAGAAGGGCCACTAAGCCAAACAGGAGTTGGTGAAATAAACTGGATATTAACAATATGACAGAAGCCGTGACCTCCTTAGCTGCAGGGACCAGGGGAAGAGGTAACATGACTGGTGCCCTGGGGGACCAGGCTTACCTGGCAGGAGATGGAGCCTCAGAGAAGACACAACTACTGGGCGTAAAAATGAATTACCTGGTTTTCTTTCATTTTCTCACTTTCTACTCTGCCCTCAGCCTCCTCATGTTAGACCCAGCCAGACGTCAGCTGACAAGGGAGCCTAGGAAACAGGGAAAGGCAAAAAAAAGGAGTAGGGGGGGCCTTGAAAGGCGAATGAGTCAAACAGCCGCCTCCTCCTCCTGCTTCGCTTATACTTCCTTCCTCCTGACCTCGGAATATGTCTTTGGCCATCTTTTCTTCCTTCTGATCAATCTTGGAAAAAAGGTGTCTTTTATTTTTTNTTTTCACAAAATTGATTCTTTCTACCCAGGAACATAGAATAGCTCTCCATCTGTTTATGTCATCTTTTATGTCTTTTATCAGTGTCTTGTAATTTTCTGTGTACAGTTCTTTGACTCCTTAGGTAAGTTTATTGCTATATATTTAATTCTTTTTGTTGCAATAGTGAATGGGATTGCTTCCTTAATTTCTCTTTCTGATTTTTCATTGTTAGTATATAGAAGTGCAAGTGATTTCTGTGCATTAATTTTGCATCCTGCAACTTTGCTAAATTCACTGATTAGCTCTGGTAATTTTCTGATACCATCTCTAGAGTTTTCTATGTACAGTATCATATCATCTGCAAACAGTGAGAGCTTTATGTCTTTTCCAACCTGCTGCTGCTGCTAAGTCACTTCAGTCATGTTCGACTCTGTGCGACCCCATAGATGGCAGCCCACCAGGCTCCTCTGTCCCTGGGATTCTCCAGGCAAGAACATTGGAGTGGGTTGCTATTTCCTTCTCCAATGCATGAAAGTGAAAAGTAAAAGTGAAGTCGCTCAGTCGTGTCTGACTCCCAGCAACCCCATGGACTACAGCCCACCAGGCTCCTCTGTCCATGGGATTTTCCAGGCAAGAGTACTGGAGTGGGGTGCCATTTCCTTCTCCAATTTGGATTCCTTTTATTTCTATTTCTTTCTGATTGCTGTAGCTAAGACTTTCAGAACTATGTTGAATAATAGTGGTGAAAGTGGACATTTTTGTCTTATTCCTGATCTTAGGTGGTATGCTTTCAGTTTTTCACCATTGAGAATAATGTTTGCTGTAGGCTTATCATATATAGCCTTTAGTATGTTGAGGTAGGTTCCTTATATGTCCATTTTTTGAAGAGTTTTAATAATAAATGGGTGCTGAATTTTGTCAAAGGCTTTTTCTGCATCTCTTGAGATGATACTATGTTTTTTATCTTTCAGTTTGTTAACGTGGGGTATCACAATGATTGATTCGGTTATGTTGAAGAATCCTTGCTTTCCTGGAATAAATCCAAATTGATCATGATGTATGAGATTTTTGATGTGTTTCTGAATTCTGTTTGCTAAAATTTTGTTGAGGATTTTTGCATCTATGTTCATCAGTGATATTGGCCTGTGGTTTTTTGTTTGTTTGTTTGTTTCCTGTAGGGAACTACAAGGCTATGGTCAAGGCTTGATCTGGTCAAGGCTATCGTTTTTCCAGTGGTCATGTATGGATGTGAGAGCTGGACTGTTAAGAAAGCTGAGTGCCAAAGAATTGATGCTTTTGAACTGTGGTGTTGGAGAAGACTCTTGAGAGTCCCTTGGACTGCAAGGATATCTAACCAGTCCATCCTAAAGGAGATCAGTCCTGTGTGTTCATTGGAAGGACTGATGCTTAGGCTGAAACTCCAATACTTTGGCCACCTCATGCGAAGAATACAAACTGGAAAAAACCCTGATGCCAGGAGGGATTAGCACCAGGAGGAGGAGGGGACAGCCGAGATGAGATGACTGGATGGCATCACCAACTCAATGGACATGAGTTTGGGTAAACTCCAGGAGTTGGTGATGGACAGGGAGGCTTAGCATGCTGTGATTCATGGGGTCACAAAGAACTGGACACCACTGAGTGACTGGACTGAACTGAACTGAACTTTCTTTTTTGTGTGTTGTCTTTGTCTGCTTTTGGCATCAGGGTGATAGGGGCCTCGTAGAATAAGTTTGAAAGTGTTCCTTCCTCTGTGAATTTTTGAAAGAATTTTAAAAGGATAGGCATTAGCTCTTCTCTAAATGATTGGTAGAATTATCCTGTGAAGCCATCTGGTCCTGGGCTTTTGTTTTTTGGGATATTTTTGATCACAGTTTCAACTTCAGTGTAACTGAATTGTTCATAATTTCTATTTCTTCCTGGATCAATCTTAGAAGATTGAATATTTCTCAGAATCTGTCCATTTCTTTCAGGTTATCCATTTTATTGCTATATACTTGTTCACAATCATCTCTTATAATCTTTTGTGTTTCTTCATTGTATGTTGTAACCTCACCCTTTTCATTTCTAATTTTGTTGATTTGATTATTCTCTCTTTTTCTCTTGATGAGTCTGGCTAAAAGTCAATTTTGTTTATCTTCTCAAAGAACCAGGTTTTAAGTTTATTAATCTTTACTATTTTTCTTTCATTTCTTTTTAATTTTTTTCTGCTCAGATATTTATTATTTCTTTTCTTCTACTAATTTTGAGTTGTTTTTGTTCTTCTTTTTCCAGGTGTTTTAGGTATAAAGTTAGATTGTCTATTTAATGTTTCTCTTGTTTCTTGAGATAGGAATGTATTGCTATAAACTTCCCTCCTAGGACTGCTTTTGCTGCATCCCATAGGTTTTAACTTGTCATGTTTTCATTGTCATTTGTTTCTAGAAAAATTTTTGACTTCTCTTTTGTTTCTTCAGTAACCTGTTGGTTGTTTAGAGACGTGTTGTTTAATCTCATGTGTTTGTGTTTCTTACANCTAGGACTGCTTTTGCTGCATCCCATAGGTTTTAACTTGTCATGTTTTCATTGTCATTTGTTTCTAGAAAAATTTTTGACTTCTCTTTTGTTTCTTCAGTAACCTGTTGGTTGTTTAGAGACGTGTTGTTTAATCTCATGTGTTTGTGTTTCTTACACTTTTTTTTCCCATAATTGATATCTAATCTCATAGTGCTGTGGTCAGAGAAGATGCTTGATACAATATCAATTTTCTTAAATTTACTGAGGCTTGATTTGTGACCCAAGATGTGGTCTATCCTAGAGAATGTTCCCTGTGCACTTGAGAAAGTGTATTCTTCTGCATTTGGATGGAATGTCCGGAAGATATCAATGAGATCCATCTCATTTTATGTATCATTTAAGACTTATGTTTCCTTATTAATTTTCTGTTTTGATAATCTGTCCACTGATAGGAGTGGAGTGTTAAAATCTTCTACTATTATTGTGTTACTGTCAATTTCTTCCTTTTAAGTCTGTTCCCAGGGATGGGGGAGCCTGGTGGGCTGCCATTTCTGGGGTGCACAGAGTCAGACACGACTGAAGCGACTTAGCAGCAGCAGCAGCAGTGTTTGTCTTATGTATCAAGGTGCTTCTATGTTGGGTGCATAGATATTTACAATTGTTATGTCTTCCTCTTGAATTGATCCCTTGATCATTACATAGTGTCCTTCCTTATCTCTTGTAATCTTCTTTATTTAAAGTCTATTTGTCTGATATGATAATTACTATTCCAGCTTTCTTTTCCTTCCCATTTGCATGGAATATATTTTTCAATCCTCTCACTTTCAGTCTATATGTGTCTTGGGGTCTAAAGTGGGTTTCTTGTAGGCAGCATATATATGGGTCTTCTTTTTGTATCCATTGAGCCAGTCTATGTATTTTAGTTGGAAAATTTAATCCATTTACATTTAAAATAATTATTGATATATATATTCCTATTGTTATTTTCTTAATTGCTTGGAGTTGATTTTGTAAATATTTTTTCTTCTCTTGTATTTCTTGACTATTTAAATCCCTTTAACATTTGTTGTAAAGCTAGTTTGGTGGTACTGAATTCTCTTAACTGTTTCTTGTCTGAAAAGATTTTGATTTCTGCAACAATTGTGAATGAGATCCTTGCCAGGAACAGTAAACTTGGTTGTAGATTTTTCCCTTTCAGTACTTTAAATATAGCCTACCATTCCCTTCTGGCCTGCAGAATTTCTGCTGAAAGATCAGGTGTTAAGTGTATGTGATTTCCCTTGTATGTTACTTGTTGCTTCTCCCTTGTTGCTTTTAATATTCTTTCTTCTTGTTTAGTCTTTGTTAGTTTGATTAGTATGTGTCCTAGCATGTCTCTCATTGGGTTTATCCTGTATGGGACTTTTTGTCCCTCTTGGACTTGATTGACTATTTCCTTTTCCATGTTGGGGAAATTTTTAACTATAATCTCTTCAAAATTCTTCTCATACTCTTTCTCTTCTGGGACCCCTAAAATTTGAATGTTGGTGTGTTTAATATTGTCCCAGAGGTCTCTGAGACTATCCTCAGCTCTTTTCATTCTTTTTACTTTATTCTGCTCTTCAGAAGTTATTTCTACTATCTTATCTTCCAGCTCACTAATTCATTCTTCTGCTTCAGATATTCTGCTATTGATTCCTTCCGGAGTATTTTTAATTTCAGTAATTGTGTTTTTTGTCTCTGTATGTTTACTCTTTAATTCTTCTAGGTCTTTGTTAATTGATTCTTACATTTTATCCATTTTGTTTTTAAGGTTTTTTATCAAACTTACTATCATTATTCTGCATTACTTTTCAGGTAGTTAGCCTATTTCCTCTTCAATTATTTGGACTTCTATGTTTCTAGTTTGTTCCTTCATTTGTGTGGTATTTCTCTGACTTTTAATTATTTTTTTGTTTAACTTATTGTGTTTGAGGTCTCTTTTTTCCAAGCTTCAAAGTTGAATTCTTTCTTCTTCTTGGTTTTTGCCCTCCTAAGTTTGGTCCAGTGGTTTGTGTCAGCTTTGTATAGGGTGAGATTTGTGCTGAGTTTTTGTTTGTTTTTCCTCTTATGGGTAAGGCTGAGTGACGTGGTAATTCTGTCTGCTGATAATTGGGTTTGTAATTTTTGTCTTGTTTGTTGTTTGGATGAGGCATCCTGTTCAGGGTGCTCCTGGTACCTGAGTGATGCCAGGTCTTGTATTCAAGTGGTTTCCTTTGTGTGAGTTCTCACTATCTGATACTTCCTAGTGTTAATTCTCTGGTAGTCCAGGGTCTTGGAGTAAGTGCTCCCACTCCAAAGGCTCAAGGCTTGATCTCTGTTCATGAATGAAGATTTTGCAAGTGGTTTGTTATGGCATTAAGTGAGATTTAAACAAATATCCAAAAACAATAAACCAAAGATGAACACCAGACAAATGGCAGTACAAAATCAGGCAAATAATGATTAAAATAATGGAAAATACACATATACATATGAACTCATGAGCAAAGTCAAAGCAGCCAACAAAAATAAAGTACAATAAACTGATCTGGCAAACAAAGGAAATAAAAAATTATATTTACCAGTTAGGACAAAACTAACTAAAGCACAAACTGAAAAAAAAAAAAAAAACACTAAAGCAAGGTGCCAAGTGGAGAATAAAGCAATGAAAACAAAACTAACAAATATGTGTACAGAAAGAAAGAATAGATATACAAAGTTTAATAGAGGAAGATGAAGAAGATTTATATACATTAAAGATTAATTGCAAGGGGAAAAGAACAGTAGAAAAGGTAAACAAAAGAAATAAGGTAGAAAAAATATAACAGGTTTAAAAAATTAAAAGTTAAAATTATAAAAAAGAAAAAAGAAAAAAATAGAACAAAAAAAAAAAGAAAGAAAAGAAAAAAAATAAGGAAAACTTCACAGAACTGCAAAAGCTCAATGCTGATACAGAGTTTTATAGCAACAATAAAAAGTGTGACTGAATATACACATATACATATACACCCATAAGCAAAATCAAAACAGTCCAACAAAAATAAAGTATAATAGATTGACCTGGTGAACAGAGGAAACCAAAAATTATGTCTACCAGAACAAAACTAACTAAAGTACAAACTGGAAAACAAAACTAAAGCAAAGTGCTAATTGGGGAACAAAGCAATGAAAATAAAACTAATAAATATATTGAGAGGAAAGGAAAGAAAAAAAAGAAAGAAAGAATAAATATGCAAATTTAAATAGAGGTAGATAAAGAAGATTTATATACATTAAAGGTTAACTGCAATGGGAAAAGAACAGTAGGGAAAGCAACAAAATAATAAATGTAGAAAAATAATAATAGGTTTTAAAATTAAAATTTTTAAAAAGAGCAAAAACAGGGGAAAAAAAAATCTCCCCAAAAGTGCAAAAGTTCAACGTATAGGCAGAGGTTTGTAACAATAAAAAATGTGACTGAGCAGATAAAAAAAGAAAGCTCAAAACCTTAATTAGATTTCATAGTGTCAATAAAATGGACACCTACAACAGAGGGAGGGAAGAGGTAAAAAGAAAAAGAATCCAAAACAATCTACAGAACAAGTCAAAACAAGAATAATAAATATTTTTCTTGAGTCACTGCTGTCAAAGTCCTTTCCCTTTCTGGGAGTCACAGTCCACATCACCCGCCTAGGATACCCTCCAACAATGTGCTGATCTCTGGACCTGTTGCAAGGCAACCCAGATTATTATCTGGTCCTGCTCCAATGTGTTCTTGCCTCCAATGTCCGCAGCAATCAGAACTAGTGTTTTCTTTTGTGGGAGTTTCTTTTGTGGGACCTTTTATATATTCCACAGACACAGAGTCTGCCTAGTTTGCCGTGTGGATTTAATCTGCTGCCTGTACAGCTGGTGGGAAGGTTTTGGGTCTTTTTCCTTAGCCACACTGCCCCTGGGTTTCAATTGTGGTTTTATTTCCACCTCTGCATGTAGGCTGTCCACTGGGGTTTGCTCTTGAGGTTTCCCTGGAGGACTTGGGTTTGCCTCTGCAAGAGCCAGGTGTGGAGGTGGTGCAAGTGCTTAGGTTGCAGGGATTCTGGCAGTACCAGGTACTCAGGGGAGTTGGCAGCTAGGGCAACAGGAAATATAGTGCTCTAGAAGCATATGGCAACCAGTATTGGACAATATAAATATACTCCAGTATTCTTGCCTGGAGAACTCCCCTCCCTGACAGAGAAGCCTGGCAGTCCACAGTCTACAGGGTCGCAAAGAGTTGGACATTACCGAAGTGACCCTGCATACAAAAACACAAGATTTTTTT
>SJYV01018899.1:2770916-2792813 GCA_006410875.1 Neotragus pygmaeus | reverse complement strand
AAAAAAAAAAAAGTGTCCACCACTGCTCTCCCTGAGTCAAGATGGAAATCAGACACTGAAGAGACCAGCAAACAGAAGTTAAACAGAGGAAACCACCTTGGAAGTGACCCCACACTGCCCACAACACCAGAGAAAGGGCCAGACATATCTTTACTATTTTTACAATCATTCTTTGTGTGTGTGTGTGTGTGTGTGTGTGTGTGTGTTGATGTTGTTGCGTGAATGTTTTTCTTCTTTTTTTTAACTTTCTTAAATTTTTAGGTCCTCTATTTCTCTAATTTTTATTTTTATAACCTACTATTACGTTTAAAAAAGAGAGAGAGAGAGACCTTATTTTTAAAGCAAATGCCGTATATAGTCTTTTTGTGGTTGATGTTGTTGTTTTTAATAATTCTTGTGGCTTTGTTTTTTTCTTTTTTTCTTCTTCTTCTGCTTCTTTTGTTTGATATTGTACTTTAGAAAACCCAATCTCTACTCCAGATTTTTAACCTTTGTTTTTTTGTATTTGTTGTCAACTTTGTACATTTAAAAACCCAATCTTCAGTACCTAATTTTACCTGAGAGTGAGATTACTGGTTTGACCACTCTCTCCTCCTTTTGACTCTTCTTTTTGTCCACCAGATGGCTTCTGTCTCTTCCCTTGCCCTTCTCTATCCAACTCTGTGAAGCTCTGTGTGTTCCACACGGTGGAGAACACTTAGAGAACTGGTTACTGAATGGATCTGTCTCCATCCTTTTCATTTCGCTCTTTTATCCTCCTGACCACCTCCGTCTGCTTCCTCCCTCTCCTCTTCCCTGTATAACCTCATGAACACCTCTGAGCAGTCCAGACTGTGGAACACACATAAGGAAGTGATTACTGGCTAGCTTGCTATCTCCTCTTTTGATCCCACCTCATCTCATTCCACTCACCTCTAACTACCCCCTCCCTCTTCTCTTTTCCATGTAACTCATTGAACGTCAATGAGTGTTCCTCAATGTGGAGAAACCTTTCATCTTTAACCTAGATATTTTATCATCAGTGCTGTATAGATGGAGAAGNTGAATTAACGGATGCATTAAAATACATAAAATTAAGATGGGTATTTGTGTATGTATTTGTGCTTCCCAGATGACGATAGTCATAAAGAATCCTCCTGCCAATGCACAATATGCACGAGACATAGGTTCAGTCCCTAGTTGGGAGAATCCCCTGAAATAAGAAATGGCAACCCACTCCAGGGTTCTTGCCTAGAAAATCCTGTAGCCTGATGGGCTACAGTCCAGGAGGTCGCAAAGAGTCAGATATGATTGAGCACACACACACACGTGTGTGACAGCAACAGAGGCAAGAATTTTATACTCCCCAGAAACATCTGTTTCTAACAAATCTACAACTCAACATAGCCCCTTGAGCAGGAGTATTGAAATAAGACTTTTTTTCTGATTCTGATATTTATCACTCTGAATGCCATTTCTCTCTAGCCCTGTTTTCATGGTCTTCAGGGTTTTTGTTTGTTTGTTTAATCTGATAGCTGATTTTCCCACCATGGAGACAAGGAACTTTACTAGCAACTTAAACTCTGAAATATCTCATTAAGAGACCATAGTATTACAACAACCTTAGGGAAAACACATTCAGGGCATCACAGATGAAAAGTCCTGTTTTTTCTCACCTAGAGTCATCATGGTATAGTTCAAAGAACTTGGACTTTAACACTGATATAGGGCAAGTACATGAGGCAAAATTGAAGAAACACTTGAGGATGTATAAGATTTAGCTAGGTGAATAAAATAAGAAAAATGTTCCAGGGAGAGTCAGAGTTGCATGCAAAAATAAAGAAATAAGGAAAAACTCTGGTGATTACAAAGCAGTTATTTTGCATTGAAAGTGAAAGTGATAGTTGCTCAGTTGTATCTGACTCTTTGTGACATTTTGGTCAGAAGCTCGCCAAGCTCCT
The DNA here is from genome assembly GCA_006410875.1 of Neotragus pygmaeus. Classification (NCBI taxonomy): domain Eukaryota; kingdom Metazoa; phylum Chordata; class Mammalia; order Artiodactyla; family Bovidae; genus Neotragus; species Neotragus pygmaeus. The sequence continues at coordinate 2,790,873 of SJYV01018899.1, read as the reverse complement.
CTGTTTATGGGACTTTTCAGGCAAGAAGACTGGAGTGGGATGCCATTTCCTCCTCAACGGGGATACTCCAAACCCAGACCTGTGTCTTCTTCATTGGAGGTGGATTTTTACCCATTGAGCCAACACAGTAAATAAGGAATGTGACTCTAAGGTTGGGAATAGAGATAAGGAGAAGATGGTTTCAAAGATGTCATAAACCTTAAAAAACAAGATTATTTACTTGTTTATGGGTTTGTTCTAAAGAAAGTGGGTCTGTATTGATGTGACAATGTCAACAAAGATGAGAAATTCAGCAAATATTAATACCAGCCATACTCTTGGCCAATAGAACTTTTCTGGTAAAAAACATGGGGAGTTCTTGAAATGAACAGCAATTGAGAATTTGGGGAAGGAAAAGTGGAATCTGTACTTTTTAAAAGGTAAAATTGGTAGCATGTAGGCATCATTTTGTTGTGGGTAGTGGAGAAAAGGGAAAAGTTAAAGGAACTACCTCAGTTATGGTCTCAGTTTTGGATGACTATTTGCACCATAATGACCTGGTTTGGGATCCTGGCCTCATCTCCTATCACCTACATTCTTNGTAAAATTGGTAGCATGTAGGCATCATTTTGTTGTGGGTAGTGGAGAAAAGGGAAAAGTTAAAGGAACTACCTCAGTTATGGTCTCAGTTTTGGATGACTATTTGCACCATAATGACCTGGTTTGGGATCCTGGCCTCATCTCCTATCACCTACATTCTTCAAGATACATAATCAGCCTGTTTGAAAGTTAATTTTCTTGACTGCAGAATGATAGCATTACCTACTTAGTATTGCTGTGTATTAAACAATAGTATATCCATAAAATAACTACTGTAGATCCTAACAGACAATATCAGACACTATAAACATTAGCTCTAATCCGTTTTTTAATCTTTATTTTTCCAAAGCCTTTTTACAGAGAGATAGTATGACTTGAAAAAGTGAAAAGGGCAAGGGGCTTCTGTGGTGGTTCAGACAGTAAAGAATCTGCCTGCAATGTGGGAGGCCCTGGTTTGATCCTTGGATCAGAAATATCCCCTGGAGAAGAGAATGAGTACCCAATCCAGTATTTTTGCCTTGGGAATTCCATGGAGAGAGGAGCCTGGTAGGCTACAGTCCATGGGGTTGCAAAGAGTCAGACACAACTGAATGACAAACACACAGATAGTATGATTTAGTGGATAGGCATTTGGACTTTGAGCTAGATGAATGAACTCAGACCTTGGCTCTACAAATGATGTATTAATTAATCTTTCTAAACTTCAGTATCCTAATCTTAAAAATAAGGATACAAAATATCAACATTTCAGTGTGTCCCAAGGATTAATTTAGATAATATATTTAAAAAAATGCAAGTCATATTGTACTTGAATTCATAAAAAAATATTTATTCTTAGATTTCTCTGAGAGGACATTTAAGATAGCCTCCATATTGGATTCAAAACTTCTCTCTTTGTTGCCTGCATTACTTTTTGTGCCTTTCTATTGAATAGACATATGTACTTACCAAGAGCAGTAAATTTCAAGTATCAATGACAGGACTATGTATATCTCCATTCATGATGCATAATACAAAGGGAATTGCCTTCCATCAAATTATTACTATTAATGTTTAACCTCAGAACTGAAGACAATCATTCTTGAACCATGTTCCTACCTGTGTTTGAAGCATGGTTAGTCAGTCTGAAGCACATACACAGTTCATGTGACCACTGCTTGGTATGCTGTTTGCACTATAAAAAGTATTCTGTTTGCTTCAAGTTCTGAGTAACACTTTTAAGTTTTTGGAAAGCTTGATTAGCTAAAACAAGCCTGGCTAGAATGGAATATGGCAGGGTTGCACAANATAAGTGCCAGTGAGCAGAACATAGCTATCAGACATCTTGGAGACACAAAGTCGTGAACACATTCTTCAGGGAGGCGGGACAGAGAGCTTAGGGCATGCCTAAGGCTCAGCGATAACGCTCTCGAGCAGCTCCCAGGAACTTAACCCTTCACGGGCAGTCCCCCGCAAGGAGGTAGAGCAAAAAAGAACTTTCTGCTATTTATGTTAGAGAGTGTTTTTCCTATGTTTTCCTCTAAGAGTTTTATAGTATCTGGTCTTAACATTTATGTCTTTAATCCATTTTGAGTTTATTTTTGTGTATGGTGTTAGAGTGTATTCTGATTTAATTCTTTTACATAAAGCTATCCAGTTTCCCAGCATCACTTATTGAAGAGACTTTTCCCCATTGTGTATTCTTGTCTCCTTTGTCATAGATTAAGTGACCATAAGTGTATGGGTTTATTTCTAGACTTTCTGTCCTGCTTCATTGATCTGTTTCTGTTTTTATGTTAGTACCATACTCTTGGATTACTATAGGTAAAGTTTATTTTGAATAATGACAATGTGAAAATAGTAAAATATATTCTTCCTATGAAATGTAACATGTTATTTACTTTCTGTAGAAATAACTGTAATGACCATTTCTTTGCCTTATGGGGTGTGGTTTTTACAATGATGTAGCCATCTTTTCCTTACTTTCAGTTCAGTTCAGTCGCTCGCGTCTGACTCTTTGAGACCCCATGGACTGCAGCATGCCAGGCCTCCCTGTCCATCACCAACTCCCAGAGTTTACTCAAACTCATGTCCTTTGGGTCGGTGATGCCATCCCACCATCTCATCCTCTGTCATCCCCTTCTCCTCCTGCCTTCTATCTTTCCCAGCATCAGGGTCTTTTCCAATGAGTCAGTTCTTTGGATCAGGTGGCCAAAGTATTGGAGCTTCAGCTTCAACATCAGTCCTTCCAATGAATATTCAGGACTGATTTCCTTTAGGATGGACTGGTTGGATCTCCTTGCAGTCCAAGGGACTCTCAAGAGTCTTCTCTAGCACCACAGTTCAAAAGCATCAATTCTTTGGCACTCAGCTTTCTTACTTAAGCCTTCATATTTTCTCTTTCCCTTAAAAACCTTCTTTGTTTTCGCCTCTGTCCTTGTCAACATAGTCATCACAATTTGCATCTTGAAGTTCTTCTTTCTTTGAATATGAGGACTGTTTCCCCTGCTCCCTTTCCCAATCCTGAGCTTGATTCATCTGCCCTCATTCTCCTCTTTCTTTTCCTCTTCCTTCTCTTCCTCAAGTTCTTTGGGTGGATCAGCTCCATCCTCCACATTATCTTTATTATCTTGTTTTCATCCTCATCCTCTTCCCCTTCAGACCTAATTTTTTTTTTCTTTCCTACCAACTCCCTGTAAGAATGTTTTACTGTAGCACTTAAAAAATACTTTAACTTCTAGGATTGCAATCGCATAGCTAAATAAGTCATGATTTTTCTATTTTTTAATGTCTCACGGATCATCATGCCTCTTTCTTTTAAATGCATACCACAAGGCCTTAAGTCGTTTCAACTTTCTGAACATTGTGGATGGGATTTGAAGAATACTGGACTATACATTAGCATATCCTGAAATGTGCTTCATAGAACACCAAAATTTGTGTGCTTCTCCATGGAGAAAATAAAAAAGATAGGTGTAACAAATTAAGTTGGCACACTTATTTCTCTATCAAGAGAGCATGGTACACTTTTACTATATTAAAGCCTTTAAGAAGTTTGAAGTAAAACACTTCTTTGACTTGGAATAATCTGGCATTTCTGTCACTTATTGACGAAGCCTTCTTCCTTCCTTCCTTCTTTCCTTCCTTTTTTCCTCCTTCCTCCCTTCCTTTCCTTCCTCCCCATCTCTCTCTTTCCTTTCTTTTTTACTTCATTCTCTCTCTCTTTCTGTCACAATAATTTGGAGAGATGTCAGACTGGTTCTTTAGGCCATTTGTAAATATTAAAGTTGGTGGGTCTATTTTAGAAAAGTCAGGCAGGAAGGAGGATTTTTGTAAGAGTTCCCCTCAGTTGCTGGTCAGGACAACTCCCAGTGGGTATCAGGTTTCACAAATGGAGGCATCAAAATTTAATAAAAGAGCAGGGGATCTAGGAGCACCATTGGTGGGAGTCATCTGACATTGGGCAAGTCTTTGGCCTCAGTTTCTGCCTCTGTCAGAAGGTGTGGGATCAGCCTGGTGACTCTGTCATGATCTGAATACTAGGATTACATCTGAGCTGTGTAGGAAATGTCCACTTGCCAGTGAGGGAGGAGAGGACCATGTGTTCATGCCATGGAGTTCAGAGGTGAACTCTAGTGCTCTCCTTGTTTGACTTAGAAGTGATGTTTTCCCCAGTGAAGGGTGGGCTTCCTCTCCCAGTGTAAGGATCTGGGGAGTCCTACATTTGGCTTGAAGAGGGCCTACTGACATAGATTAAGTGCCCAAACCTGTTCCACTTGCTTGACTCTGGGTTTCAAAAATATGGCCACAGTCCAGAACAAAGGCCAAAGCTGTGTCAACAGGTATTTTGAGGTTATCTACCCTCCTAAACCCTCCTGCATAAAGTTCCCAAGACTTTAATGTGAAGAAAAGAAGGATTCCTTATCAAGTTCCTAAAGTGTCCTTTCCTGTAAACTGATAAGTAGAAACTGTATAAGCTAGTGGATCCTGGTTTAGTGCAGTGAAAAGGAAAGTAGATAGTAATGCACCAGCAATTTTGACAGGAGATTCGGCAATGATAGGTAGTGGGCATGGAGGAAAGGGTTCTTAGGTCATGGACAAGGAAATTATGGTCACATTCAAAGAAATTCTTTTACATGTCCAGATTCAAAACAGAGGCTCAGGTCTAAGAACTAAAGTCCCGCTTATATAGGTGGTGCTGTGTAGTTTTTAAGAATACAAATTCAGAGGAAGGCAAACCCAGATCCAAACCTGGAGGAAGAGATCATCCAGATGACAAGATTGCTGGTTGACCTGAGGGGTGGGCCCAGGCAATTGGAGGCTCCTCACCTTCTTCCCTGCCCTTGGAATATCTGTTTTCCCCACCAGTCCCATAGCAGGAGCCATTTGCAAGCCACAGCCTCGAAAAGGTAATAAGTTCTTAAGAAGATGACTAGATACATGACTGAACCCTCTTCAAGGCTTCAATATAAACTGCCTGCTGGCAGGCAGGTGCAGAGATCTACCTATCTTGTGGTATGCAACACAAGCCTTGAACCTTAAAATTCCCCTAGTAAGACTGCCACCTATGAATTTAGAGTGGTCTGTCTCTTTCATAATTACTCACATGTTTTGATAATTCAGCAAGAGATCTTGAACCTATATTGTATCATGATAAAGGAACCTGTCAGATGTCTCTGTTCAAATCCTGATCCTGCTACCAGTTTGGGAAAGTTACTTTAACCTCTCTGAAACCTTGGAAGGTTATGAAGATTAACTGGATAATGAATCCATGAACCTGTTATTAGGGTCTGCCTTCTATAAGCATTCAGTGAAAATAGCTATTTTCATCACTAATGTAGACTATTGGAGTTCTAAAATACAACTGAATGAAGAAGTTCATAAACATAGGCCCAGAGTGGAAAAATGGCTTCTCCAAAGTTACAGAAATGTAGGGACTAGAACCAAGTTCTCCAAGCTTGAAGCCAAGTGTTTTTGCCTCTGAATACTCAGTGGTCTCTATTACATAGTATTTGAAGCACATCTGAACAGTGGAGAAGTATGGTGCATGGTGACAAGTCCCATGGAACTCTGTAGACTTATTGAGGTCCTTTAACGAATTGGAACCTGGTGGTCCAGAGTCGATGATAAGAAAGAGAGAGAGAAATAGGCTGATATTCCTTGGTTTATGCAGAAAACCAATAATGCCCTTGACACAGGGCTTGCGTAGCTCACGAAGGCACTGTACGCCCCCTCGAGGTGGTGAAGGCACAATGTGCCTTCTCGAGAGGGTCTTAGAAGCCCAGGCAGGAGAGTGAGCATGATGGGTTTCTACGCTCCAGAGAATTAGCTGGGGAGAGAGAGAGAGAGAAAGAAAGACATGTGGACCCAAGCTCTGATGGAACAAGGGTGTTTTATTCAACATAGTGTGGGTATGTATACTGTCTTACAAGGTAGCTTTGTTCAGCAAAGTTAAAGATCAAAAGTCCAGACTTACAAATTATCAAGGAAACATAAGGCAATCCATATCAAAGAGAAAGGGTTGTAAATAATCAGTTTTACCATATGGTTCATAAAGAGGAAGAGGATCAGTCGTAAATAGTTACTTATCACCATATGGAAAAAATAACGGAGGAAATGCATGCATTCCTCAGCTCTGGGAGCTGTTTGCCATTCCTCTTAATTTCTGAATATTCAGGAATTAATAAAGAACAAAGGATTCATGACAGATCCAAAACAGCACACAGGAAGCCTCCTGTTAAATGCTTCCTGACAGTAGTCAGAGATCAAAATTAAAATTCAGTTTAGCTGCGCATGGATGATGCGACCTGGTGAAAGCCATGCAACTTCTATGGCCCTCGTTTCCTTTATTTTGTAAAATAGTGGTCATGACCCTTGCTTGCTTTCCAGGAATGTTATGAAATTCAAATGAGATGAAAAAGAAGCTGTAAAGAACAGCATGTGTAGAAGAGGTTTCTGTTTTTGTTACATAAAAGTGGCCAGGGAGCATAATTTGCTTCATCCCAGTTTATCAATGTTTTGAAAATGATTTCTATGACCACTTCTGTTTTGGGGCAGAGAGTAGCAAATGGGATTAAAATTGTGCATTCCAGCAAGATGAGTCCATGTGGACGACTCTGACAAGTTTTGCTCTAGCCAGAATAAATCTGAGGACTCCACAGGCTGAAGTTTTCCACGCATTTGTCTTCAAAGAAACCAACTTCAATATCCAAAAGTAATAAAAAGTGTTTCGATCTTTGCTTGAATCTCTTGGCAAACATCCACAGGGCTGTAAATTCATATTCAGTCTCCCTATAGACCTGGCCTGTCCCTGTTCTACCCAGTCTTCACCTCTCTCACATACTGCCGGCACTTCAATCCTCCAAAAGCTCATTTTTATAAACATGCAAAACAAAACTAAGCTTTAGCAACCCTTTGTTTTTCTTCTTTAATGTTATCCTTTAGCCTTTATATTTTATGTTCTTAATTGAGTGAACATTTGCCTTTCTCTCTCTTCACTTCTCCATTCGTCTCTCTTTTCGTTTGCCAATGCTATGTCAAAAAATGATTCAGAAGCAGAACTGGAGCATGCTGAATATCTCTTTTGAAGTTGGGGAGTGATTGAAGTGTAGTGAAAAAACCAGAATAATGTGGAATTTTCTTTAATACAATAGTAAAGGGTAAAAGATAATGAACACATGGATTAATACATCCATAGTTTGAATTTATTATAGTTTGTTTTGATCTTTCCAAGAATGACTGAATTAACAGTGCAGATATGGAAATGTGAAATTTGTAGTAGAATAGACATAGGGTATTTAGCTACAAGAGGTTGCTTATTTTCTGGTTATCACTCTTGAAAGCCTTTCCTTCATATTTTCTTCAAGCATATAAGCCCTAAATTTGTATTACTGACCAAACCACCTATCTAACCTTATTTTTTTTATTTTACTTTTTTCTTTTAGTAAATTTCAAATATACAATACAATATTATTATTTATAGTCACCTTATACATTGCATCCCCATGACCTGTTGCCCTTCAAAACTTATGGAAAGTCTTGTACTTGGAGGAAAATTGCCTTTGAAAATACTGACTCCCCACCATTGGGTCTCATTTTGAATTGCCTGTCCTTTCCTTGAGAGAGCATAGCCAAAGAAATCATGCTGTATTGCTGAGCATTACCTTATGGATAAATAATGAGTTATGCTAGTGTAACTGGTGTTCCGGGCCAAAACTCTTGGATTCAAGGTCTTACTCTGCCTCGTATCAATATCAACTGGGCGACATGGGCAAGCTACTTAAGCTTTGTGTCAGTTTACTCTGTAAAAGCAGATATTCTACCAATCCTATGGTACCTGGTAATCACACAACTACAAAAAGGATGTCTTGTATGTCACAGTTTAAAGACATTAATAAATAAAGCTAGATTGCCAGATAAAAGCAATCAGAATAGCAAATATTAATAATAATATTAATAAGATGATAATAATAGCATTTACTGAATGCCTACTTGTGGCAGATGCTGAACTGTTTCACTTACTCTTCACAACAACCCTTTGTATTGAATACTCTTTTCATGCTCATTTCACGGATAAGGGAAGTGGGACTCTGAGTAACTGATATGTCCAAAGTTACACATCAAGAAAGGCAGAGTTGAAATCAAATCCAAGTCTGATGTTACAACATATCATCTCAGCTGTTCTAAGATATTATGATAGGGGTAGGCAATAATATATACAGAGAGAAGACTCTCTGTGTGTGGGTGTGGGTGTGTGTTATACACAAAGGAAAAAAGAGGAAGGAGTAGGGTGAGGTAGTCTCTGTCTTCAAATTGCTACACAGTTGTCATAAGAAAAGACTTCCCTTCTCTCTCTCTCTTTTTTTAAATGATTCCAAATGTTATTTTATTTTGGGTGAACAAATTTCTGCCCATTTACACAGAATAATTTTCTAACAATCAAAGTTATCCAAATATGGGACAATCTTCCTTGGAGATAGTAAGTCTTCCTGAGTTGGCTTTCTTAAGCAGAGTCTTCTGATAACTGGAAGAGATAGTACAGGGGGTGTGGCTCACTAAAAAGAACCATTAAGGTATTTTCAAATCTTAAGAGTCAGCATTTCTATAGTAAATTTCAAAATGAAGTAATTTGTCTGGTTCACAGTAGGCTTCATGGCAAAAGTAATCCTTCAGCTGAATTTGTGCATTAGATAGGACACTTTTGATTACAAGTGGTAGAATAAAAATCCTGAAGAAGAAGAAAAAAAAAGTTAATCATATGGGTCAGAATATGTCTCAAGAAGTCCACAGGCAGAAGAAAGAACTGAAACTAGGTTCTGAAATATCATCTGTCTTCTCTCTCCATCCTGAATTTATGCTCCTGCTTATAGATTGTACTTCTTCTTTACTTCTCTCTAGAAGAGGTTTCTCTCAGGTCCTCTGTCCACTTGGCAGGAAGGTAGGTATCCATCTGATTGTTTCTGAGCTGACATGTTACAGATGCTACAATATTGAGAAAAAGAAGGAATTTTTCTTTTGCTTTCAATTCCAACATTTTGGTGGTTCATTTTTTATTTATTTATTTTGGTTAAGTTAATATAAAGTTAACCATTGAAAACTATACAGTTTAATGTCACTTAGTACTTATAGAGTGAAACCATCACCTCTATTTATATCCAAAGTATTTTCATCACCCCCAAAGATACTTGTTATCCATTAAGTGGTCACTCCTCAACTCCATGACTCCTGGACCTGGCAGTCACTAATTTGCTGTTTATCTCTATGGATGGACCCATTCTGAATATTTCACATAAATGGAATAATACAATAGTGACCTTTTGTATCTATCTACTTGCACGTAGCAAAGGTTTTTGAGATTCATCCATGTTGTAGCATGGATCAGCATACCATTCCTTTATATGGCTGAATAATTTCCATTGTATAGGTATCTCACTTTGGTTTCTCCACTTATCTATGGATGGGCATTTGGGTTGTTTCCACGTTTTGGCTATTGTGAATAGTGCTGCAGCTTTTGTTTGAATGCTTGTTTTTAATTCTCTTGCATCTCTCCCAGGAGTGGAATTGCTGGGCCACATGGTAATTCTATGTTTAATGTTTTAGGAAACTGTCAAATGTTTTCCACAGTGGCTGCACCATTTTATACTCCTGTCAACAATGTGTGAAGATCCCAATTTTCTACATCCTTGCCAAAACTTATTACTTTTCTTCTTTAAAGAAATTATGGCCACTCTAATTGGTATTAAAATGTACCTCCTTAAAGTTGTGATTCTTATTTCCCTATAACTAATGATGTGGATCTCCTTTTTAATGTTCTTGTTGGCCATTTGTATATCTTCTTTGGAGAAATGTGTTTTTAAGTCTGTACCCTTATTTTAAAAATTGTGTTTATTTTTTTCTTGTTGATTTATAACAGTTCTTAATATATTCTGATAATAGTCCCTTATCAGTTGATTCCTAGCTCTGCAATTTACCTCAGACAAGTCACTAAACTCTTATGAATTGTTTTCCCTTTCTAAAAATATAGAGAAAGGATACACATACATCAAATATATGTGTGTGTGTTTAGAGAAGGGATCGCTTCTCTTTGTTTATGTCTGTTCTCGCTACATGAAACTTGTGTGTTAGGGCCTTCCCTGATAGCTCAGTTGGTAAAGAATCTGCCTGCAATGCAGGAGACCCTGGTTTGATTCCTGGGTCAGGAAGAAGGGATAGGCTATCCACTCCAGTATTCTTGGGCTTCCTTTGTGGCTCAGCTGGTAAAATATTCCACCTGCAATGTGGGAGATCTGGGTTTGATCCCTGGGTTGGGAAGATCCCCTAGAGAAGGAAAGGCTACCCACTCCAGTATTCTGTCCTGGAGAAGTCCAGGCAGAATTCTATGCAGTCCATGAGATTACAAAGAGTTGGACAAAACCGAGTGACTTTTACACTTCACTAGTGACTTTTAGAATGTAAGCATCACAATAACATGAATAGACTGTATGATTTGCAAATATTTTCTCTCATTTGGTATGTGTCTTTTCACTTTCTTAATAGTTTCATTTGTTGACCTAAAATAAATAGACCTCCAGCTATTTCTCCAGCAAAAATGGGTTTATTTGGGATCAGAAAGACTTGGAATTTACAGTTTGTAGCCAGAGCCACTGCAAGTCCTTGAAGAGAAAGGGAAAAAGAATTCTTGTAAAGAAAGTTGGGAGGCCTATCCTAAACAAAAAAGCCATGGCTTTTCACTGGTTCAGTCCTTGCCAGGAAAAAGGTCCTTCCTATGTGTTCTTTTTAAGGGCATGGGAGCTCCCCCTTCTGGTCTCCTATTTAATTGATATTTTTTGTTTATTAATTTTTTTTCTTACTTTTTCTCCTTTTGATCAAGATCATCACTGATCAACTCAGCTTTTCCACTTTCAGTCACTTTTTCTCTCTCATGCCTAGAAGGACCTTTCTGAGGCATGGTGTCTCATGTTGGTGTACATATTGGAAACCTGTTGAGTTCACGTTCAAGTGACAAGGAGGGGTAGGAGGAAGAACTCTCTGTGACTTTCTATCTCAAGTCCATAAGTTATCAAGTCATAGATATTGGAGATCATCTGAAGCATTATGCCATCATCAGAGGTTTGGTAACAAACTTCCAACGGTTCTGTTCTGAATAACCTGGGAAAGTGGTCTCATCAAATGTGGTCTGCTTTAATTCAAGAACATATTTACTTTCAGGTCACCAGATGACATGCAAGTCTAGTCAGTGCTTTCATAAGGTGTGAATTCAAGAGTCTATTCTCTTGAATTTGGAGGCATAAGGGTTGTTAGCAGGACCTGCCAAGGCCCCTTCCAGTGAGGAGGAAGACAGTCTTTCTGGAAGTGTCTTCTCCAATAAATGAAATCTCTAGGTTGCAAGGTGTGATATTTAAGGTCTTTACCTCCCGAGAGTACATTGTGAAAAGATTGTTCCACCAGATCATGATTATTTCTAATAGAAGCAATTAGACCTTAGTAATAGTAGAGTATCTTTCCTTTTATCATCGTGGGCCACAAAAGGCAGGGACAGTTGTCTTGCATGTCCTGTGACTGTCTCCAAGGGTTAGAGCACGTGAGTTTCAAAACAGGTGGGTCTAAGACTTAAAAGGACCGATGGCTATGGTTTAGGTCAAGGTATTTGAAGGGTCTTTACAATTTTGAGTCTTAATGACATTAGTGTGTTCAACTAAGCCAAAGGATTTGAGGGTATTAAGCATAGTGGAAGTGTAAAATCAGTCAAATGATGTAGACTTGTTGAATGCCTGATCTGTAAAATGGGTTCTTTGAACACTATTAATTGAAGAGGATTTCATCAGGTAGGGGTAATCTTTTCTAAGAGGGGGATTTTAATCACAGAAGAGGCAGTAATCTATTTGCAAGGGAAGGCTTCAGTTCAGTGTGAAAGCATATAGGCCATGACTAAAACATACTTGTATCCATAAGATGGGGGAAGGCGTATGAAATCCATTTGCCAGACCATGAAAGGTCCATTAGGCAGGTTAGCATAACAACAAGTAGCACCAACATGCTTCCTTGAGCTGTATTTTGGGCAAGTGGAATAAGTGAGGAAGGCACTTTTCACAGCTTTGTTCAGTTTCCCTACCAATACTGATTCACAAATGCTATTATTTTGTCAGTAGACCAATGGTTTAATGCATGTAGAGTGGGGAAGGAATGGTAATTTCAGTTTCCAGCAGGACTGAATTGTCATTAGGTCCAAACCAGAGCTTTTTCTTTTTATCAACCCAAAAGTTGTTGACTTTCAGTCTTGGTTATTTCTTTTCTGAGGTCAGCTCTGGGGCTTCTCTAGCCATTTTTCCTAAGTTATCATCTAAGGAAAATAGTGTTTGTACCAAGCAGAGGTTTGGCTGCTGTTGGTCCCTTTAAGGGCAGCATTCTTTGCAGAAAAATCAACTAAGTGATTTCCTTTAGCTTCCAGAGACTCAAGTTTAGAACATCTTGAAATCTTCATAATGGCAAAAGCAGCGGGTTAAAATATCATATCTAATAATTCTTGAACATCAAGGCCATTTAAAATTTTGTTTCTGTTGAAAATTAGGAAGATACAGTGTTTCCACAATATTCAAAAACCATGAGCTGCTCCAAAAGCATATGTACTATCTAAAATATTGATAGTTTTGCCCTTAATTAAAGTGAAAGCCCATGTTGTTGCTTAGTTGCTAAATTGTGTCTGACTCTTTCTCAATTCCATGGACTGTAGCCCGCCAAGCTACAGTCCTCTGTCCATGGGATTTCCCAGGCAAGAATACTGGAAGGAGTTGCCTTTTCCTTCTTCAGGGAATCTTCCTAACTAAGAACATATAATTCAACCTGCTGGGCCAAAGTAGCCATAGGTAGAGAGGCTGAAATTGAAGATTAAGAATTGTATCTGTACTAATAAATGCATAAAATGTGGAATGTGTGTGTATATATGTTCATATATAATATATATATGAATACTACTCAGCCATTAAAAAATAATGAGACAATGCCATTTGCAGCAACAAGGATGAATTTAGTGATTATCATGTTATGTGAAGTCAGAGAAAGGGGAGTACCATATGGTATCACTTATCCATATTATGATAAGTGGAATCCAAATTATGATACAAATGACTTATTTACAAAACAGGTGCAGACCCACAGACATAGAGAACAAATTTATAATTACCAAAGGGGAAACGAGGTGGATAAATTAGGAGTTTGGAATTAACAGATATAAACTACACTATATAAAACAGATAAACAAAGTCCAACTGTTTAGAATGGGGAACTATGTTTAATATTTTCTATTAACCTGTAGTAAAAAAGTATATATGTATAACCTAACAACTTTACACAGGAAACTGACACAATATTATAAATGAGCTATATTTCAATTTTAAAAACCCCTTAAAAAAGAGAGAGTTTTAGCTGTCTTTCTTTGAGGTGATTCATTCTCCATACGAGAAAGCTGATTTGCAGATTAATTAAATATGGAATGAACATAATTTCTTTCTTTTTTTTGTTTTTTATTTCTTTTTTTTTTAANGGAGTAAAAATTATTAGAATAGTGCTGGTAAAAGATTTCATTGTTGAGCCAGTGCTTGCTGCCAAGTTTCCACATCCCTTACCCATTGTGTGCCTGGGAGTATATTAGTTAATATAGTTGGTACGTAGGGAAAATAAGTAGTAGCCTTGGTGTTAGCAAGATTAGACCTTTGAGTTAATAAATTTTTTCTTTGTTATAACCCACTGCATCTTTGCCCCATAGGAATGTAACATTATTTAGTAGTTTCTGAGAGTGGCGCCAGACTTTAGAATAAACACTTTTAGAGAAAATGAGTTTTCTGGTTGACTAACCTTTATCAGAAAAGGGGGTCATAAAATGTTAACAAGCCTCCAGGCCAGAAGATGATGTAAATCACATAAGACCTTTGTATATGGAAAGGTATGCAGAAAGAAAGCCTGGTTTCAATAAGGGTCAGAACTGCTGACCCTGCATGATTTTGCATCTTCCATTCCCCACTATGTACAACCCAAGGTATAAAAGCTCCTTTTAAAAATAGAGTTACAGACCTGCTCCACCTAAGCTTGGTCTCCCCATCTCTCTCTCTCTCTCTCTCTCTCTCTCTCTCTCTCTCTCTTGCCAACGCCGTCCGTCCTGAGGGAACCCCTGGATCCTGCTGGGGCTGGAACCCGGCAGTAAATAAATTCACTTGTATCATTTTTTTCTAGATTCCACATAAAGACAGTGTCATATGATATTTATCTTTGTCAGACGACTTACTTCACTTAATATGAGAATCTATAGGTCCATCCATGTTGCTACAAATGGCATTATTTCATTCTTTTTTATGGCTAACAGTCCACTGTATACTGTATTACATCTTGATATCCATTCACCTGTGGATGGATGTTTAGGTTGCTTCCATATTTTGACTGTTGTAAACAGTGCTGCTATGAACATTATGGTGCATGAATCCTTTCAAATTAGTTTTCTCTGGATATATACCCAAAAGTAGGATTGTTGGGTCATATGGTAGGTCTGTTTTTAATTTTTTAAAATAACTTCCATATTGTTCTCCATAGTGACTATACCAATTGATATTCTTATGAATAGTGTAAGAAGATTCCTTTTTCTCTACACACTCTCCAGCATTTATTTGTAGACTTTTTGATGATGGCCATTTTGACCATCATTAGAATGATGAGGTAATTGTAGTTTTGCTTTGCATTTCTCTAATAATTAATGTTGAGGAGCACCTTCTGAAACAGTTCTTTTAAAATTGTGTTAGTAAAGTGAAGGATGTGTTAACTAATCTGATAGTAAACATTTTGCAGTTATATATGTGTCAAATTACCACACGATTTACTTACACAACATGTGAGTAAACTTAAACTTGCACAATATTATATGTCAACTGAATTGCAACGAAGCTGGAAAAAGTCATTCATGGTCTCTACTCCCTTTCTCTTCTAATTCTGGCTTCTGGCTGATGCTACATCACTGATACTGCTCTGGATGTTTCAGAAACATCTTTTTGTTCTTTTGTCAATCTGTGTTATTGGGGACCCTGTTTGGGATGGTATCTGCCAGTTCATTCTGAAAGAGATTCCTTCTGCTTCTGTACCTGCCAAATTACATAGATTGCTCCGCACATGCTCCACCACCCGGGTGGGAAGGAGGGGACAAGAGTCCTGAGAATGTCTCATGTTCTAACTTCCTCCATGGCTTCCTCTCGCTCTGTAGTGTCTTTGTCTGACCTTGGTGTGGGGATAGAGGACAGGTCGAAAGAACTGCTTATATGTGATACTGTATTATGCCAGGTCACTTGAATAACTTTTGAAATTAAAAAAAAACTTCAATTTGGGAACTACTATCTGATAGAGCAATTTCACTCCTGGGTATATATCCAAAATTTTTTAAATGCTAATTTGGAAAGATACATGTACCCCAATGTCCATAGCAGCACCATTTAACAATAGCAAGACATGGAAGCAATGAAAGTGTCCATTAACAGACAAATGGATAAATAAGATGTAGTTTACATTGGCATACATACAATCATACACCACCCCACCCCCAATTCTGTGAGGCTTTCATAACAGAACACAAATTTAGATTGTAAATTGAGCTAAGAACATGAGGGCAGGGCAGGACTACATTTTTTTTTGTCATGAGAGAAAATCTGTAAGTCATCCAGTTCCCATGATAAGTCTTTATTATTTTTTTTAAACCTGCATTGTTTTGAATAATGGGGAAAGTTCATTTCAAAACTTTAATGACATACCATATGTATGCATTCATCTGATATATGTATGTGTGTATGTGTGTCTTGATGAAAGTGGAAGAGGAGAGTAAAAAAATCTGACTTAAACCTCAACATTCAAAAAACTAAGATCATGGCATCTGGTCCCATCACTTCATGGCAAATAAATGGGCAAACAGTCAAAACAGTGACAGTCTTTATTTTCTTGAGCTCCAAAATCACTGCAGATGATGACTGTGGCTTTGAAATTAAAAGATGTGTGCTTCTTGAAAGAAAAGCTATGATAAACCTTAGACAGCATATTAAAAAGCAGAGACATCACTTTGCCAACAAAGGTCCGTATAGGCAAAGCTGAGAGTTAGACCATAAAGAAAACTGAGCACTTAAGAACTAATGCTTTTGAACTGTGGTGCTGGAGGAGACTCTTGAGAGTCTCTTAGACTGCAAGAAGATCAAGCAAGTCAATCCTAAAGGAAATCAACCCTGAATATTCATTGGAAGGACTGATGCTGAAGCTGAAGCTCCAACCCTCTGGCCACCTGATGCGAGGAGCCAACTCATTGGAAAAGACCATGATGCTGAGAAAGATTGAAAGCAGGTGGATAAGGGGATGACAGAGGATGAGATGGTTGGATGGCATCACTGATTCAATGGACACGAGTTTGGGCAAACTCTGGGAGACAGTGAAGCACAGGGAAGCCTGGTATGCTGCAGTCCAAGGGGTCCCAAAGAGGCTGAGAAGACAACACAANAAGTCAATCCTAAAGGAAATCAACCCTGAATATTCATTGGAAGGACTGATGCTGAAGCTGAAGCTCCAACCCTCTGGCCACCTGATGCGAGGAGCCAACTCATTGGAAAAGACCATGATGCTGAGAAAGATTGAAAGCAGGTGGATAAGGGGATGACAGAGGATGAGATGGTTGGATGGCATCACTGATTCAATGGACACGAGTTTGGGCAAACTCTGGGAGACAGTGAAGCACAGGGAAGCCTGGTATGCTGCAGTCCAAGGGGTCCCAAAGAGGCTGAGAAGACAACACAACTTAGCGACTGAACAACAACAGAAGTTAAGCCATCCTAGCCTGGGTTATCTTTGAGCATGGTATTTTAGTGATTTTGTAACTGTATGTACAAGTTTAAGGCAACATTTTCTGTACAAAGTGTTTCTTTTTCCTCTATCTGATACATCACAGCAAATAATTCAGGGTGATAGAACAAATCACATTGTGAATGAAAAATATTGCCTGCCACGTCAGTAAACAAAGGATATTGCAGCCATCCAGATGGTGAGCCCTGATGGAACTCAGGGTAAAAAACAAACAAACAAACAAACAAACAAAAAAAACTAGGATGCCAGCCATCAAGCCCTCAGCCACTGCAGACAACCACTGGGNGAGTAATACTCCATTGTGTATATATGCCACAGCTTGCTTATCCATTCATCTGTTGATGGACATCTAGGTTGTTTCCATGTCCTGGCTATTATAAACAGTGCTGCGATGAACATTGGGGTACATGTGTCTCTTTCAATTCTGGTTTCCTTGGTGTGTATGCCCAGCAGTGGGATTGCTGGGTCATAAGGCATGGAATGAATATAATTTCTCATTCCATCCTGGTTGTTTTTCCCAGAAGGGTAAGGTCCTGGTTCATCCCATAATAATCCATTTTAACACAATGTTAAAAGCTACCTAGCTAGGTGGAATCAACATCTGAAGGAACACCAAATTTTTTCTTTGAAAATAATCTGAAGTTGATTGTAGTAGTCACAACAAGATTAATCAGACTTTTATGTCCAACATCAACTTTGTTTCAATCAACAGACTTTTGGAAAAACCTCAAAAGTTACTGGATAAAATCACCCAGTTATTGCCTGAGCCTAATCTTATAATAAGCTAGTGGTCTGGTCTCCCAGCTGTCATCTTACAGATCTTTCAGAATGTTCCCAGTTTTATCCAGTGCTGGGCTGGCCTTCATTGACAAGCATATGAACTAGCTGACATAAGGCAGAAATACCAGGTTGATAGGTTTGAATGATTGTGTTAAATTCCTCTGCAGATCTGCAAAACTGAGAATCTTCAGTTACTTTGGGAAAATCTTTGACTGTGGCTCATAGTATAGATTCAGTCTAGGGCGTGACTGAAGTGACTTAGCAGCAGCAGCAGGGAATATGCGAAATTAAGGGTTAGCTTCTGGATTCTTGGGAAGTTTAATTTAAAAAAATTTTTTTATTTTGTATTGGAGTATAGTCAATTAACAATGCTGTGGTAGTTTCAGGTGAACACTGAGGAAACTCAGTCATACATATACATGTATCCATCCTCCCACAAATTCCCCCCCCTCCAGGTTGCCACATAACATTGAGCTGAATTCCATGTGCAATACAACAGGTCTTTGTTGGTTATCTATTTTAAATATGGCTGTGTATACATGACCTTCCCAAAGTCCCTAACTATCCCTTCCTCCCAGAACCATAAGTTTCTTTTCTAACTTTGTGAGTCTCTTTCTATTTTGTAAGTTCATTTGTATCATTTCTTTTTAGATTGCACATATGAGGGATGTCATTTGATATTTCTCCTTCTCTGTCTGACTTACTTCACTCAGTGTGACACTGTCTAGGTCCATCCACGTTATTACAAATGGCATTATTTCATTATTTTTAATGGCTGAGTAATATTCCATTATATATATGTAGCATATCTTCTTTATCCATCTGTTGATGGACATTTAGGTTGCTTCCATCTCTTGGCTATTGTAACAGTGCTGCAGTGAACATGGGGTGCATGTATCCTTTTAGATCATGGTTTTCTCCAGATATATGTCCGGGAATGGGATTGCAGGATCACATGGTAGCTCTATTTTTATTTTTTAAGAAACCTCCAGGTTGTTCTCCATAGTGGCTATTCCAATTTACATTCTCACGAACAGTACAGGGGTATTCCCTTCTCTCCACACTTTCTCCAGCATTTGTTGTTTGTGGATTTTTTGACGATAGCCATTCTGACCAGTGTGAGGTGATATCTCACTGCAGTTTTGATTTATACTTCTCTAATAACTAGTGATGTTCAACATCTTCTCCTGTGCCTATTGGTCATCTGTGTGTCTTCTTTGGGGAAAGGTCTATTCAGATCTCTCAGAAAGCTTAATTTTAAAGCAATATATTCTGACAAGTTCAGTGGAAAAGGGAGTGAGGCATGTTGCTGAGAAAAAGGGAAGTTTGGTGAGATAACTTGTATGGGGGAACTGAGGTCGTATAGGTGTAGGCAGCATAGAAGGAAAGGAGGAAGATGGGACACATCCTCAGAAAGGAGGCAGGCCTCGGCACAAGCAGTGGAGGCAGGCAGAGCTGATGGCACTGGAGGTGGAACCAGGGGTGAAGGAGCCAAGGAGGAAGCGCCGGTTTCATTTTCCCTTTCTTTACTCCTTTCTTCGCATCAGTTAATCTTAAAATCTTTTGCAGAGATAGGCAAATTTTGGCTCCTGATAATGTTGGAATCCTCAAAATATACGCATTGAAATAGACGTTCTATTTAGTTTGAGAATTTTTAGAGCTATGGTAGTCCAATTTAGTTTTAAGAAAATTAAGTTTGGGAGTTTCCCTAGTGGCCCAGTGGCTAACACTCCGCACCCTCAGTGTAAGGGACTGGGTTCTGATCCCTGGTCAGGGCACTGGATCCCACATGCCACATGAAGACTGAAAATTCTGTGTGCTGTAAATAAGACCAAGCACAGTCAAATAAATATATTTAAAAAAGAAAAGTAAGTTTGGGTATTTTAAAAGTTCCTCTTAATGGTCACTGATATTCTAAATTGCCTTTGGTTAGGTTGGTCCATTTAGTTAGAAACATGTATGAGGAAAGACTATGATTTTTAAACATAAAATCAGCCCAAATCCCTGAAGGGAGAGCACTTACAAAATACTTAGACAACTGGGGTCTGATTCTCAGAAGCTTTTCTCTAGGGCAACAGAATAATTTTCAAAACACCTAAACAGCTTAGAGCTCAAACAGTTCAAATATCTCTCACAACCTGTAGGCCTAATACTAACCATTTCTGAGTAACAGTCTGGTCCTAGAGGGACCTAGCTCAAGGCTTCTCAGCTCAGTCCCCATAGAACAGCCCTTGTTCAAAAAAAAAAA
>SJYV01018899.1:2615270-2767412 GCA_006410875.1 Neotragus pygmaeus | reverse complement strand
CAGTTCAAAAACATCGATTCTTTGTGTTCAGCTTTCTTTATGGTCCAACTCTCACATCCATACATGACTACTGGAAAAACCATACTCCATTTAATTGAGGTTTTGGAAGTGAAAGTGAAACTCACTCGATCATGTCAACTCTTTGTGACCTCATGGACTATACAGCAAATGGAATTATCCAGGCCAGAATACTGGGGTGGGTAGCCTTTCCCTTCTCTAGGGAATCTTCCCAACCCAGGGATTGAACCCAGGTCTCCTACATTACAAGCGGATTCTTTACCAGCTGAGCCACCAGGGAAACCCAAGAATACTGGAGTGGGTAGCCTATCCCTTCTCCAGTAGATCTTCCCAACCCAGGAATCAACCTGGGGTCTCCTGCATTGTAAGCAGATTCTTTACCAGTTGAGCTACCAGGGAAGCCCAAATGAGGTGTTAGTTTATTAATTTTTTACATTTTTGATACATAAAAGTTGTATAACTAGGCTGATGCCTTAGACTTTGTTAGATAACCCTAATAATTAGCAGGGGCTTCCCTGGGGGCTCACCAGTAAAGAATCCAGTTGCCAATGCAGGAGATACAGATTTGATCCTGGATAAGGATGATCCCCTGGAAAAGGAAATGGCAACCCACTCCAGTATTCTTGCCTGGAGAATCCCATGGACAGAGGAGCCTGCTGGGCTACAGTCCATGGGATTGCGACTGAGAACTGAGTAGCAACAATACTTAGCAGATTTGCTGTTATCACTAATAATAGACACAAGAGGGCGCTAAAGGATCTTGCTTCTGGTTCTTTAGGCCCAAGTGTAGAACAGTCATGGTCTCTTTCCTTTAATGCAATTTCCATTTTCAGAAAAGATTCTTAATAACAAAACAGGAAAATCTTAAGAGAAAGAATGAAAATACAGCATAATTTAAAATGTTTAGATTTTAAGGTTAACTGAGGTATAGTCCCAGTGTTGCTGATGATTTAGTACTATTTTGGATGAATGAAATAAAATATCATTTGCTAGAAAAACATATGATACTTTTCTTTCTTCCTATTTCCCTGAATCCTCCCCCTCCCTATCTTCCTTCCAGGGACACTTTGATAAATGCAATCTTTTCCATTTTGAAAAAATAAACAAAATATAAGCAGAACTGTTCTTGAATTGGAGATAGGATGCTGTTTACTATTTGGTCCTTTATAGAAAAAAGTTCACTGATTCCTATTCTAGATGCTCATAATGACTCACTGGGACGAAGGAAAATATATTAAAAATTTGACTGCTATTTTAAAAGTCTAATTATTTAGAAACTTTTTGTGGTATGCTTTATACAATATGTAATATATTCAGATTGAATATTCTTTGGGCTCCCTGGCTGGCTCAGCAGGAAACAATACACCTGTTAATGCAGGAGATGTGGGTTGATTCCTGGGTTGGGAAGATCCCCTAGAGAAGGAAGTGGCAACCCACTCCAGTATTCTTGCCTAGGAAATCCCATGGACAGAGGAGCCTGGCGAGCTGCAAAAATGTTGGACACGATTTAGCAACTAAACAACAACAAAAGCAGGCTTTTTGTTGTTCAGTTGCTCAGTCATGTCTGACTCTGCAACCCCATGGACTGCAGCATGCCAGGCTTCCCTGTCCTTCACTATCCCCTGGAGCTTCCTCAAACTCATCGGGGATGCCATCCAACCATCTCATCCTCTGTCATCCCCTTCTCCTACTTTCATTCTTCCTCAGCATCAGGGTCTTTTCTAATAAGTCATCTCTTCATAACAGGTGGCCAAAGTATTGGACTTTCAGCTTCATCATCAATCCTTACAATGAATATTCAGGGTTGATTTCCTTTAGGATTGACTAGTTTGATCTCCTTGCACTCCAAGGGACTATCAGAGTCTTACTCAGCATCACAATTCAAAAGCATCAATTCTATGGTACTCAGCCTTCTTTATGGCCCAACTCTCATAATCATATATGACNGTCACCTTCGGTCGATGTCCGTACTGTGTGCCAGGGTTGCCCTGCATCGAGTTCAGGGATGTGTGCTGCGGTCGCCCTTCACTGAGGTTTTTGCTGTGTGCCGCGGTCACCCTTCACTGATGTTCAGACTGTGTGCAGCGGTCATCCTGCTCGATATCCTTGATGTGTGCTGCAGTCTCCCTGTGCCTCGTTCCTGACTGTGTTCAGCGGTCGCCCTGTGCTGAAATCCGGGATGTGTTCCGCAGTCGGCTAGAAACGAGTTACTGGCTGTGTGCCGTAGACGCCCTTCATTGTGTTTTGGGCAGTGTGCCACAGTCGCCCTTCACCAAGGTACGGGCTGTGTGCCATGGTCGCCCTGCGACAAGATCCGGCCTGTTTTCTATGGTCGCTCTGCGCCGAGGTCTGGGCTGTGTTCCGTGGTCGGCTAGTGAAGAGTTATGGGCTCTGTGCCATGGGCTCCCAGTACAGATTTCCAGGCTGTGTTGTACGGTCGCCCTGCACCGAGGTCTGGGCTGTGTTCTGCAGTCGGCTGGCGACGATTTTCAGGCTGTGTGCTGCAGTCACCCTTCATTATGGTTTGGGCTGTGTTCCACAG
Source organism: Neotragus pygmaeus (assembly GCA_006410875.1). Lineage (NCBI taxonomy): Eukaryota > Metazoa > Chordata > Mammalia > Artiodactyla > Bovidae > Neotragus > Neotragus pygmaeus. The sequence continues at coordinate 2,764,852 of SJYV01018899.1, read as the reverse complement.
TCGCCCTGTGTCGAGGTCTGGCCTGTATGCTGCGGTCGCCCCGTGCCGAGGTCCGTGCTGTGTTCTGCAGTTGGCTAGCGATGAGTTCTGAGCTCTGTGCCACAGTTGCCCTGCAAAGATTTCCAGGCTGTTTGCGACGGTCATCCTTCAGTGAGGTTCGGGCTGTGTGCCGTGGGCAACCTGTGCCGAGGTCCGGGCTGTGTGCTGTGGGAGCCTTGCTCTGAGGTCCGGGCTCTGTTTCGCAGTCCCTGCACTGGTGTCCGGGCTGTGTGCTGCGGTCGCCAACTCCTGAGGTCCATGATGTGTGCCAGGGTTNCTGTGCCGAGGTCCGGGCTGTGTGCTGTGGGAGCCTTGCTCTGAGGTCCGGGCTCTGTTTCGCAGTCCCTGCGCTGGTGTCCGGGCTGTGTGCTGCGGTCGCCAACTCCTGAGGTCCATGATGTGTGCCAGGGTTGCCCTGTGCCTAAGGCCATGCTGTGTGCCTCGGTCGCTCTTCACTGAGGTTCGGGCTGTGTGCCTCGGTCGGCCTGAGCTGAGGTCCGTGGTTTGTGCTCCGATCGCCCTGAGCCCAAATCCGGCCTGTGTTCCGAGGTCAACCTGCCCCAAAGTCTGGCCTGTGTGCCACGGTCGCCTGCGCCGAGGTCTGACCTGTGTGCTGTGGTCACCCTGCGCTGAGGTCCAGCATGTGTGCCACATTCACCCTGCGCCGAGATCCGGGCTGTGTTCCGTGGTCGGCTAGTGACGAGTTCAGCGCTGTGTGATGAGGTCGCCCTTCACTGAGTTTCAGGCTGTGTGCCTGTTCGCCCTTTGCCGTGTTCCGGACTCTGTCCCCTGGTCGCTCTGTGACGAGGTCCGGCCTGTTTTATGTGGTCACACTGCGCCCACGTCCTGGCTGTGTTTGGCAGTCGAATAGCGACAAGTTCNTTTTCACTCTATTTGACCTACAAGAAGCTCTTTTATTCCTCTTCGCTTTCTGCCTTAAGGGTGGTGTCATCTGCATATCTGAGGTTATTGATATTTGTCCCTGCAATCTTGTGCCCAGCTCATGTTTCATCTTGCCTGGCATTTCACATGATGTACTCTGCATATAAGTTAAATAGCATTGTAATACTCCTTTCCCAGTTTGAAACCAGTTCATTGTTCCATGTCCAGTTCTAATTGTTGCTTCTTGACCTGCATACAGGTTTCTCAGGAGGCATGTAAGGTGGTCTTGTATTCTCATCTCTTTAAGAATTGTTCAGTTTGTCGTAATCCACACAGTCAAAGGCTTTAGTGTAGTCAAAGAAGCAGAAGTAGATGTTTTTCTGGAATTCTCTTGTTTTTTCTATGATCTAATGGATGTTGGCAATTTGATCTCTGGTCCCTCTGCCTTTTCTAAATACAGCTTGAACATTTGGAAGTTCTCAGTTCACTTACTGTTGAAGTCTAAAATAAAGTGAAAGTGAAAGTCACTCAGTTATGTCCTACTCTTTGTAACCCCAAGGACTGCAGCCTGCCAGGCTCTTCTGTCCATGAAATTCTCCAGGCTAGAATACTGGAGTGGGTAGCCTTTCCCTACTCCAGAGGATCTTCCCAACTCAGGGATCAAACCCAGGTTTCCCACATTGCAGGCAGATTCTTTAATAGCTGAGCTACTGTTGAAGCCTCTTGGTGAGTTTTGAGCATTACTTCGCTATGAATGCAATTGTGCAGTAGTTTGAATATTCTTTGGCATTGCCTTTCTTTGGGTTTGGAATGAAAACTGACCTTTTCTAGTCCTGTGGCCATTGCTGAGTTTTCCAAATATGCTGGAATATTAAGTGTAGCACTTTAACAAAATCATCTCTTAGGATCTGAAATAGCTCAGCTGGAATTCTATCAACTCCACTAGCTTTCTTCATAGTGATGTTTCCTAAGGCCCACGTGACTTCACAGTCCAGGATATTTGGCTTAGGTGAGTGATCACACCATCGTGGTCATCTGGGTCTTAAAGATCTTTTTTGTGTAGTTCTTCTGTAGTTCTGTAGTTCTTCTGTGTATTCTTGCCACCTCTTCTTAATATCTTCTGCTTCTCTTAAGTCCATACCATTTCTGTCCTTTATTGTGTCCATCTTTACATAAAACGTTTCCTTGGTATCTCTAATTTTCTTGAAGAGATCTCTAGTCTTTCTCATTCTATTGTTTTCCTCTATGTCTTTGCACTGATTACTTGGGAAGGCTTTCTTATCTCTCCTTGCTATTCTTTGGAACTCTGCATTCAGATGGGTATATCTTTCCTTTTCTCCTTTGCTTTTCACTTCTGTTCTTTTCACAGCTATTTGTAAGGCCTCCTCAGACAACCATTTTGCCTTTTTGCATTACTTTTTCTTGGGGATGTTTTTCTATCACTGCTTCCTATACAATGTTATGAACCTCCATCCAGGCAGTCTCTATCAGATATAATCTCTTGATTTCCAACCCCCCCCCCCAACTTTCACTGTATAACTGTAAGGGATTTGATTTAGGTCATACCTGAATGGCCCAGTGCTTTTTCTTACTTTGTTCAATCTAAATCTGAATTTGGCAATAAAGAGTCCATGATCTGAGCCACAGTCAGCTCCTGGTCTTGTTTTTGCTGACTGTATAGAGCTTCTCCATCTTTGGCTGCAAAGAATATAATCAATCTGATTTTGGTATTGACCATCTGGTGATGTCCATGTGTGGAATCATCATTTGTGTTGTTGCAAGAGGGTGTTTACTGTGATCAGTGTGTTCTCTTCGCAAAACTCTGGTAAACTTTGCCCTGCTTCATTTTTTCACTCTGAGGCCAAACTTGCCTGTTACTCCACATGTCTCTTGACTTCCNTGGAATCATCATATGTGTTGTTGCAAGAGGGTGTTTACTGTGATCAGTGTGTTCTCTTCGCAAAACTCTGGTAAACTTTGCCTGCTTCATTTTTTCACTCTGAGGCCAAACTTGCCTGTTACTCCACATGTCTCTTGACTTCCTACTTTCGCATCTGGTCCCGATGATGAAATGGACATCTTTATAAATAAATAAAATAGACATCATTTCACATGCATCTGCAGAAATGTTTTTCTGATTGAAGTGCATAATCAAATATTTTTAGAAACCACTCTAGTTTAACTGTATTACTTTACATATGGGAAGAATAAAATTCAGAGTGTTAAATGATTGTTCAAGGTCCCAAAGAAAGTTATTGTCAGATCAACTACAGACTACTGCCCCTTTCACTGTATCATTTTGCAAACATGCCCACCCTATCTTTTGCTGTCCTCCAACTTGAGGTTTCTGAAGTAGGGGCTCCCCTGTGCTGACTTCACATTCTCTTTATCACTAAATCTACTGCTGTGTTATACATTCACAAGCCTTTTTCCTTGCCTTGTCAACTTCTGTATGCCCTGGTCATGTGAGTACTCTTTGGGCTCTAGCAAGTTGAGGCACACCCTAAACTAATCCCAAATGTCTTCCCTGAGCTTGTAAATATCTGGCAGACAGATGAAGTAGAAATCTGCACACATACTGCAAGGTACACTTATCCTTCGGTTTAAGAGTGTGGTGTTATGAACCAGATCAGAAAAGTTTCTGTAGTTGACTTTGGACTTCCCTAGTTGTGATGACACAGCTTATTTAGGAAAGTTACAAGTCGAGAGGGACACATGAAGAAATTGTACACATTCAAAAGTAGGTCCAGGATGACAAAAAAATAGAAAATCCCATGTGTGTAAAGAAGAGTAGAAGGAACTTGGTGGTAACTTAGCTCAGCGATGACTCAGATGACCAAGTAATTATCTTCAGGTATCTTAATGATTGTCCTGGGAAAGGAGGAACTTTTAACTGTCTTGTAAGCCCACATCTAGGACCTATGGGTAGAATTTGCTGGCATTTAGGCTTGAGTTCAATAGTTAGAGATGTCCAATGAATAACTAGATGTTATTTAGACTTTGGCATTAGAGAGAGATGGGTATAGTTCCTGGATTCATCTCTTATTGCCTACTTGACCCTGGGAATTATGGTTATGGAGAAGAATAGTATATTGCAACATTGTATATAGAGCCCTCTTTTTTTCTCCTCTTCTACATGTCCTTGAACCTCATACATCCACTGCTAGTGTATGCTATCAGAATTTAGAAACTCAAGGCTGAGAAGGTACTTTGAGAAAAAGGATTTTGAGTCTGGCTTTTAGAAGCAAAGGCCAGAATGTCTGGAAGAAAGTAGAATACAAAGTATATGCTGAAACAGTTGGTTTGGAAATAGAGTAGGAGTCACATAGCACTACCTCCTAATATCAAATAAAAATCCCAGGGCTAGAAGTTAAGATGTGGCAGCAAGACGGTGTTGAGAGAGGAGACTGGTGAAGCCTAGCCTGTCTGGGGCTCACAATACCCAAGGGAATGAGAGGGAGTGCTGTGGAATTGGCGCTAAGGCCCATCAACTATCAATAGGGAGACATCCTCTATCACAAGATGAGAGTCAGATCATTAATGCACATCATGGGATCATATTAGGCATTTGAACCACTGTCATAAGTCATTGATGCCATACGGGCCTCTTCACATTTTGTGAAGACCTCCTAATGAAACACTAGCAAAGTGCTAGTCAGTGTCCTCTGAGAATTACAGCTCTTTGGGACCAAAACTTTGCTCAGCTCTATTCTACTTTCCCTGTATGGAAACAACTTTTTTTTTTTTTTTAAACCAGGTATATTCTAAGGTGTTTCTGAGATGACAGGAGGCCTTCTGAACACCTGTAGGAGGAGAGATGATATGGAAGGGAAGCCTCACACCGGTACCTTGGTAGGAATGAGTCGAACTGGTTTGAGATCCTGTCTCCTCCTCCCCAGCTGCATCAAAAACAGCAATTCCAGTTACATGTTAACCATACTTTTACCCTTTCCATGTAGTTACAGTTAACTTTCCTAGATCGTTTTTAGTGTTGGCTTTCCAGGTGGTGGTAATGGTAAAGAACCCACCAGCCAACGCAGGAGAATCAAGAGACGAGGGTTCAATCCTGTGTTGGGAAGATCCCCTGGAGGAGGGCACGGCAACCCACTCCAGTATTCTTGCCTGGAGAATCCCACGGACAGAGAAACCTGGTGGGCTACAGTTCATAGGGTCACAAAGAATCAGACACAACCCGAGCAACTTAGAATGCACAACTTATATCATCAATACTTGTTTTATAAGGTTGCTCTAAGATTAAATGAGATAATGCATAAAATGTTAGCACATTGATTGTCTTAAGNGAAACCTGGTGGGCTACAGTTCATAGGGTCACAAAGAATCAGACACAACCCGAGCAACTTAGAATGCACAACTTATATCATCAATACTTGTTTTATAAGGTTGCTCTAAGATTAAATGAGATAATGCATAAAATATTAGCACATTGATTGTCTTAAGGATATATTCAATAAATGGAAGCTGTATTATTCAAGAGGTGATGATATCATAATCCCTTTAAGTGATTTTATGAAGCTGAGTGACCACTTGGTGTTCATGTGGTAAAGGACATTAACATTTATGAATGTGATAGTGGTCTCAAAGACTGATCTGTCAGTTTAGATCCAGTGGTTTTCAACCTGCTGTGCATGGGCTAGTATAGACTGACTATTTAGCATAGCCTGAATAGTGTTAAAAATTAAATAAGTCTGGGCCCAAATTCAGATAATCTGATTTTGTAGATCTAGAGAAAGGCTCAAGATTCTGTGTTATTAACAAGATGCTTCTCTCTGGAGGGTCTAGGAGAAAATGCATTTCTTTGCCTTTAGGTTGTAGAGAATACCCACATTCTTTGGTTCACAGCCCTTCTTCACTCCAACTTCCCCTTCCATTGACATAGCTCCCTTTCTGACTCTGACACTCCTACCTTCTTGTTATAAGGACCCTTATAATTACATTGGATCCTCCAGGATATTCCAGGGTTATCTCTCTGTCTTAAAATTCTAAACTCAATTACATCTACAAAATCTCCTTTGCTATATAAAGCAACATATTCACAGATTATAGGGATTAGAATGCAGGTATCACTGGAGATCATTATTCTGAAGATCATAGAGGGTAAACTATTTTTCGGACTGTCAGCTACAGGATAAGTCCCTGGAGACTTTCTTCATTCCCACCTGGTAAGTCCATGTATTGGGGGAGTTTTTCTTCTGAATTACCAACCCCTCTAAGTATCTATTTCTTTGGTATACAAGTGTCCAAGGAGGCTGATATAGACTTGACAATTCTGTATTTAGATCCACTCTGCTGGTATGCAAAGTTCCAATATAAATGTGGAAATTACTCTGGAGCAGCAGAATATTTTTACTTCTTTAGAGTGTTGGTTCCCACAATGGATAGAAATGCTTTAAGATCACCCTTGGGAAAACTGGCCTCCGAAGTCTTCATGCAGAATTGGGATGCAGCCATGTAAGACCTTATGTGGCTAAAAGAGATCACAGATAATAAGTCTGTGAATTTGACTCTTCAGGCTCTTCAGTAGCAAACACAGCTCATTCACTGGTCTCTGTTTTCTTCAATCACCCCCAAAGAGTATAATAGCATTGTTGATCTCTTCCTTCCTGAGCCACAGTATCATAACATGCTTTATACAATGTGTCTACATATTCTATGCTNTCATTGGAAGGACTGATGCTAAAGCTGAAACTCCAGTACTTTGGCCACCTCATGCGAAGAGTTGACTCATTGGAAAAGACCCTGATGCTGGGAGGGATTGGGGGCAGAAGGAGAAGGGGATGACAGAGGATGAGATGGCTGGATGGCATCACTGACTCAATGGACATGAATTTGAGTAGACGCTGGGAGTTGGTGACGGACAGGGAGACCTGGTGTGCTGCGATTCATGGGGTCGCAAAGAGTTGGATGCAACTGAGCAACTGAACTGAACTGAGTCCTTATTATGAAATATACCATGCCTGATACTATGGAATTAGGGAGAGAAGGAGACATGGTCCCTGCAGAGGACTTTACAGACTATTGGAAGAGAGAAGATATCAAAGTAAGCTAAGGATGTGGGTGAAGGAGGAGTAAGTTATGGGGAGAGAACTGAATGGAGATGAAGTTGGACCTATGCAGCAGGGAGGAGGGTCCAGAGGGAAAACTTCATTGCGAAAGTATGGGAAAGGCCACCTTGACGTTAAATTCCATTCTGTGGGCAACAGATTCTTCTCATGTTTCTGACATTCTACCATATTCAGTAGTGGTGTGTAATGACCATAAGGTGTATACCTCTATTATTCTGTACTTTTTGGATAACTGTGGTATCACAGCTTCTCACTAGTCATCTGGGTGGCTTAGACAGAGAAGAATCTGCAATGCAGGAGGCCTCGGTTCAACCTCTGAGTCAGGAAGATCCCCTGCCTGGAGAAGGGAATGGCTACCCACTTCAGTATTCTTGCCTAGAGAATTCCATGGACAGGGAACCCCAGAAGGCTACAGTCCATGGAGTCACAAAGAGTTGGACACGACTGAGTGAGTAACAGTTACAGGTTAGTTAGGGGTCTCTAGGAAAAGGAACAAAGAAGCATTTCTTCCTTCTTCATCCACCCCTCTTTCCCTTATACTACTGTGGTCTTCTGGGTCATCTTTAGAAAGCCTAGATTTTTTTTTTCTGACTAGATGACAGTTCAATCACAGATAATTTTCTGGGCAGATTTTAGCTGTCTCTAAAATTCGGAATGAAAATTAACTGAAGTGTATATATACCAAACCGAATGCATGTACGCCTTCTATACACTCGATAAGCAAACAGGTTGTCTGAATGCCTGACCAGATAGTCATCACATGTGTGGGCTGAACAGTACTTGGGGAATTGGCTGGGTCATTCTTCAGTTGACTAGTACATGTTACAAAATTCTCCCATTCCCCAACGCGATAAGGAGTATTATAATGAGAATCAGGGCACCTGTATTCTAGTCTAAGCCAGCAGTGATGATTGTATGTAAAATCAGGCAAATTTTCTTGATTGATTTCTCAGTAAGCAAAATAGGTGAAATAACCCTTGCCAACGGAGGAGCACAGTTGTAATTTTCTTTGCAGAATCTGGTGCTTCTTATTTATAAAATGGTAAGAAATGATAACTTCTCCTTGAACCACTTTACCTGATTGTCGTGGAAGTCAGACTATAGAAAGGAAAATATTGTACATACACACCACATCTTCTTTGTCTATTCCTCTGTCAGTGGACATCTACGTTATTTCCATGTCTTGACTACCGTGAATGGTGCTGCTATGAACATAGGAATCAGAGTTTCTTTTGGATGTATACCCAGGAGTGGGATTGCTGGGTCATATGGTACTTCTTTTTTTAAAAATTTTATTGTTTTTTAACTTATTTTTAATTGGAGGATAGTTGCTTTACGGGTAATTCTATTTTTAGTTTTCTGAGGAACCACCGTATTGTTTTCCATAGTGGCTGCACCAATTTGCATTCCCACCAACAGTGTAGGAGGGTTCCCTTTTCTTCACATCCTCTCTAGCATTTGTTGTTTGTAGACTTTTTAATGATGGCCACCATTTGCTGTACAGTAATGATTAACACAACACTATAAATCAACTATAGTTTAAAGAAGAAAGGAAGACATTTGGCAGCTTTGTCTCCAAGGCTGGTTTTTAAGTGTCTAAGAAGATTATGTTCCCATTAAGATTTCTATAGGTTGGTCATTTCCTGTTTTTCCAACCTTGTAAGACAGATTTTCTGGGTGTCTGATTTCCCGCCTATTTTCGTCCCAGACTCTAGGCTGGTGAATTTGTTATCATTACCAGGTATACATCTATCAGATCATTCATCAGCCTCAGGTTTTGCAGTTGTAGTCGACAGACAATAGAAAACAGTGTCTTCTGAGTTTCTTGGAACCAGGCATCTGTAAATATGATCGTCACATTTCAGTGTTCTTAAATCATCCAGTGACTTCTCCTTACACTTGGCATAAAACCCAGATTTGTTACCAGAGACTGCCCACGCTCACATGCTGTCGCACTGGCCTACTTTGGACGACACCGATTGTAATGTGGTTGCAGGGGCCTTCTCTCTCCTCTGTACATGCCACACCCATTCCTGCCTCAGGGCTTTGGCTCCTACTCTTTCCTCTCCCTTCGATGCTCTTTCCTCTCTCTTCAATGCTCTTCCCCGTGATCTCTGCATGGGTGGCTCTCACTCCTTCTTCCCTATTCCTGTCTCAAAAAAATCTCACTTCTGCAAGGAGGCCTTTGCTTATCTTGCTATCTGAGGTCCACACCTGCTTCATCCCAACTACCAGCNTCTTCCCTATTCCTGTCTCAAAAAAATCTCACTTCTGCAAGGAGGCCTTTGCTTATCTTGCTATCTGAGGTCCACCCCTGCTTCATCCCAACTACCAGCCCATTTCTTTAGAGCTCTTATCACAATCTGCTATTGACTTATGCATTGTTTCATTCACTGTTTACTCTGTATCTTCTCAGTAGAATGGAACCTCTTTTCCCAGAGTGATAGTCCAAATATTTAACAACCAGTGTCACATGGCACTAATCAGTCAGGATTGACACTGGCCAAAGTCTTGAAACAGGGTCCAGGGGGCCTCCTTGACCTTTAACATGTTGAGGAGGCTCAGGAGTCCAGAGGGAGGGGTTGGAGTAAATAAGCAGGGCAGGTTAATTACGGGACTCAAGAAAATGTTTATGTACCCACTGTTGTGGAAATATTTCAGTGTCTTAGTGGTCAGTATGACCATTAGCTTGTACCAGTTGAATATCCACCCTACTTGTCTTCTATATTCAACACTGTATCCCAGGCCTGGAACAGTGCCTCGAATCTAGCAACCCTCACATGGTGACTTGACCAGCAAGCGTGGTCCGCAACACTAAGTTGATGTTTTCTAGAAGAGCTATAAGGTAACCTGGGTTCAAAGGTCACTCATAGGAGTAAATAATGGTGTATTTAGGCCATGCAGCCCAATTTCTTTCTTTTAATGGCCACACTGTGTGATGTCTGGGATCTTAGTTCCCTGACCAAGATCAAATCTGTGTCCCCTGCAGTGGAAGCATGGACGGCTTCCACTGGACCACTGGAAAAGTCTATATGGTCTGCTTTAGACATGTTGGAATGTGAAGTCAAGTGGGCCTTAGAAAGCATCACTACAAACAAAGCTAGTGGAGGTGATGGAATTCCAGTTGAGCTGTTTCAAATCCTGAAAGATGATGCTGTGAAAGTGCTGCACTCAATACGCCAGCAAATTTGGAAAACTCAGCAGTGGCCACAGGACTGGAAAAGGTCAGTTTTCATTCCAATCTCAAAGAAAGGCAATGCCAAAGAATGCTCAAACTACCGCACAATTGCACTCATCTCACATGCTAGTAAAGTAATGCTCAAAATTCTCTAAGCCAGGCTTCAGCAATACGTGAACCGTGAACTCCCTGATGTTCAAGCTGGTTTTAGAAAAGGCAGAGGAACCAGAGATCAAATTGCCAACATCCGCTGGATCATGGAAAAAGCAAGAGAGTTCCAGAAAAACATCTATTTCTGCTTTATTGACTATGCCAAAGCCTTTGACTGTGTGGATCACAATAAACTGTGGAAAATTCTGAAAGAGATGGGAATACCAGACCACCTAACCTGCCTCTTGAGAAATCTGTATGCAGGTCAGGAAGCAACAGTTAGAACTGGACATGGAACAACAGACTGGTTCCAAATAGGAAAAGGAGTACGTCAAGGCTGTATATTGTCACCCTGCTTATTTAACTTCTATGCAGAGTACATCATGAGAAACGCTGGACTGGAAGAAACACAAGCTGGAATCAAGATTGCCGGGAGAAATATCAATAACCTCAGATATGCAGATGACACCACCCTTATGGCAGAAAGTGAAGAGGAGCTAAAAAGCCTCTTGATGAAAGTGAAAGAGGAGAGTGAAAAAGTTGGCTTAAAGCTCAACATTCAGAAAACGAAGATCATGGCATCCGGTCCCATCACTTCATGGGAAATAGATGGGGAAACAGTGGAAACAGTGTCAGACTTTATTTTGGGGGGCTCCAAAATCACTGCAGATGGTGACTGCAGCCATGAAATTAAAAGACGCTTACTCCTTGGAAGAAAAGTTATGACCAACCTAGATAGTATATTCAAAAGCAGAGACATTACTTTGCCGACTAAGGTCCGTCTAGTCAAGGCTATGGTTTTTCCTGTGGTCATGTATGGATGTGAGAGTTGGACTGTGAAGAAGGCTGAGCACCGAAGAATTGATGCTTTTGAACTGTGATGTTGGAGAAGACTCTTGAGAGTCACTGGGACTGCAAGGAGATCCAACCAGTCCATTCTGAAGGCGATCAACCCTGGGATTTCTTTGGAAGAAATGATGCTAAGGCTGAAACTCCAATACTTTGGCCACCTAATGCGAAGAGTTGACTCATTGGAAAAGACTCTGATGCTGGGAGGGATTGGGGGCAGGAGGAGAAGGGGACAACCAAGGATGAGATGGCTGGATGGCATCACGGACTCGATGGACGTGAATCTGAGTGAACTCTGAGAGATAGTAATGAACAGGGAGGCCTGGCGTGCTGCAATTCATGGGGTCGCAAAGAGTCGAACATGAATGAGCAACTGAACTGATCTGAGTGATAACCGATGTGTTGGACTCTTTATTGTTTACACAGTTTATATGTCAATTGTCTCATTTTGTCCTCTCAACCATGCTGAGAGGCTGGCATGACAAGACATTATATTCATTTCTTGACTGCATAAACTCAGGCTCCTATAAACCAAGTGGGTGGGCAGAGCTGTGAAACAGTCCATGTCTTCTGGGCTGGGACCATGTTCTTTCCAGCAAGCTGTGTTCTGTCCCCAACCCTGGTTCCATCTGAATCTGAGTACGAAGCACCTACTGGGTATATGTGTAAAGATTCTGGGTTTTACAACTAGGGTTGTATATAGCCTTATGTAGTAACAACTGTGGTTATTTTTATAGTATAGGGTAATTTAAGCAAGAGTGACCAGGTTAAGAGGGTCTAGAGGAACCTAGAAACTCTAAGAGTTGGAGGAACAGGAAATGACCAGCCTTGAGAAGACTTCAGGGAGATAGGATCTTCTCAGACACTTGCAAACCAGTCTTAAAGTCAAGATTGCCAAGACTTTTTCTCTGTAGGCTCACAGGGCAGAGTTAATACCAACAGTGAGAAATAATTGCAAAAATCAAGTTTTTGATTCAAAATATGTATTTTAAAAATGAGAAATAATATAGCCCCGAGCAATGTTTTCCAAAATACAGTATATACAAAATGGTGCTAAGAAAGATTTTTTTATCTAGGACATGATTTAACATTTTGAAAATTTTTGTTAGTTATAAATTTCTAGGGAAATATATAACTAGTAGACAATTTTATGATTCCAGATATATAAGAAGTGGTTAAAGTAGACGTTTAACTTTTCAAAAAAAAATTGAAACAAAAGCATTTAAAGAGAAAATTTTGGTGTGTAAGAGTAAAGGTGTTTCCCAGACATGTTACAATTGAAATGATTGATGAGTGATTGAAGTTTGTGAAAATCATATTCTTTGAAGCTAGCTCTATCACTCTTCAAGGCCTTGGACATATTTCTCACATCATGATGTTTAATTTCCTCATCTGTTTAACAAGTCTGTGTGGCAAGGACTAATGGTTTAATGAGTGGAAAGTATTCAGCTTAGTTTGACACATAGTGAGAACTGACTAAATGTCTCCTGTTGTTTTTATTTTTGTCAATAACAATGAGAACTATTGAACCACAGATGGGTACATTGTGCAGCAGAAAGCTCCTCATCATGGAAGGTGTATAAATAGAACTAGATGGGCGTTTGTTAGGGGTGCTGAAAGGGAGATCCTATGTGGTGTGGATTCAGCTAGAACTCTGAGGTGGTTTCAGATGGGAGATTTCTGTGAGTCTGCCTTTAGTGAATTTTCTTTTGATGTAAGAGAGACTTGAAACTAGAGTTTTCCTCCTACAACTTGGGAGGACACCTAAAGTACTGCTTGACGTGACTCAAAGGGCCGTCGCTCTCGGAGCACTATTGTTGGCCTTTATGTAACCCAGGTCACAGTCAAGGAGAGTTGTCTGACAACCACACGGCTACTGTCCCATAGATCTTGCCCAACCAGGAAAAATACCCATTCTATCCTCATAGCCTTCCTCATAACCGTGGGAAAGGCTGTGAGGGTTCCCATGGGTACAGAGAGGACCCGTCCTGTCTAACCCTCAGCTGGAACCTGGCCTTCACCCACTGGTGGCTGCTGACAGCCAACCAGGTCCACCTTGAGAGCTCTGGCTATGGGAAACAGTTCTTTAAGCAGCTGAAATATGTTTCTCTGTAGCTTTCACCCACATGTCCTAATTTCATCTTCTTTAACCACAGAGAACAAGTCTCCCATTGCCTCCCATGAGAATCTTTCAGAAGGCTGCAGACTGATGGCGTGATTGCCCTGTGGTTACTGATTTCCATGCCATTCTGCATTGTTCCCATAGTTATACTGTTTCAGTCATAGTTTCCAGGCCTTCTTAGTCATTGACAACATGTTCTAATATTTGTCTCTGCCCTTTTTTGAAGGCAAAAGACAGTGGAATCTGGGCCCCTTTTCCATTATAAACAGAGATGCTTTCATTAGCAGCTCAGTTACACAAGATCCAGTCACTGAACTTATGTTACACCATTAATGACAGATTATGGAGTGGCTGGTGCTCTTTAGAGCTTGGCCCCTCCCCACCCCTTTTAACTCTGCAAATGATCCTAAAAGATGTCCTCCAGGTCTACTACCCTAGTTTGCATCCACAGACTGAGGATCCTAATGTCTAATTCAAATGCTCTCCTGAATTTCATGATTACGTATAGCAGCCTTGTGAATATCTATGGATGAGTGTCTTACAGGTGTTTTATCTTACAAAGTTCAAATTGAACCCACCCAATTTCTCTCTATGCTCCATCTCTGCACTGAGTAGAGTAATAGTATTTACTTCACAGAGTTGTTCTAAAGTTGAGGATAGCAATAGTTCTAAGAAGTAAATGAATGAATGTGCATAAAGCACTTAAGATTGTAACTGATGAATTTACTTATATATTGCTATTACCAGAGGATATAGAAAACAAGGTATAAAGTTTGAAGAGGGAATGGTTATATGGAAAAATGAAACAAGACAGACTGAGAAGTGTTGGTAGAAACAGGATGATGCTACAGGGCAGTTTTGAAAAAAAAATGATTATATGTTCCTCAGTGCTCTTCCTTGGTAAATAAATGTCTGAAGAAATTCTTAGTGTATTCTTAAGCACTGGTCATTCTGAGCCTTTTTCATTATTAAAATGCTCAGTATGAGAAACCTTCTTTCCCATGGCTGAAGTCACTACTGCTGCTGCTGCTGCTAAGTCGCTTTAGTCGTGTCTGACTCTAGGTCCAGGATTTCTCTGAACTCATCAAAGGAAATGAGTTCATGATGAAGTTAATTTCTGAAGAACAAGGATTGCATTTGGAGATGGCAACAGCCTGCTTTGTAAGGGTTTATGCAGGTCAAATGTCAACTTGCTACCGAGAAGGATCTTGTGGATCTGGAAGGTGACTGGTTAGCCATGACATTAGAGCATTGCTACTCAAAGTGCAGTCCGCAGACCAGTGCTGGTCCTCAATCTGCTGCTGTTCTAATGTGATAATTATGGGATTGAGAACAAGCATTTAAACAGATGTGTATCAGTCTTACAGAGTGCCTTTATGCCTGTTAAATCTATCAGTAGAGAAATGTGGACTCATATTTGGCACGTGTGATAAAGGACTTGTGTATCTGTGGATTTTAGTATTCATGAGGAGTTCTAGAATCAGTCCCCCATGAAAATGGAGGGCTGGTGGTGTACGTTTCATTTAAGGCATTGGTTTGTGAGGAATAGAAAACAAACAAGAAAAAGAAAAAGGAAAGAAAGAAAAGAGAAGCTGGCTTTTTATGACAGATTGTTTGAAAGCACTGAGCAGTGTGGAGTCATGGGTTCCAGTCCTGGCTTTGACACCAACTCATATTATTTCCTCATCCTAAGCTATCTCTTCACATTGTAGTTGCTGGTATTGATTATCTTGTGGAGTCAAATATCTTGGCACCTCATTCTTCTTCGGGTATTACTGTCTTCATTCATGGATGAAAGGTCTTAGAATAACTGATTTTCAGTTTCCATTTCAGTTCCACAGATGCCATAATTCCAAGAATCTTTAGAAAAAAGTCTAAATAAAACTTGAATGAAGCTCCATTGCTCTATTTCAAGCTAAATAATCCTGCTTTTTGGTAAAAGCCTAAGTATAACATAGATTCTGAATACTTTATTTCAGATCCCCATAAGAAGCATAGTTTTCCTTTTGGTGGTTATCTCTCTGTTGTTTTTTTCATTAAAAAGATCTCTTTTTCTTGCCGCTCTCAGGTTTTCCCCATGAACTGCAACATTTTATAGGGAAAAATTTCTCTGCTGGGTATTCATAGACTGGCTGACGATCGTCTTGAATTTTCCAGGAGTCTCTCTGAGAATGTTCTCTGAATAAAGCTAACCAGCATTATAAGGAGTTTAGATATTACTCTATGACTAAAGAGAAATCATAAGATGGTGCTAAGAAAGAGACTGACAACATAATTTATTTTATCAAATAACATATTGGCTGATCTTTGATTAGACTGTAAGGGTACAAGGTTATAAATACAGAACCATTCAAAGGCTATTGCAGTAGTATAGGCAGGCTATGATGGTGATTTGGCTTATGGGATATAAAGAATAGGTTATGCAATCTAGTTTATTTATCAGCCTTGGCAGTGAAATGCTGTGGACTTATTTATAATTCCGCATTTATAACATAGTTCCACTTAAAAAATTTTTCTGAGCTGGATTGGGATCATAGGGTTTTTTTTAATGGGGTTATAGTTAGTGGTTTGTATTGGAATTAACATTAGCTCACAAAAAGTCCTATCTTAGATTATTACTGAATATCCTGTTCATATGAGTGATGGAATCAGAAAACGTGCAGGTATTGAATAACTATAGATACAGGATTTCAGATGTTAGAGGGCTTCTATCTTTCTATCTCATGCACTTATAAAACAGAGTTCACAAAAAAAAGTGCTAGTGTAGAAGTCAGAAGCCATCCCAAAGTGCTGGTTTGTTGGGTTCTTAGCCCTGGAGCTACCCAGAAGATAAAGAGACCTGCCTTTGGAGACAAACTGTCTTCAGTCACGCAGACCCCACTTTAGCTGACTCAGCATCACAGAGCATGAAGCCATCCAACTCATTTTACTTTGGACTGAATCCAGGCATTTCACTGGGAAGTAAAAGACTGAGAGGAAGAAATAAGGACTCCACACAGATAAAAGCATTCTGGTGTAGTAATGATACAAATGATTGGAGATTTCCATCTGGGGAAATATTTGATTCCACAAGATGACCAATACCAGCAACTACAGAGTGAAGAAATAGCATAGGATGAGGAAGCAGTTCATGAAGCACGTGATGCTAACAGCCTAGACTTTAGAGTTTGAGATTAAATTCCCCATTCTTTCTCCTGCTAGCCGCTAATTTCAGGTCATTGTCTAATTATCAGAAACTGTACCACCTTCTGCAAAATGAGATAATCGCACATTTTATGATTGATATGAACCCAAGTGAGAACTAGATAAAATGTTTATAAACTACAAAATGCCTCAGACAATTTTGTTATAATAGTAAGGCTTCCACTGAGTTGCATCAGAATACCAATACTATTTGCAGAATTCATATGACTTGCTAGGTCACATTGCTGCTAAGTGAAACTTGAAAGACACTGTGAGAAAATACCTGTAGGTGTAGAATTGCATAATACATACATATGATTCTTGTGTATGCATGTGTGAACTTGTTTGCACTACATTGGTGCTATATTTATGCTCAAACATGAACTATATTTTGATGGGATGGGATCAGATGTAATATGGGGCAAGGGTTCAGAGCAAGGGCTTTGGACTCAGAAAAACCAATGTTCATCCTCCAGCTTACAGGCTTCATGACAAAATTACTTAATTTGCACAAACTTTAGTTTTATCAATTGCAAAATGGTGATAGTAATACCTATTTCAGGGTGTGACAATGAGAATGAAATGGAATATAGAATAAGAAACATTTAGCAAGTACTGAGAAACCAAAGACTCTAGTAAATACTAATTGTTGTCAGTGTCCTTGTTATTAAGAATAAAACTCACTTGGTGCTTATGTGTGGAAGAGATGGAGACTCTTGCCTGGAATGGGAGAAATGAGCAGAGATGACCACTTGTGTGAGGAGGGAACATAATTTCTGGAGTGTGTAACTTCCTGGTCTGTGGAGGAAGTTTCCAGAATCAGAGTCAGGATTTGATTCTCTATCCCTTTCCTCCCTAGCTTCTAGAAATGGAAAAAGCTTGTGGGTGCTGGGAATTATGGATGAGGAAAAACTAAAGAATTAAATTTTGTCGATGGCCTCTTCCAAAATCATTCAGCGAATTAAGCTGTTTGAATAGAGAAGCCAGGAAGGTGACGGTCCTTGATCCAGTGTAGAGAGTAGAGAAGAGAGGACACATGGGCAGAGTTGGGACTGTCTTTAGGGGCAAGGAGTTTGAGAGTCAGTAAAACATTGTGGTTATAAGAGGTGGCTTTGACGACAGGCAAAGCAGTGTTCAAATTCCAGTTCTATCACTGAATGTGTGTGGTTGGGCAGATTACTTAAATTCTCTGTAAACTACACACTGAAAGTAAAAAACAACACACTTCTTACTCTGATGAGGTAATATAGTTAAAATGTTTAGCAGACTTGTAATTTGGGGGCTACTTTTAATAGCTAAGAACCTGAAGCTTCTCGTTTAGAAACTTGCTATGCATGAAAATGATTGCCTAATTTTTCTATTTGGCACAGATTGATAAAGATGTTCATTTCAAAAATGAACAGCCAGCTTGTGACCTATGGCAAGCAGTGTATCATTTACATGCCTCAATTTCTGTATCTGTAAGATGAAGTTATAGTAGTAGTAATAACTGTTAACAAGAGTGGTTGGAAGGATTAGATTAAGCCATCACTGTGACATTACTAGCACGAAGCCTGGAACATTGGAAGCCCTCGCTAAGTATAAGCAGTTACTATTATTAAATCATTCTGTATTATTCTTAAGGAGACCAAAGGGGATATTTTATTTGTTATAAGATTTGTTATAAAGGGCTTCATTGGTTGTCCAGTGGTTAAGCCTTTGCCTTCTAAATGCAGGAGATGAAGGTTCAATCCTTGATCTTGGAGTTAAAATCCCACATGCCTCTCAGGCAGAAAACCAAACCATAAAACAGAAACAATATTGTTACAAATTCAGTAAAGATTTTAAAAATTGTCCACATCAAAAAATCTTAAAAGATTTATTTCAACATACATACCAGTTTCTTGAAACTTGGACTAAAATCTGCTCAGAAGACACAACAGATCTTATAAAATAAGACTTGAATCTCAGTTTTTCTTTGCATAAAGTGCATGTAATTTTGTTGCCTCTACATGTTATATTCTGAACTCACAAAACATAATGATACTTCATTGTATGATGCCAGTGAAAAAGGGAACAGTACCATCATGCTAATTTAAACTCAGCCAGTGGTCTACTCTCTTTTCCCTTATTTGGGTCAAGCGGTATTTCTTCCAAGCCTGATATGGTCTTTCTCTTGAATTTGTTTTTGGTAAATATTGTAACCAGTTTTCTCTTTTAAATACATTTAATTAGCATATTTTGAATGTCTAAGACATTCAATAAAATCATTTTAAGATTTATAATTGTTTGTGGAGATACCAGCTAATATTGTTGCATCAATGCTGTACTTTATAGTTAACCAAGTGGTAGAACATTACATTTAAGAGGTTTTTTATTTGTTGAAGTATAGTTGACATACAACATTATGTCAAGTTCAGGTGCACAACACAGAGATTTGACATTTAGATACATTATGAAATAATCACCACAGTAAGCCTAGTAACCATCTGTGTCCATACTGAATCGTGGCTCTGGCACTCAGAGCTGCTTTGCTGGATGATTCCAGGGATTGCCATATATATACTTATGTATATAGATTACAGCATCAATGGTGCCAACTAGAGTTTTACACTATGACAGTTTTCACTGGCATGCTGTTTCATCTCTTGTGTCTTGGTTTCTTATTTATTTATTCATCTTTGAAATCTATCAATATTACCTGATTTCTGCACAGTTTATTTAGGCTATGTAGATAAAATATTTAACATTAGTACTTCTCTCTCGCATGTGCGCTCAGTTGTGTCCAGCTCTTTGGGACCCATGGCCTGTAGCCTGCCAGGCTCCTCTGTCCATGGGATTTCCCAGGCAAGAATACTTGGGTGGGGTTACCATCTCCTTCTCCAGGGGATCTTCCCAACTCAGGGATTGAACTCACATCTCTAACACAGTATTTGCCACAATGTAGACCATAATTTGGAGAATGCAATGGCATCCCACTCCAGTACTCTTGCCTGGAAAATACTATGGACGGAGGAGCCTGGTAGGCTGCAGTCCATGGGGTCGCTGAGGGTCGGACACGACTGAGCGACTTCACTGTCACTTCTCACTTTCATGCATTGGAAAAGGAAATGACAACCCACTCCAGTGTTCTTGCCTGGAGAATCCCAGGGCCGGCGGAGCCTGGTGGGCTGCCATCTATGGGGTCGCACAGAGTTGGACACGACTGAAGCGACTTAGCAGCANGTATGCATGTGTGAACTTGTTTGCACTACATTGGTGCTATATTTATGCTCAAACATGAACTATATTTTGATGGGATGGGATCAGATGTAATATGGGGCAAGGGTTCAGAGCAAGGGCTTTGGACTCAGAAAAACCAATGTTCATCCTCCAGCTTACAGGCTTCATGACAAAATTACTTAATTTGCACAAACTTTAGTTTTATCAATTGCAAAATGGTGATAGTAATACCTATTTCAGGGTGTGACAATGAGAATGAAATGGAATATAGAATAAGAAACATTTAGCAAGTACTGAGAAACCAAAGACTCTAGTAAATACTAATTGTTGTCAGTGTCCTTGTTATTAAGAATAAAACTCACTTGGTGCTTATGTGTGGAAGAGATGGAGACTCTTGCCTGGAATGGGAGAAATGAGCAGAGATGACCACTTGTGTGAGGAGGGAACATAATTTCTGGAGTGTGTACCTTCCTGGTCTGTGGAGGAAGTTTCCAGAATCAGAGTCAGGATTTGATTCTCTATCCCTTTCCTCCCTAGCTTCTAGAAATGGAAAAAGCTTGTGGGTGCTGGGAATTATGGATGAGGAAAAACTAAAGAATTAAATTTTGTCGATGGCCTCTTCCAAAATCATTCAGCGAATTAAGCTGTTTGAATAGAGAAGCCAGGAAGGTGACGGTCCTTGATCCAGTGTAGAGAGTAGAGAAGAGAGGACACATGGGCAGAGTTGGGACTGTCTTTAGGGGCAAGGAGTTTGAGAGTCAGTAAAACATTGTGGTTATAAGAGGTGGCTTTGACGACAGGCAAAGCAGTGTTCAAATTCCAGTTCTATCACTGAATGTGTGTGGTTGGGCAGATTACTTAAATTCTCTGTAAACTACACACTGAAAGTAAAAAACAACACACTTCTTACTCTGATGAGGTAATATAGTTAAAATGTTTAGCAGACTTGTAATTTGGGGGCTACTTTTAATAGCTAAGAACCTGAAGCTTCTCGTTTAGAAACTTGCTATGCATGAAAATGATTGCCTAATTTTTCTATTTGGCACAGATTGATAAAGATGTTCATTTCAAAAATGAACAGCCAGCTTGTGACCTATGGCAAGCAGTGTATCATTTACATGCCTCAATTTCTGTATCTGTAAGATGAAGTTATAGTAGTAGTAATAACTGTTAACAAGAGTGGTTGGAAGGATTAGATTAAGCCATCACTGTGACATTACTAGCACGAAGCCTGGAACATTGGAAGCCCTCGCTAAGTATAAGCAGTTACTATTATTAAATCATTCTGTATTATTCTTAAGGAGACCAAAGGGGATATTTTATTTGTTATAAGATTTGTTATAAAGGGCTTCATTGGTTGTCCAGTGGTTAAGCCTTTGCCTTCTAAATGCAGGAGATGAAGGTTCAATCCTTGATCTTGGAGTTAAAATCCCACATGCCTCTCAGGCAGAAAACCAAACCATAAAACAGAAACAATATTGTTACAAATTCAGTAAAGATTTTAAAAATTGTCCACATCAAAAAATCTTAAAAGATTTATTTCAACATACATACCAGTTTCTTGAAACTTGGACTAAAATCTGCTCAGAAGACACAACAGATCTTATAAAATAAGACTTGAATCTCAGTTTTTCTTTGCATAAAGTGCATGTAATTTTGTTGCCTCTACATGTTATATTCTGAACTCACAAAACATAATGATACTTCATTGTATGATGCCAGTGAAAAAGGGAACAGTACCATCATGCTAATTTAAACTCAGCCAGTGGTCTACTCTCTTTTCCCTTATTTGGGTCAAGCGGTATTTCTTCCAAGCCTGATATGGTCTTTCTCTTGAATTTGTTTTTGGTAAATATTGTAACCAGTTTTCTCTTTTAAATACATTTAATTAGCATATTTTGAATGTCTAAGACATTCAATAAAATCATTTTAAGATTTATAATTGTTTGTGGAGATACCAGCTAATATTGTTGCATCAATGCTGTACTTTATAGTTAACCAAGTGGTAGAACATTACATTTAAGAGGTTTTTTATTTGTTGAAGTATAGTTGACATACAACATTATGTCAAGTTCAGGTGCACAACACAGAGATTTGACATTTAGATACATTATGAAATAATCACCACAGTAAGCCTAGTAACCATCTGTGTCCATACTGAATCGTGGCTCTGGCACTCAGAGCTGCTTTGCTGGATGATTCCAGGGATTGCCATATATATACTTATGTATATAGATTACAGCATCAATGGTGCCAACTAGAGTTTTACACTATGACAGTTTTCACTGGCATGCTGTTTCATCTCTTGTGTCTTGGTTTCTTATTTATTTATTCATCTTTGAAATCTATCAATATTACCTGATTTCTGCACAGTTTATTTAGGCTATGTAGATAAAATATTTAACATTAGTACTTCTCTCTCGCATGTGCGCTCAGCTGTGTCCAGCTCTTTGGGACCCATGGCCTGTAGCCTGCCAGGCTCCTCTGTCCATGGGATTTCCCAGGCAAGAATACTTGGGTGGGGTTACCATCTCCTTCTCCAGGGGATCTTCCCAACTCAGGGATTGAACTCACATCTCTAACACAGTATTTGCCACAATGTAGACCATAATTTGGAGAATGCAATGGCATCCCACTCCAGTACTCTTGCCTGGAAAATCCTATGGACGGAGGAGCCTGGTAGGCTGCAGTCCATGGGGTCGCTGAGGGTCGGACACGACTGAGCGACTTCACTTTCACTTCTCACTTTCATGCATTGGAAAAGGAAATGACAACCCACTCCAGTGTTCTTGCCTGGAGAATCCCAGGGCCAGCGGAGCCTGGTGGGCTGCCATCTATGGGGTCGCACAGAGTTGGACACGACTGAAGCGACTTAGCAGCACCAGCAGCAGACCATAAATGGGAGCTATAATTCTTGCTTTCATGATTACTATCTCCCTTAAACCACAAGGCAATTCTCTGAACTCAATGGCCATTATTATGTACATTTAGCAAATGAGGAAACTGCAGTACAAAAAATGCATATACTTTTCCCCAAAGCAGGGACAAAGGCTGAGCGATTTTGCCATAAAATTGAATAGTATAATATTGTTTTTATATAATTATATATTTAATTATTGTTTAAATTGTTACTTTTTTGTTAAATTGGGTTCTTTGCTGTTGTGTGAACATACGTGAAAAATAGTGTTTAAAGCCTGAGCATGAAAGACAGAAAACAAAATAGAACAGAAAAAGAGCCCAAGCGTGAAAAGAGTGAGAGGCTGTTTTAATGCTTTGGCCATGGAAATCTGGGTAGGAGTCTGCTACCATCTTCACATTCCTGAAGACTGAGAATTCTTAGGCAGGTTGACTCCCAGACACGTCACATTGAATGTAGCAATATGAGCACGGACTATTACAATTTTCACCTCTTACAGAATAATGTGAAAGTACTCACGGGGAAACTATTTCCTTAGTCATTAGGTTTGTTAACGTCAGGCATTAGTACTTTATGGGTTAAATGAAGCATTTATTGCTGAGTGATATTCTGAAAGTTTCTGTATAATGACACTGCAAGAATTTGTGATATGTAGTCACGGGCTGGGGGGAGGGAACAGAATGACTCATGAGTGAGGGATGTTAAGAGTCAAGGAAAAAAACCAGAAATATGTAAAATCCTGGTTAGGTCAACGTTGTATTATTAATAAAATGATTTCTTCACATAGTTTCAATTTTTTCATTTTCCATTAAACAAGAAGGCTATTTCCTAATTTTGTATATTATTTCATCAAGTTGAATAATCTTTTAATAGTTATTTTTTGGAAAAGATTTGTCAAGCACCAACTACATGGGGTGTATTTGTCTAGGAGTTGGGAATCCATTAAAGGATGAAACAGAACTAATTCTTGACCTGAAACTCAAGGAGGAAAGACAGATAATAAAATGAATTACTTTAGATAAAGAGTACAGAGGAATCATGTCACAGGGAGCACTTATCTTGTCTAGTCAGTCACGGAGGACATTGCCTGAAGAAGTCATATGCAAGTTGATATCTAAAAAATGAACAAAAATTAGCTGCACCCTAAGGCAGGTCTGGTTCTGTACATTTATTCATTCATCCATTTTTAGGACTAATGTTTGTTGTTTTCCTACAATGAGACGTGCCCTATTCTAGGTTCCAAGAACTCAGGAATGAATAAGCACTCCCTTTCTAAAATAGGGGAATAGATAAACAGATACATAAGATAATTTTAGGTACTGATAAAGTATAAAAATAAGAAGGAGGAAGGGGGAGGATAATTATTATACAGGTAAATGTGTTAGGGAAAGATCCCTGGGAACCTGTTGCTCTGGGGAAATGACACTTAAATATAGAAAAGCCAACCATGCAAGGAGCCTTTTAAAGTTATCTTCAGTATTTTACCTTCCTTTTGTTATTCACAAAGCCTCAGTAAATTCTGGTCAAAAAGTAGAACCTTTGTTCAGGGACGTTTTGAGTAGCAAAGACACAACCAGTTTAGGGAAACTGCCTTCTTCAGTTGATAACAGAAGAGACTAGTAATGCTGATCTCCCCTGGACAACAGTGTAACCAAAAAAAAAAACATCAATTCCAAGGGTCACCAGCAACAGAAACTTTAGAATGGTGGCTTGATAAAGAACTGAGGACAGGTGAACTAGAAGATCTATTTCCCAACCACATAAATAGCAAGAATGGCGGGGAAAAAAATCTCAGTATTTGAGGAAACTTTGAGATCAGATGATTTTTGAACAGAGGATCATTAATCCCATCATAAGTTGGTTATGAAAAGGAAGTATACCCTCATTTTATTGTCACATCCTGCTTAAGCCTGGAGTATGTACATTAAAGCAATTTTTTATTGGAGTATAATTGATAAACAATGTGTTACTTCCTATTGTACAGCAAAAGGAATCAGTTTTACATATATATCTTTTATACATATACATCAGTTATACATATACATATATCTACTCTTTTTGAGATTGTTTACCCCTGTAGGTCATTATAGGATATTGAGTAGAGTTCCCTGTACTATACAGTAGGTAATTACTAGTTTTCTATTTTATAGTGTTTAAAGCATACATTTATAGTAGTGTATGTATGTCAATCCTGACAGCTATAGACATTTTATTCAACATCTGCTCAAATACTACTTATTCTATAATAATTGCTACATGACTTTGCCAACAAAGGTCTGTCTAGTCAAGGCTATGGTTTTTCCAGTGGTCATGTATGGTTGTGAGAGTTGGACTGTGAAGAAGGCTGAGCACCAAAGAATTGATGCTTTTGAACTGTGGTGTTGGAGAAGACTCTTGAGAGTCCATTGGACTGCAAGGAGATCCAACCAGTCCATTCTGAAGGAGATCAGTCCTGGGTACTCTTTGGAAGGAATGATGCTAAAGCTGAAACTCCAGTACTTTGGCCATCTCATGCAAAGAGTTGACTCATTAGAAAAGACCCTGACGCTGGGAGGGATTAGGGGCAGGAGGAGAAGGGGACGACAGAGGATGAGATGGCTGGATGGCATCGCTGACTCGATGGACGTGAGTTTGAGTGAACTCCGGGAGTTGGTGATGGACAGGGAGGCCTGGCGTGCTGCGATTCATGGGGTTGCGAAGAGTCGGACACAACTGAGCGACTGAACTGAACTGACCGAGCTGAACACTCTGAACGTTATGAACTGTGTGTGTCACTCTCCCGTCTAAGTGCTGATGTGAGCTTGTGTGGCACTCGTAACACTTCTAGGAGGGAGCTACTACCACTGTTGTTATTTTTTTCTGTTTTGTATTTTCTATCTGAGACACAGAGGATTTAACAGAATTTGGCTAAGTTCACAGTACTTGTTCGGGAGTCCAGTGCAAGCAATCCAGATCCAGGGCTCTTAATCATTTTGCAAGCCTGTTTCTTATATTCCAGGTCTGTGTTTTTTTTCCCCTCAGCAACTGCTAGGTAAGGATTACCTAGCAGTGTGTGGTATTCTTTATATGATGAAGAGCGAACTGTGGGAAAAAGAGATGGAGAAAGAGAAGGAGGGAGGGAGAGAGAAAGGAGGAGAAAGCATGTGGATAGAATTACTCTGTTTAAAAAAAAATTCTGAAGAAAAAGAAAAGTGCAATTTTCCAGATATTATTCCAGATGCAGATGTTACTTCTCTTACATCTCAAAGCAAACAAAGAAACAAGATATTTTTAGCCCTGTTTTACAGATAAGGAAATTAAGCTCAGAGTTCAGCAGCTAGGCTCTGCCTCTCATGCCAAGTTTCTGCTCCTTATGATTTTGTTCCCTAGGGATGTTTATAAAAAAGAGAGAAAAGCAAAAATAAAGCAGTATCTAACCTGGCTTCCGGCCCTAGATCTATGATACTAAATTAGGCTTTCATACATAAAGGAAAATGAAGGAAGCTTAAAAAAAATTTTTTTAATTGAAATAAGTTGACTTACAATGTTGTGTTAGCTTCAGATGTACAGCAAAATGATCCAGTTATACACACACACATATAAATTATAATTTCTTTAACATTCACTTACATTATAGCTTATTACAAGGTATTGAATAGAATTCCCTGTGCTATATAGTAGGTTCTTGTTGATTATCTATTTTACATATGTTGTGTGATTATCTTGTTGATTATCTATTTTACATATAGTGTGTATATTTTAATCCCACACTCCTAATTTATCCACCCCACATCTCATTTGGTAATCATAAGTTTGTTTTTTATGTCTATGAGTCTATTTCTATTTTGTGAATAAGTTCATTTGAATCTTTTTTTTTTTTTTAATTTCACATGTACTCCTGACCCAGGGATCAAACCCAGGTCTCCCGTGTTGTAGGCAGATGCTTTACCATCTGAACCCCAGGGAAGTATATCATTCACATGTAAGCAATTTCATGTAATATTTGTCTTTTTCTGTCTTACTTCACTAAGTATGATCATTTCTAGGTCCATACATGTTGCTGCAAATAGCATTATTTCATTCTTTTTATGATTAATATTCCATTGTACATATATACATCACTTCTTTATACATTCGCCTGTTGATGGACACTTAGCTTGATTGAAGATAGCTCTTTTATGGCTGCATAATGGACAAAGGAGCCGGATGGGCTATAGTCCATAGAGTCACAGAGAGTCAGATATGACTGAACAACTGAGCACGCACACACACAACATATATTTGATCTTAGAAAAGCCTATGTGATCCACTCAGTTCAGTTCAGTTCGGTCGCTCAGTCATGTCCGACTCTTTGCAACCCCATGAATTGCAGCACTCCAGACCTCCCTGTTCGTCACCATCTCTCGGAGTTCACTCAGACTCATGTCCATCGAGTCCGTGATGTGATCCACTACCCAAATACATTTCGTGGGAGAAGTGAGAACACTTCAGCATTCTCAGTGCAGTGCTGGAAGCTTTACTAGTATCACACTGAGGATGCTGGAGTATCCTTATTTGGGTCCCAAGTATACACACACATGCTGGAGGGAATAATGAAAATTCTTTTGTAGTATGCACACCAAGAAATGTACATATTAGTATGAGTTTTAAGAAACGTATAAAACATGTAAAAGGCTTAACACCAAAAGACCCTTGCATTAATTTAGGAAGGTCTCTAAGTATGACTACTGCCTCTATCATAAAACAAAAAAAGATAAGATAATCACCTTGATTGTTATATTGCCTGTATTATTATTACTCTTAGGCATGTTCAGCTTTCTTTTTGCATTGCTTTTGACATTTTGGATGTTTTGATATAAAGTCATCCATGCTGATGGCACTGTATTAAAAACCCATACTCCTTTAAATGACCAGTTTACTAATGTATACTCCCTTCCATAGTACAAAGTTTGTGCTCAGTTGTATCCAACTCTTGTGACCCAATAGATATAGCCTGCGAGGCTCCTCTGTCCATGGGATTCTCCAGGCAGGAATACGGAGTGGGTTGCTGTTTCCTTCTCCAGCGGATCTTCCCGACCCAGGAATCAAACCCAGGTCTCCTGCATTGCAAGCAGACTCTTTACTGACTGAGCTATGAGGGAAGCCCAGTACAGTTTATGCACTGCTCTTTTCTTAATTAGTTTCCATGATTTGTTTTTCTTCTTCTTCTTCCTCTCTTTTTTTTTTTGGTCAATAGTGCTGTTAGGGCTTCCCTGGTAGCTCAGCTGGCAAAGCATCCACTTGCAATGCAGGAGACCCTGGTTCAATTCCTGGGTCAGGAAGATCTGCTGGAGAAGGGATAGCCTATCCACTCCAGTATTCTTGGTTTTCTCTGGTGGCTCAGCTGGTAAAGAATCCACCTGCGATGTGGGAGACCTGGGTCTGATCCCTGGGTTGGGAAGATCCTCTGGAGAAGGGAAAGGCTACCCACTAGAGAATCCATACATGGTGTCACGGCTGAGTGACTTTCACTTTCATAGTGCTATTAATTTTTAAGGAGTTGGTCATGATTAATTTAAATGTGCTTCTAATTTATTTGATGTAAAAATGTTTCAGGTTAGTTCAGTCGCTCAGTCGTGTCTGACTCTTTTCAACCGCATGGACTGCAGCACCCCAGACTTCCCTAACCATCACCAACTCCTGGAACTTGCTCAAACTCATGTTCATTTGTAGTTCAAGGTCTCTTTGTAGTCCAAAGGACTCTCAAGAGTCTTCTCCAACACCACAGTTCAAAAGCATCAATTCTTCGGCACTCAGCTTTCTTTATAGTCCAACTCTCACATCCATACATACTACTGGTAAAACCATAGCTTTTTCTAGATGGACCTTTGAACGTCTCTGCTTTCTTTTTTTTAATTATTATTTATTTATTTGCTATCTAGGTTGGTCATAGCTTTTCTTCCAAGGGGCAAGCATCTTAATTTCATGGCTACAGTCACCATCTGCAGTGAGTTTGGAGCTGAAAAAATAGTCTCTCACTGTTTCCATTGTTTCCCCATCTATTTGCCATGAAGTGATGGGACCAGATGCCATGATCTTAGTTTTCTGAATATTGAGCTTTAAGCCAAATTTTTCACTCTTTCACTTTCATCAAGAGGCTTTTTAGTTCTTTGCTTTCTGCCATAAGGGTGGTGTCATCTGCATATCTGAGGTTATTTGTGTATCTCCCGTCAATCTTGATTCCATGTGTGCTTCATCCAGCCTAGCATAGACTCATGCCCATTGAGTCAATGATGCCATCCATCCATCTCATATTAATTAAATAATTATTTTGTAATTTTGTGTTAGAAATGTCTCTTAAAAGCAGTTGCTAAATTTCTTTTCAGTTACATGGAGACTCCTTACATTTGATCAGGAATATTTACCCTTTATATTTAATGACTTTTTCATAATTTGAGATTTGTTACCTTTTTGTTTAATTTCTTGAATTTATTTATATTTATTGATTATTTGTTTATCAATACACCAACTATCTCTTTTTGATTTTATACTTAAAATTTTGTGTGAGGATAAAGTTTTTTTTTCTATGCTATTAGTTATTTCCTAGTATTTCAAACATTGTTAACCACCAGATTATCTATTTATGCTCATATAAAAATATTTTAAGCTTAATTTTATAGGGGAAAAGCCCATTCTTATTGGCAACCTTTTTGTTTTGTTTAATCTGGAGAATGAGACTATCTTTAACTGCTTTTTAAAAAATTTGGTCAGTATGACTTAAATTTATTCAAAATATTACATTAATTTGGGATATTTAGTAGGTCCAACTATTCTTTTTACAGTTAATGCTTTATTTTATTTCTTTTTCTATTGTTGGTTTTTTGATTTTTTTTTTTTTACCTTTGGTATTTAATGTATCAATTTTCTTTTGCTGAATAACAAATTATCACTAACTTACTGATTTAAATAACATAATTTTTTATCTCACAGTTTCTGTGTGTTAGGATTCCAGACATGGGTTAGATGGTTCCTATGGTCAAGACCTCACCAGGATAAAATCAGGATGTCAGTTGATGTTTAAATCTCATCTGTGGCTCTAGGTGTTACTCCCAAGTGATTGGCTGTTGATAGAATTTAGTTCCTTACAGCTAGGCTCCTAGTGGTCACGTTTCATTGTCTGAGACATAGCCCTCTTTAAACTACAGCAGTATTACCCTTTAGGATCTGCAGAATGTGTATGCTCCTGCTTTGAAATGTGCTGACCTTATATGTCTCTGACCTCTTGCTACACTGTCATTTAAGGGTTTACTTGATCAAGTCAGGCCTACTTAGGATTATCTGCTTTTAATTAATCTAGAATTAGTAGATCAAAGACCTTAATGACACCTGAAAAATTCCTTTACTTAGTCCTATAACATAGTGTAATCTTGATGGTTGTTTGCTCTCATATGCACAGGACCTGCCACACTCAGGAACACTCACTGGGTATGTGCAACAGGGGGCAGGAATCTTGGGGGCCTCTTAGAATTCTGCCTACTACAGTGTCTCATTTAAATCATACAAATTCTGCATCATTTTTGAGAAATATTTGTAAAGACTTGCTAGAGGATTTCTTTCATATGAATATGTTCTATGATGTTTGAAAAGAAATTCTTGAGATACATCTCTAAATGTTTTATAAAAGTACTGCTTTTATATACAAATGAATATATATAAGAAAAATATATTGTGCAATATTGGTAAATTTGTAATGAAATGTGTATTTTAAAACATCAATTCTAATACCTATTGGCATCGTTATAAATTAGTATAACATTATACAAGATTAAGTTACCTTAAGTTGTTTAAGCTTTGGGGGTCGATAATCCCACTCATAAAAATCCACAGTAAGAAAAGGATTAAAGACAAGGAAAAACTCATGTACAAAAATGCTTAACAGTCTATCATAGTGAATGTTTCAAGTAAGATCAAATTACAAAGCTGGGGAAATGTTAAGGAACTTCATGTGGATTCCCTGAATATATATTTTATGATCATTAGGAATGCCATAAGAATATGAAAGATGTGTACAGCATATGTGAAATAAGGAGCACAAACTTATATGTGTACTATGATTACAGCTATGTAAAATATGTATATGGTTGCTTAGGACCATAATAATGTATGAGAAAACAGTAGCAGTTGATGAAACAGGTTGGTATAACATGTGCACATTTTTAAACAATTTATTTAATTGCCAGCAAAGGCTTTATACAACATACAAAGCAAAACTAGGTCAGTTTCCCACATGTCTGGAAAAGGGTAGGTGTGGACCTCCTTGACTTCTGATTCTCTTTCATCTGAAATCTGCTGAGCCTTTACTAATTGAAGGGTGAAATCTTCTATTGCCATTGATGAGAACTGAGTGAATTATATTGGGAGTAGACAGACCTGGCCCTTCCCTCAAGATGATGACTAATTGACAAACCCTTCGGATGGGGTGTAACCTAGGGCTGACCCTTGATGACTAGGGTTGAATTACACACAGAATCCTCAGTTTTCCCTGCCTTTTCTTTGAGGTTTCAAATGGGATGGGGGTATTGTGAGCAAGAAGGAATTACTAGATCCTCTTCATAAAGACATCAGTGCTAAGGGGTGTAGAGATGATAGTTAAAAGTTCTTTCATCCAGGCTGAAAATCCCTGCCAGTGCATGTGTGAGGGGATCACCACCCTTCTTCTGCTTGAATAGCATGTATTTGCTACCACTGAATGTAGCCTATGTCTCTGATAAGCAGCAAACTTCTTTGACCACTTTTTCATGGAACACATCCTAGCTGTACTGTCCCCGGGTACATCATTTGAGAAAGACTGAATTACAAATAATCCTGTTATCTTTGTACAAAGATCCACGTCAAATAAAGAAACTTGGGATGTAAAA
This sequence comes from Neotragus pygmaeus, assembly GCA_006410875.1. Taxonomy (NCBI): domain Eukaryota; kingdom Metazoa; phylum Chordata; class Mammalia; order Artiodactyla; family Bovidae; genus Neotragus; species Neotragus pygmaeus. The sequence goes on along the minus strand of SJYV01018899.1, from coordinate 2,733,372 downwards.
GAGGAATTATATTTATTTCTCAAGAGCCCAAGCAGGTTAAAACTTGACTGAAAATGTAAAATTATATAATGGGTTAGATAACTAGAAAAAGATGGTTTTGTTCCAAAAGTCAGGCTTCCCATTACTAGTAGTTCTCAAATGTAGATTTGATCGTCATTTGCTGTGACTATCATGGGGAGGATGCAAGAATTAGGCCCGAAATTAGAATTTGGAAGATTTGTGATTTTTCAGCCCTGTCTGAGCATCAGAATCTTCTGACTAATTTAACTAAACAAACAAAATAGGAAGGACGGATGGAAGGACAGAAGTACCTGGGCCCTGTTTAAGGTCTACTGAATTGGAATATCTAGGTTTGGGGCAAAAAATTTTGAATTTTTAATAAGCTGCCTAGGTGACTCTTCCATATTCAGTTCAAGGGACTAACCATTGAAAACCAATGGGCCACAAGACTTTTGACAGATAAGGTCTGTTTCCATGATACCAACAAACAATATGGCAAAGTAGGTAACTGGGAATGCTGCAGAGGTGGCGTTGCTTATCTTCCAGGCATCAGAAAATAGAAATTCAGTTTCTGATATTTCCAGTCCAGGCATGCTGGGACCCGTCTGTGCTACTGAATTTCTTATTCTAAGAAACAGAAGGGCAGGTGAGACCTAGGGAAGAAGGAAGTTGCCTGGGAAGGTAGTTTTGGAATCCCTTTTTGCACTCTACTGTGCAAACCTAAGATTTTGATTACTTGAATCTGTGCCTATTGCCTCATGGAGTTTATTGAGGTCCGTCCCTTTCAGAGAGGCTACAGGACTTCCCAGATGGTTGTCACAGGGAGTGGCTTCTTGGATCAGAGCAATTCACATAATCTCTCCTCTGTTGGCAAGGGTCTGGCAGGATGTGTCCGCACTGCTGGACTTCCTGTTCTAATAGTGCCAACTGGTTTTGCCCAAACCAAGGGTGGGACCTCAGACAGGGTTTGCCACAAATTTCAGTTTTAGCTGGAACACATAGTTCTGCCTAGTGCTATATAGAGATCTAGGAAAAGAGGAAGCCACTTGTGGGGAAGTGCTCTAGACATGGGGTCTGGACGTGCCTAGGAAACCTGGACACCCTTCCCAGGCATCCCACACTCCCAACCCAGTCATGTGAGAGATCACTGCTCCTCAGAGACACCTAAAATCTGGGCAGCTGGAAAGTATTTGCCAAATCCATTTATTTATTCAATTATCTATATTTGTCCAGTGTCAACTGTGTGCCTTCACTATTTATATACTACAGGTACTGAAGATAAAATAATGGGTAAAAACAGCCAAGGGTTTAGTCTGGCTAAATTTCTGTACTTACTCCAGCTGGGAATTGACATGCTCTTCCTGGTCATCATTGTCTCCTCATTAACATAACAATAGTTACTTTTTATGGAACTGGCACTTATGTGCTCAAAACTTTTTAATGGCATATTTCTAACAAGATAAGCACTATTATTATATCCATTTTTCAGCAATGAAGTAGAGATATGTGGATAAGGACCAAGATTTATAGCCTCCATTTGTCCTGAGGGTGGGTGGGAGAAAGCGGAGACTTAAGACTCCTTCACCACATCCTAGGAAGGTGGGTCCTCCTGGTTCTTGATGGCTGTGCTTAGGGTCTGAACCAGGCCAGGCTCCGTTAGTATAGCGATAGTAAAATGTAGTCTCCAAACCTAATGAGGATCATTCTGAGGAATGGGGATTATGTTCAGGCCATGAGTAAAACAGGAGAAATGGGGTTGACAGTAGCTAACTTTGAATCCCAGGGGACTGTAGAGGCACAAGAGAAGAAGGAAGATTCTCCGAGTTTGGACATGGCTGAAGGTTTTCCTTTGGGTGCACCAGAGGGTGAGGCCCTCTCTACTGAACTCTCACACTTTAAAGAGGCAACAGGACACCTAAGTCTGACTTCCTGGATTCTGAGGGTCATCTGGACCTATCCCCAGTGGGTCAAGGAGAGCAGCCAAACCTGAAGAGCAAGGGGCCTGACCAGGGAGCTCAGATTTAGTTTTATTCAAGTAATACTGAAAAAGTTTCATGGATGTGATTCATTTTAGAAAGATTTAGGTACCTCCGATTTGTGAACTCTGAACTATTTTGCAATGATAATAATATAATATAAATTATAGTCCCTTTAAAAAAGATTCTCCCTAATGTTCTTAAATTATTAACTTTTTTTTGCTGCTCCTACAAAGGAGATTTACCATATTCTTATTTATAGGTTATACATTTCTCTTTTCCAAGCCAAGGATGGCATTCCAGTCTTTGCAGTTGCATTCAAATATTTACCACCAGCTTTTTAAAAATAAAGTTGGAATCATTATAGTATATATGATTTTGTATTAGTTTTTCTCCCTTAACATTTTCAATAATATTCTAAAACATTTCCTTCTGTCAATAATTTATTACTGATATTGTTTCAGAGAGGTGAATGATAGTCTGTCACTCAGATAAACTGTAATGATTTAACAGTTTCTCTCTTACTATTCCAAGTTTTCCCCCTTTCATTTTACCATTCACATTACAATGGGGGAAAATCAGGAACAATCTGAATGCTAACACTATTTTGAACACATTTCGTCCATGAATCGTTTCAGTAAGTTATTATACTAGGCCCAATTCTGATACTTGAAATTTTCTTGTTGTATAGAATTTCAGGAATCATCAGAAGGGTCCTATTAATTTAATGTGCATCAGGGAAAGTTTTTAAAGTTTCTGTGCCTCAGCTCCCTCATCTCTAACATAGGAATCACAGTGGTATACACTTCATGAAGTTGAGGAGATATATCTACTTCATAAAGTCGAGGAGACATGTGGAAAGTAATGCACACTCTTTGCAACTATCTGCAGATTTTGTGCTCCCACCAGCAGTGTACATTATTGCCATTGTGATGGCAAGCTTGACAGCTCTTCCTTTTGTTCTATAGTAAAGAATACTAGCTTAATGGAGAAAAGTTACCCTTTTTATTTGCACTTTGATTACCAGTGATGTTTGATGTTTTATTTTATATTTGTTTAGCCCTTTGTAATTCTTTTTCATGAACTGTATTTGTTAACTGGATTCTCATTTTTTTCCCATCAATTTTATGAGCTCTTTTTATGGTGACCCTTTCCTATCTATAGGCATTTTATAGGGTTGTGTGGTACCATTTGTTTCAGTCTAGTTATTTTTGATTGTGGATCAGAAAGGACGGAGGCTTCAAGAAGACAGCCACACTTGGTCTGACTGTTGAGTGGAGGTAAATGGTCTACAAACTGCAGGGCCAGTGAGAGTGGCTGAGGAGGAAAAGTCCTGCCCTGGGGACCAGAGACCATAGTTTTATTCCAGATCTTGTTCCTTGGATGAGCCAGTTAACAAGTCTGAACTCAAATATTCACCTATAAAATAACTCTTACTAATGATTGCAGAGTACTCATCTAGATCAAATGAGTTAGCATATAGTCAGTTGCTGTATAAACTAAATAGAACTCCAAGTAACTGAGCTTATTGTTATTTTCTTTAAAATTTTGCTATCAGCATATATGGGAGGTCACTTTTGCATTTGCAGCCTACTCTGTTTTGTCACAACAGGCTTCCTAGCCCACCTGCTACTTCTTTGATTGGTAGCAGGAGGTTCCATGGTGACTGCCAGGAATAGTTAGAGCTCCGTGAGGGAGAAGAAATGCACAAGAATTTTTTGCAAGCAAGCACAGGAATGGATAAGCTTAAAATTTGTAGTTGAGCTTCTTGTCTTGTCTCTTTTTCCTCACTATAATGTTATACATGTTTGCTATGTCTGAGTAGGCCTTTGATTAATATTTTTCTAATAACTCATGGGAGGGTTGGATACGCATAAAGGCATTTCAGAGGGCTTTGTAACAATGTAAGAAACTTGTCAGGAATGTATCTGTCATGTTAGAGTTTATGAAGAGGGAAGGATGTCTGAATTAGAGAGCAGTATATGGAGGAGGATCATGGGTGACGGGACTGGCCTTGGGTACCGGGGGAAGCGTTTTAGTGATGAAACATGAAGTCGGAGTCATTGAAGAATTTGGAGCAGGTGTGGCATATAAAACATATGTGTAAGGAGGATGCATGTGGCATGTAGAGTGGATCGGAAAAGAAGGAAGGGGGGAACCTGGTTAGGAGTTTGTTGCAATATTTCCTTTTAAAAGCCATTGAACACATGCTTAGGTCTGCTTCCATTGGAGCTAGAGAAGAGTGGACAAATTTGAGTGACATTTCCAGAAAAGAATTGACGTTACTGTTGGCATTATATGGTAGAGACTCAGTTTCAATCCCTGGGTCAGGAAGATCCCGTGAAGAAAGGAATGGCTACCCACTTCAGTATTCTTGCCTGGAGAATCCCATGGACAGGAGCCTGGCAGGCTGTAGTCCATGGGGTAGCAAAGAGTCGGATATGATGGAATGACTAATACTTACATGGTGAAGAGGAAGAGGGAGAAAGTAAATCTCACTACAAGTAATAAAATATTGGTTTTGGAATAAGCCTGTTGGATCATCTCAGGTAACATTTTCAACTTTACAATTGGGAAGTGGAAGCTGAGAACAGAAATAGAATTGCAAATAGTGCACAGCACACACCATATTAGTAACAGATGGGACTCATGAACAGTTTTCCTGAATCACACTTACTGTCTTTTTTTTACTCAGTGACTAAGGGAATGTGTCTTTGCAACAAACAATGGAGGGAGTTAGTAAGGGGATTATGAGTTCTATTTTATATAGGTTCGGTTTGGAAAAATGTTGAGACAATCAACTGAAAATGGCAGGCATGTGGTGGGAAGGGAGTCTGGTAGGGAGGTAAGAGCTGAGGTTACACATTTTAAACTTGGTGGTAGAGATGGTGACTTTGGTTGAGCTGAAATTTTTAATTATGAATTCATTTATTTCCCCTTCAGTTTCCTATTTTTGAAAAAAAAATATGGTATTGATTTATTGAGCACTTGCCATGTGATAAATACTTAACCAGCACCTTATTTAATCTTGTCATAAACCCTATGAAGGAGATACTATTACTCTTAATGGCTCAATTTTACAATGAGAAAGCAGGGTCACCTTTGTCAATGTTTATCACATTCCCGACAGTCTTTTAAAGTGGGCCTTCTCAATCTCAACACTATAGACAGTTTTGGCTGGGTAACTGTTTTGTTGGAGAAGAGTTGGGGGAAGCTGTCCTATGATTTGTAAGATGTCGGGCAGTGTCTCTAGCCTCTCCTTGTCCAGCTGTGATAATAAAATAGGTCTATAGACACTAACAAAGGTCCCCTGATTTAGTTCAATTAACTTCTTTTATTAAAAATGTTCCCCAGAAGTTTCAACCTTAGTTAATATATTCTTCCTCTGTATTCTTGTACCACTTATTGACAAATTCTACATATTTTGATTTTGTTTTTATACATCTTGCTTCCTAAGAAGCTTATGAAGTTTTTAAAGACTGTCTTTTATACTTAATACAGTATTAGAAGTGAGCATCTTTCATCTTTGTTCTCTTCTTCATTCCTAATATCATCCTCTGCCCCTCACCCCAGTTTAGAACCTCACGGTTTCTGACCAAAGTTCTACATAGGAAAGAAATGCATTATCACTATCATATTTGTGTTTCAGGGAGTGTTTTCAACCAGGGAATGAATGATGTCGTTTGAAGAGGGGAGAAGATAGGCTAGGAGACAACAAGCTAGGTTATTTCAATAGTTCAGGTAAGACTTATGAGGTTCTAAACTGGGGTGAGGGGCAGAGGATGACATTAGGAATGGAAACGAGAACAAAGATGAAAGATTAAAGGTATCCCACATCCTGGTCTCGGGGCTTCTCTGATAGTTCAGTTGGTAAAGAATCCGCCTGCAATGCAGGAGACCCCAGTTCTATTCCTGGGTCAGGAAGATCTCCTAGAGAAGAGGTAGGCTACCCATTCCAGTTTTCTGGCCTGGAGAATTCCACAGACTGTATAGTCCATGGAGTCGCAAAGAGTCGGACATGATTGAGCAACTAAAAAAAAAAAAAAAATCCTGGTCTCAGTATTTCTTTCAAAAGTGATTTTTCATCACTCATTTATGTGGAAGCGCTGCTCCAGTCAAAAATAAAGACGTTCACTCTGTATGTCCTTTGACTTTCTGTTTCCATGCTCTTTCTTCCTTTCATAGTCCTTTTATTTCTCTCCATCCTTCAAAGCTAAGCCAAATACCAAAGGTACCCACTCCCACTTTCTCCTCTTAAGTAGAAAGAGGTTTCATTCTTCTTTAGATACCTACAGACTTTCATCAGTACTACTCTTATACTTCTTAGCAATATCTATCTGTGTCAGAATTAGGTGTGTGTGTATATGTTTTCTTCCTTTTGCTTAGTTTTAAACAGACCAGTATTTAAATTCTAGTATTCACTAGCTAGAGTACTAGTTTAACTCACCAGCCTTTTGTTTTATTTCTTCACACTTAAAATAGGCTAGCTACCTCCTAGCATTGTTTGAGAACTAAACAAAAATGAGGGAATGATGCTTGACATAGAGCTTGGCAGATGGAAGAATAGTAAATGCTAAGTAAGTATTACCTACTAATTTTCAGCATAATCGTCATCATTATTGTCGATTTTTCTCTGAATAGGCATGCTACATCAATTTGTTTTATGCTTTGCCTGATGATGATGAGTAAGAGATTTACTTGTAAAGACTAACAAGGCAACTGTCAGGAATTTTTTTTTCTTTTAAAAAAATTTAATTGGAGGATAATTGCTTTGCATTATTGTGCTAGTTTCTGCCATACATCAACATGAATCAGCCATAAGTATACATATGACCCCTCCCTCTTGAACCTTCTTCCCACCTCCCACCCCATTCCACCCATCTAGGTTGTTAGAGCAACCTAGATGTTTGATTCCCCTGAGTCACGCAGCAAATTTCCATTGGCTATCTATTTTACATGTGGTAATGTATATGTTTCTATGTTACCCTTGCCATACCTCCCATCCTCTCTGTCCGTCCCCGTCCATGTCCATAAGTCGTTTGTTCTCTATATTTGTGTCTGCATTGCGGCCCTGCAAATAGGCTCACCAGTACCATCTTTCTAGATTCCGTATATATGCATTAAAAGATGACATTTGTTTTTCTCTTTCTGGGAAGTGTCAGGAATTCAGGTTACTGATTATAGAACTGATATAGAAATGATATGTGCTAATTCTAAGCTCTCAGAGGAAAGTAGCTTTTGAAAGGATTTTGCAATAGACATTTGGAGATTTAGTGGATAATGAGTCTGGCCCTGCTGAGAGTGTTCATAGGAGCTGACTGGAAGGTTCCCATGACACAGAGAGAAGGCTGTGAGCTAAGGCAGATGGCACAGCATCAGAGGGAAGTGGGTGGATAAACAGCATGGAGCTGAAATGCCAAAGACTGAATGGGAATGCATGGTTCAGGGAACATGAAATGAAACCCTGGTCTTTCAGTCTGAAGTGGCTGCCAGAATCTGTTTCTGTACAAAATCCAATTTGTGAGACAGGCAATATCAATTTGTAGTCAAACTCACTACCAGGAGCCCAGCTGATGGATCCATAATGGGCTTATGTCAGAAGCAAGGCTAATGCTCTCAGTGAAACAGCATAGAACAGGAAGAGGTGAGATTTTGGGACTTGAAACACCTGTGATGAGTCAGACACACAATTGAGTAGAGTTCTAAAGGTAATTTAAAAGAGGGCTATGGTATGTCTAGGTGGCTGTGGCCCCATACAGAGTGTAGAACTATGCTCAGGTTTCTGGGTGACTTCAGAAAACAGAGCTGACCCAATATTAATTGACATTTGAGGGTAAGCCCCTGGAGAAAATAACTTTCATAATGGTTAACATTTATTGAGCAAATACTACACACCTGCTGCTGTGCTAAGAGCTGTGTATGCATTGTGTCTTTTAACCTTCGTAGTAACCCTATGAAATAGGTACTATTGTTATCCCCATCTCAAAGATGTGTGAAGCAGGGTTTAAATTGTTTAGCTTTTAAACAACTTGCCCATCATCACATTTGCAGTAAGTAGCAGAGTCAAGTTTTGACTCCAGCTCGTTTTTATTTTTCACTGGGACATCTACTCTTAACTGCTAAAATTGTTACAGCTTAGAAGAGATTGAAAGACCATGTAGTACAATTTTCTGATTCTATAGAAAAGCTAGGCAATGTTCAAAGGCAGGAGTTATTGCCCTAAGTCCCATGAAGACCAACCAATGGCAGAACTCAGTCGGAGGCTCAGACTTCTTTTATCTTAGGTTCCAGTAGAGAGGAAGCCAGAGTTGGAGAAGCAAGAGGGCTCATGTGACCACTTAGCCTTATACCTTATACTTATCCCTTTCTCTCTTTTTTTCGTGTGTGTGTGGCTCCTGTGGGTCTTCGCTGGGGCACTCTCTGGCTTCTCTAGTTGTGGAGCCCAGGCTCTAGAGTGCATGGGCTCAGTAGTTGTGCTTGGTTGTGGCATTTGGGCTTAGTTGTCCTGCTGCATCTGAGATCTTAGTTTCCCAACCAGGGATCAAACTTGGTCCCCTGCATTGGAAGGTAGATGCTTAACCACTGGACAAGCAGAGAAGTCCCTCCAGCCTTATACTTTCTTGACTAGGGCCATGGTTGGCCCAGAGCCTGTGCAGGATAAGCCTGAAGGAGCACCTGTGTGACCAGGATTTAGGGATTTAAAGGCTGCACATGCAGAAAGCCCAACAGCTTGCCCCTCTGTGATCACTAACATAAGAGAAGAAGTTAAAGGGGCAGACATACCACTTGCCCCTGTGGTAGTTTTCTTCTTTTTCCTTCCCTGAGTAGATTGCCTCATGAATGATCAATCAGACTTTATTTTATGAGGCAATGGATGCACTGTTGTCGTCATCGTTCAGTTGCCAAGTTGTTTCCGACTCTGCGACCTCATGGACCACAGCCATGGCCAGGCCTCCCTGTCTTCCACTGTCTCCCAAAGTTTGCCCAAATTCACGTCCATTGAAGCAGTGATGCCACCCAACCATTTCATCCTCTGTCATCCCCTTCTCCTCCTGCCTTCAATCTTTCCCAGCATCAGGATCTTTTCAAATGAGTCAGTTCTTCGCATCAGGTGGCCAAAGTATTGGAGTTTCAGCTTCAACAACTTCAGCTGCAGTCCTTCCAATGAATATTCAGGACTGATTTCCTTTAGGATAGACTGGTTGGATCTCCTTGCAGTCCAAGGGACTCTCAACAATCTTCTTCAACACCGCAGTTTGAAAGCATCAATTCTTTGGCTCTCAGCCTTCATTATGGTCCATCTCTCACATCTTTATGACTACTGGAAAGACCCTAGCCTTGACTTTATGAACCTTTGTCAGCAAAATGATGTCATTGTTTTTTTTTAATACACCATCTAAGTTTGTCATAGCTTTCTTTCCAAGAAGCAGGCATCTTCTAATTTCATGGTGGCAATCACCATCCACAGTGATTTTAGAGCCTAAGAAGAGGAAATCTGTAAAAACTTTAAATGTGCCATGATTTCTCAGTTGGAAAGAAATTTGAGTGCCCTTTCCACATGGATCCCCATTAAATATAGGAAAACCGTATTGATCTAAAATTCAAAATACACTTGTATAAGAAATCACTCATCATAAAGAAAGTATAAAATTACCATTAGGCATGATAAATGAGATTAAAACTTTTGTTTTTTAGACTTCATGTTTAAGTAATGCTCAGCTAGCATCTTCCTGAGAATGTGATGCCTATTAAAGTCATTTTCACAGAATAAGTATTGCAGTTACAGTGGAAGAGTTTTGATATATCACATGGTCAAGAGCAATAACTCACCAAATGCCTGTGCTATTTCAGTGAGTTGGACCAGAAGTGAAGGAAGCTCAGCAGAGATCTAATGATTAATTTCTGTTGTTAACTTTGTATGTTTCCTAGTGCACTGTATTGCCCAAATGTCTCCGTGGATGGGAAAACATTTCTTAGTATTTAGTTTCACTAGTGGATACCAGACATAGGACTTGGATGTCTACTTCCTGAGTGTCTATATGAATGGTCATAGAGAATTATCCCTTATAATATTTTTGCTTTTGTTGATCTTCTTCTTTAAAATGTCTCCTGTCCCAACCAGAATTGATATTCCTTACATTATATTATAATTCTGACGTTGAACTGAATATAATATTATATATAATATAATATTGTTACATTATATATAATTGTATATTATATTATAATTATCATATAATTGTATATTATATGATAATTATATATTATATTATAATTATATATGTTTGTCTACTCACCTGTTGTCGGACACTTGAGTTGATCTCAGTATTTGGCTATTAAAATAAAACTGCTTTGAACATTTCAGTACAAGTCTTTACTTAAAAATAGGCTTTCATTTGTCTTGGGAACATAGCAGAATGGCTAGGTCTAAGCTTAATTATCTAAAGAAACTGCAAATTATTGTTTAAGTGGGGTTGCATTCTACAGCACTACTGTGCATCAACGCCTCTATGTATGAGAGGTCCAATTCCTTCATGTCTTCTCCAACACTCAGTATGGTCAGTCTTTTTAAATATAGTCATTCTGTTAGGTGTATAAGTATCTGATTGTGGTTGTACTTTTCTGATTACTAATGATGCCAATCAACTTTCCATGTGCTTGTGAGTTAATTGTTTCTTTTTGGTCCAACATCTATTCAAATCTTTTGCCCATTTTTCATTTTCGTTTGGAATACTGTTCTTACTGTTGAGCTCTGAGAATTCTTTGCAAAGAGATATTAGAAAAATTGGAGGGTAATGGACATATTTGTTTCATTGATCGTGGCAACGGTATTACATATGCATATATATGTCCAAAGTTATAAAATTGTACATTTGAAATGTTTAGATATGCCAATTATATCTTGAAAGAATGGGGTGTGTGTATTTGTAATTTCATATACTCATAATAAACAAGAATGTTTAGTTAATTGAAATCACAACCTTGTAAATAAATTTGAAATGGTCAACTTGTCTAAATCGATTTACACATAGCCCTTCTGGTTGAGATTTTGTTATATTATTTTCAGTATTGCAGTATCTAAGATAGTTAAGCTTATTAACTTTACTAAATTTATGACATTTACTAGTACTTAAAAATTATTTGTTAAACAATTAAAATACTTGAAAGGGAAACTAAGTTTGTAAATTTACTTTAAAAAATTTTATAGCCTTGACTGTTTTAAAAAGATGTCAAGTATTTTCAGAGGCAACTTAAAAGTTGTAAAACAAAGAATGTTGCTCATTGTCCAGTTATACAAAGTTCAAGTCATTAGCTACTGAAGCCACTGATGGACAGCACCCTAAAAGGAATTTAAGAAGGAAAACAGAATAGGGCATTCTGTGCTTTGGAAAAACAGGCCCCTCAGATAGTTAAATGTATATCTCAGGAAAGATTTTAATAGGCCTGAATTCTTGCATCTTCCCATACATAGAAAAGCACTGAAGTCAATAATCGAGATATGTGTTCCTTGTAACCAGCAGACTTCTTTTATCAAGATGTGTGCCTGACTTCATGTATTCCCCAGCAAAAAATCATATATAAACTGTCTTCTTCCTCTGCCTTTTTGGAGCAGTTCCTTCAGAGCTACTGAGAGGTAGTTTTCCCAGGCTGTTGTCCTCAGTAAGGTTCCTGAATAAAACTGAAACCTACAATTCTTGTACTGTGCGTTTTTATCAGTTGGGAAAGTGATTTTTCTTAAAATTTTATATACTTTTGGCCATGCCACATGGACTGAGGGATCTGAGTTCCCCAGCCAGGGATCCAGCCTACCCTTAAGGTGGAAATGTGGAGTCCTAACAACTGGACTATGCAGAGTGCATCGTGAGAAATGCTGGGCTGGAGGAAGCCCAAGCTGGAGTCAAGGTTGCTGGGAGAAATATCAGTAACCTCAGATATGCAGATGACACCAACCTTATGGCAGAAAGTGAAGAGGAGCTAAAGAGCCTCTTGATGAAAGTGAAAGTGGAGAGTGAAAAAGCTGGCTTAAAGCTCAACCCTCAGAAAACGAAGATCATGGCATCCAGTCCCATCACTTCATGGGAAATAGATGGGGAAACAGTGAAAACAGTATCAGATTTTATTTTGGGGGGCTCCAAAATCACTGCAGATGGTGACTGCAGCCATGAAATTAGAAGACGCTTACTCCTTGGAAGAAAAGTTATGACCAACCTAGATAGCATAAGACATTACTTTGCTGACTAAGGTCCATCTAGTCAAGGCTATGGTTTTTCCTGTGCTCATGTATGGATGGGAGAGCTGGACTGTGAAGAAGGCTGAGCACCGAAGAATTGATGCTTTTGAACTGTGGTGTTGGAGAAGAGTCCTGAGAGTCCCTTGGACTGCAAGGAGATACAACCAGTCCATTCTGAAGGAGATCAGCCCTGGCATTTCTTTGGAAGGAATGATGCTAAAGCTGAAACTCCAGTACTTTGGCCACCTCATGTGAAAAGTTGACTCATTGGAAAAGACTTTGATGCTGGGAGGGATTGGGGACAGGAGGAGAAGGGGACAACAGAGGATGAGATGGCTGGATGGCATCACTGACTCGATGGACGTGAGTCTGAGTGAGCTCTGGGAGTTGGTGATGGACAGGGAGGCCTGGCGTGCTGCGATTCATGGGGTTGCAAAGAGTCGGACACGACTGAGCAACTGAACTGAACCACTGGACTGCCAGGGAAGTCCCAACAAAATGATTTTTAAAATTTGATTAATTTAAAATGTTTCATAAATGAAGCAACAAGATTTACAAATTAACTGCTTCAAAGATAACTTCTAAGCTTTAACTACCTTCCACAGTTAAGAGAGAAAAGCTATTATTCTGTGCCCTCTACAGCAGACCTCCAGGTACTGAAAATCAAGGTTTGGTGTCAGAGCAAATAACCTCAGGACTTGTGATATTGATCAGGAAAACCACGATCTAATAGCACCAAAAGCAGATGGCTTTTTCTCACTTTGTGTCCATCTTCTCCAAAGGTCCCTGTAGGAGAGCAACATTTGCCACCCCAGTTGTATTTCTTTGGTAAGGGGATTAATTCAGGCTGATTATTTTTAAGAAACAGAAGACTAAGGAATTCTTTCTTTTTATCTCCCCCTTGGCTGACTAAAGAATTTAGATAAAACACCTGTTTCAGGAACAGAGCTATCATCAGAAATACCTGCAGAGAATACAAGCAAGGTGTGGTGGGGGGAAAACTCAGGAAGACCTAGAGGTCAGAATACACTCTGGGTCCTGTTGTCTCTGCATGGCTCAGCAAACATATTTTATCAGATATTCACTTTTCCACCACTGTGTGAATTACCTTCCTCCCCTTTGAAGTCTCAAACTTCTTCTTTTGTCTTTAGCTGAAGATGGGGTCTTTGACCACTTGGCTTAGTTATTCATTTTTCCTGGGTCTCTCCTGTATGTTTGTGATATTCAACTTTTGTTTGATTTTTCCTCTCTTAATGTAGCTTATGTCAATTTAATTTTTAGGCCCGCCAGCAGAATCTAGAAGGGAAAATTTCTTCCTCCCTGACACATGCAGACATGTGAAACTGAGTCAATTTCTTCTTGCACTCAAGGAGGAAATCAAAATCCTAAAAATGGGATTAGAAAGGATGTTACTTGAAAGCTTGATTAAAAGTTTGGACTTTAAAGTAGCTATTAATATACTGAAGGTATTTAAGCAAGAGATATAATGGATCAAAGTTGTTTTCAGGAACATTGGGTTGGTGGTGTTTTGACAGGATTAGAATTGAGAGGCACCGTACACAGAGGAGAAATAATGTGACCAGAACTACTGATAGTCTGGACTGGAGTGCTGTCATAGAAATCAAGGGATAGATTTAAGAAACAGCTCAGAAGGAAACCGTACAAAAATTTAGTCACTGATTGTATCTGGATATCAGAGATAGGAGAGATTCTCAAGGCTTCATGATTGGTGATTGATCCCCTAAGAGAACTCTGGAGTCAGAGAAGGATCTGACTGGGATGATGAACAATTATATGATCACTATAAAACTGATAGCCTAGTGAATATATACATATGAATATGTTACTGTATCAGCAGACTGGTGAATCAAAGATGAAATCAGCCTTGCAGAATATATGACAGTGTCTTTCATCAATAATAAGGGTGTAGGCTTGGAAGTTAAAGTCGCAATGAAAGGTATCCTGTATAAATACACTTAACCCTTGAACACTGTAGGGGCTGGGGTACCAACCCTTTGGATAGTCAAAAATCCATTTCTATGTGCATATATATATATGTGTAACATATAACTTTATAATTGGCCTTCTGTATTCATGATTCTACGTATGGAGATTCAACCAATAACTGTGTTCCCTTGGAGGAGAGCATGGCAACCCATTCCAGTATTTTTGCCTGGAGAATCCCATGGACAGGGGAGACTGACAGGCTACAGTTGATGGGATATCAAAGAGTCAGACACAACTGAGTGACTAAGCACAGACTGTATAGTATTATAGTACATACTTAGTGGGAAAAATCCACATATAAGTGGACCCGGGCAGTTCAAGAGTTAACTGTAGTGTAATCCTTCTGGAGATCACTTTTTTTTAAAATCCAGATAAAGTCACCATTTCTTCCAAATGTGTATTGTCAGCAACCTTTCCAAGTACCTGTCTGGACTTTGCTGCTCATGGTTACGTGGTCCACTTTCCTCTCCCTTTCCCAGTGTCATGAGGGCTCCTTTTCTTATGAGTCCATTAAAGCTTTTTCTCATCTCTTCAAAAAAGGGTAGTCTCAGAAGAGTACTTACAATTATGTATGAAAGTAAATCTACAAGTTTACTATCTTGAGGAACTCAAATAAGATCCTTGGTTCTCATCTCTGACTGGTGAGCACTGATTTTCTTTCTCCCAGGAAAGCAGTTAAAAATAATTTAATAGATATTCTTTGCTGGTCCAGTGGTTAAGACTTGGGGCTTTCACTGCCAGGGCCCAGAGTCAGTCCCTGGTTGAGGATTAAGATCCCACAAGCCACAGGGGGCAGCCAAAAAAAAAAAAAAAGTAAAGGCTACAATCCTTACTGTAAAGTTTGAAATCTGTGGTCTTACTGGAACTGAAATAGTTGAGCAACATAAAGTAAATCATGGGGGCAGTTTTAGTTTAAGGGAAAAAAAACCCACTGTGTTTGGGATCTATGATGAGATTTTCCCCATATGGACAACAGTTCTTCTTGTGGGCAAACAGAGAAGCAAAAGACAGATTTAGCACCGTGACTCCTTGACCCTGATAAAACATAGCTGTATGGGAAATAGGAGTGCCTAGCAATTTTAAATGCAAGATTCTCAAATTTATTGTTATTCCATCACTCATTCACGTCTGACTCTTTGCACCTCTGTGGACTGCAGCATGCCAGGCTTCCCTGTCCTTCACCATTTCTCCCAGAGCTTGCTCAAACTCATGTCCATTGAGTCAGTGATTCTCAAATTGGTAGAGAGCAAAATAGGGTAGAAATTTGAGAATTGAGTGGAATTGGAAGACCTGAATGAATAACTAGGAAAATCCTTTTGAATCTGAAGTCTACTCTTTACAGGAAACAGGGCTCCTGCTATGGAAATTGTTTTGTTTTCATTTTAAGCTACCAAAACTAAAACTTGAGAAGGTCAGATTTCACCAATAAATCTAAGACCCAAGAGTATAGGAAGAATTATAGTAAACCTTACTTAGTTTCCCTAAGTGACCTAGCCTTGAAGTTGTGTGGTAGTCACAAGATTAAACACATTTTTTTGGTAAGGATTTTTAGTAAATACTTTTGGCTCTGTGATTTGCAGCTACTCAGCCTGCAATTTTAGCATTAAGCATCATCAACACTTGGCTGAATGAGTGTGGCTTTGTGACAATAAAACTTTATTTGCAAAACAACAGGGCAGATTTGGCCCATGGGCAACAGTTTAATGATCTCTGGGGATGAAAAGACATTGGCATAAAAATCAGTTTGATCAAGATCTGGTCTTATTGTTGCTTTTGAACAAGTTTGTGATTTTAAGGAATGCCATTTCCTTCTCAAGAACTTATAGTTAATATGAATTGAACAATTTTTATGTTGCCATACTTTATGAGCTTCATCTATTTAATATGTATAGCAATCTAATATGCAGGCAATTTTATTAGTTTAAGACACAGCTAGTGGGTTTCAGAGTGACAATTTAAATTCAAGTCAGTTTATCTCTAAAGTTCATATTATTCAGTCCAGTCACTCAGTTGTGCCCAATTCGTTGTGACCCTATGGACTGCAGCACAACAGGCTTCCCTGATATCACCAACTCCTGGAGTTTGCTCAAACATTGAGTTGGTGATGCCATCTAACCATCTCATCCTCTGTCATCCCTTTCTCCTCCTGCCTACAGTCTTTTCCAGAATTAGGGCTTTTACAATGAGTCAGTTCTTTGCATCAGATGGCCAAAGTATTTGAGCTTCAGCTTTAGCATCAGTCCTTCCAACGAATATTCAGGACTGACTTCCTTTAGGATTGACCAGTTTGATCTCCTTGCAGTTCAAGGGAATCTCAAGAGTCTTCTCCAACACCACAGTTCAAAAAGCATCAGTTCTTCAGTGCTTAGCTTTCTTTATAGGCCACTCTCACATCCATACATGACTATTGGAGAAACCATAGCTTTGACTAGATGGAGCTTTATTGGCAGTGTAATGTCTCTGCTTTTTAATATGCTATCAAGGTTGATCATAGCTTTTCTTCCAAGGAGCAAGCATCATTTAATTTCACGGCTGCAGTCACCATCTGCAGTGAGTTTGGAGCCCCCCAAAATAAAGTTTCTCACTGTTTCCATTGTTTCCCCATTTATTGCCATGAAGTGATGGGACTGGATGACATGATCTTAGTTTTCTGAATGTGGACTTTTAAGCCAACTTTTTCACACTCCTCTTTCACTTTTATCAAGAGGTTCTTTAGTTTTTCTTCTCTTTCTGACATCAGGTGGTGTCATCTGCAAATCTGAGGTTATTGCTATTTCTCCCATCAATCTTGATGCCAGCTTGTGCTTCATCAATCCCGGCATTTCACATGATGTACTCTGCATAGAAGTTAAACAAGCAGGGAGAAAATATACAGCCTTGAAGTACTCCTTTCCTGATTTGGAACCAGTCTGTTGTTCCATGTCCAGTTTTAACTGTTGCTTCTTAACCTGCATACAGATTTTTCAGGAGGCAGGTAAGGTATGATATTCCCATCTCCTTAAGAATTTTCCATAGTTTATTGTGATCCACAGAGTCAAAGGCTTTGGGGTAGTCAATGAGGCAGAAATAGATGTTTTACTGGATCTTACCTTTTTGATGATCCAGTGGGTACTGGCAGTTTGATCTCTGGCTCCTCTGCCTTTTCTAGATAGATGGTTCTAAATAGCTTGAACAACTGGAAGTTCATGGTTCATGTACTGTTGAAACCTAGCTTGGAGGATTTTGAGCATTAGTTTGCTAGTGTGTGAAATGAGTGCAGTGTGCGGGAGTTTGAACATTCTTTGGCACTGCCTTTCTTTGGGATTGGAATGATCACATGGACCACAGCCTTGTCTAATTCAATGAAACCATGAGCCATGCCATGCAATGTTACCCAAGAAGAATGGGTCCTGGTGAAGACTTCTGACAAAATGTGGTCCACTGGAGAAGAGAATGGCAAACCACTTCAGTATTCTTGCCTTGAGAACCCCATGAACAGTATGAAAAGGCAAAAATAGAGGATTCTGAAAGATGAACTCCCCAGGTCGGTAGGTGCCCCATATGCTCCTGGAGAACAGTGGAAAAGTAACTCCAGAAAGAACGAAGAAATGGAGCCAAAGAAAAAACAACACTCAGTTGTGGATGTGACTGGTGATGGAAGTAAAGTCCAGTGCTGTAAAGAACAATATTGCATAGGAATCTGGAATGTTAGGTCCATGAATCAAAGCAAATTGGAAGTGGTCAANAGTGGGCCTTAGGAAGGATCACTACAAACAAAGCTAGTGGAGGTGATAGCATTCCAGTTGAGCTATTTCAAATCCTAAAAGATGATGCTGTGAAAGTGCTGCACTCAATATGCCAGCAAATTTGGAAAACTCAGCAGTGGCCACAGAACTGGAAAAGGTCCATTTTCATACCAATCCCCAAAAAAGACAATGCCAAAGAATGTTCATATTCTTAATTATAACCAAGTGACTCCTGGTAAAATGGTGGATTTGAACTTAATATTCCCTAACTGCTCTTCTCTAGTAATTTTGTGGTAGAAATAAGAGAGTTCTCTGTAGTATGTTTCCATTTTTTCTGGTCTGATAATTAGGGATTTTCTTAAAGAGATCTGCTGAATTTCTTTTGTATGTTAGTTCCAAGCTTGTTTTTGAACTTGGTCAGCCACTGGGATGACAGACTTTGAGGAGACGCTTCTCTGCTATAAGGAGGTTAACTAGGCTTCTCCACCCTCTGCAGAATGCCTTGCCTGTGCTTTTATGTTCTGTTTTTAAAGAAAGGTCATTCCACTGNTAGATCCAAGCTTGTTTTTGAACTTGGTCAGCCACTGGGATGACAGACTTTGAGGAGACGCTTCTCTGCTATAAGGAGGTTAACTAGGCTTCTCCACCCTCTGCAGAATGCCTTGCCTGTGCTTTTATGTTCTGTTTTTAAAGAAAGGTCATTCCACTGTTTTTCAGCATAAATTTTTATATTTCTACACTGATGAGAGGTAAGGTACAGACAGTCTTTAAGAAAGTCTCTCAGAGGCCTCTACAAGGTCACACAATTTTTCCACCCAAGACCAGCAGGTATTCAAGGTTCATTAAAAGATAGTAAAAGTGTCCATGCTCTAATTAGCCTGTGCTCATTTAAAAACAGTGTTTCCCATGAAATATCTTTAGAAATCAGATCATGTGTAAAGATAGATAGGAAAAATCAAAGGCTTTAGAACTTGAGTAATATATTGAGCAATGTATACATAGTAGATGTTCAGCACATGACAAGATTAATTTTTGTGTGTGTGTCATTTCTTGTTAGGCTTTAATTTAAAAAGAACTATGTTTGATAAGATTATCCATTTAGAGGTTATGACAAATTTATAAAGCCAGCTGCAGAATAATTTGTAGGATTTCATTACTATGTATGTGATAGAATTTTTTTTTAAGCTATTGCCTTTAGAGTAAATAAATCATTTTGCTATTTATTTGAAAGGTCTCTTCAGGGGGAAAGTGCTCTAAATTTTTTTCAATTAAAAAATTGAAGGTGATGTATGTCAGGAAGTAAAGGATACAGAAGGTGGAATTTGAAGGAGAAGGAGGACCAGGGAAAGAGGAGGAAAATAGTGTCCAAGATACAGATAATTTTTCTGGAATCTAGTTGAGAGAGGGAACGGGGAATGAAACAGAAGAAAACAAACTCAGAGAGAGATCGCGGAGCAATTTAAAAGGCAGGAGGAAATGTAAGGAGGAAGTTGGGAAAGAAAGAGGTTGGCAGAGGAGAAAGGGAGACAGAAGGTCAGAAAAGGGAACAGAGAAGGAATGAGAAGCTGGAATGAGATGGGCATGAGGGAGAGCAATCACGGAGAGAATTAGTAAGAAGGAAACAGAAGAAACTCCAGGGAAGAAAGGAAAGGGGAGGAGGTGGAATGTGAGAGCAGATTATGACAGGCCCTCCCTACCCTCCTCTTTGCAAATTTGCCCTCCCACAGAGCTTCCTCATTTCCTCTTCCTGCTCTTATTCACTGCTCTGAGTTTCAATTTTGAGACCAAAAGGGGGCTGTTGAGATACTTTAAAGTAGGTCAGAAAGGCTTCTGGGAGGAAGGCAGTGGTCATTGTGTCTCATGACCGCCTCCGGGCTGGCAAATGAGTTTCACTTTTCACGCTGGCTTTGATTGTTGACAGTGATGCTGCCATGGAGGAGTCCCCTGGGCTCAGCAGAATAGGGTACAGAGATCAAACCTGGAAGCTCTTGGTAATAGGTGCCGGCTGAATAAGTCTTTGTTATCCTTGGGCTAGAGCCAGAAATAAAGACCCTAGTTTTGTCTCTTTTTTTCCCTGTTGAATTCTTTTGTTTTGAGAATGATTTTCCCAGTTTTTGATATTTCTCCTCTGAATATAGATAAGTTGAAAATTATGTTTTTTTCATGACTTCTCCAGTGGCTTGGGGGTAAAGAATTTGCCTGCAATGCGGAAGACACAAGAGACACAGGTTCAATTCCTGAGTTGGGAAAATCCCCTGGAGAAGGAAATGACAACCCACTTCAGTATTCTTGCCTGGAGAATCCCATGGACAGAGGAGCCTGGCAGGCTACAGACTATGGGGTTGCAAGAGTCAGACACGACTTAGCAACCAAACCACCACGTTAGGGAATGAAAGGTAGTTCAGCATGGTTGAAAAGAAGAGAAAGAGACTGTGTTCAAATGATGTGTGCAATGGAACAGCAGTGTCTTGGTAAATTTCTGTTCTCAAATAGAAAGAACATTCATTTGTAACTTTTGCCAATTTTTGTGGTGTAGAAATTCTCACCAAGGCCAAAATCAAGCTACCAACAGTTTATAAACTGACTTGAAAACTTGTATTTAACAGTCTTTTCTCAAACACCAGTGGAGCTAGCTCTAGCACAGCAGAAGTAAGTAATAGCCTGACCAAGATGGATTTCTAAGCCTTTGATTTTTTCCCAAAGGTTTCTGAAAGGTAATAAACCTAAAAGTGGCATGGTCAGATCTGTCCTGTAGAAAGATTGTGCCGCCAGCTCTGTAAGGGAATGCACTGAGTCAGGACAAAGCTAAGGCCAGAGGCCTCTTAACTAGCTGTCCAGAGCTCAGACCTTGTCCCCACTCCTTTTGGCTGTATAACGTTGAACAAGCCACTTAATATCTTTGTTTCTTTAACAAAATATGGTTGATAACATTACACGGTGTTTGTAGGGAAGATGAAAAGTGATTCTATGGAAACACTTTTTAAAGGTAAAATTATTAATTTATTCTTTTTCTCTCTCTTTCTACCTGTGCTGTGCTTAGTCACTCAGTCATGTCCGACTCTTTGAGACCACATGGACCGTAGCCCACCAGGTGCCTCTGTCCATGGGATTCCCCAGGCAAAGAATACTGGAGTGGGTCGCCATGCCCTCCTTCAGGGGATCTTCCGAACTCAGGGATCAAACCTAGGTCTTTCACATTGCAGGTGGATTCTTTACCATCTGAGCTGCCTTATTCTTTTCTCTCTCTTTTTCTGTCTACCTACCATTTCCCAAATTCTCTTCTCTGGCCCAGAGTGCTAGAAAGAGTATTAGATGGGAAGCAAGAATGCCTTGGGTCTGCACATTGCTCGACCACCAACCTAACTCTCTGGTCCTTTCTTATGTCATGAATTAGGTAACTGCCTCCTAATTAAAAAAAAGAAAAAGTACTTATTTATTTGGCTGCACCTGGTCTTAGATGCAGCATGCAGGATCTTTGCTTTTGGCATGTGAACTCTTAGTTGCAGCATGTGGGATCTAGTTCCCTGACCAGGGATTGAGTCCAGGCTGCCTGCATTGGAAATACGGAGTCTTAGCCACTGGACTCCCAAGGAAGTCCTGTGCCTTCTAATTTTAAAGAGATAAAAACATTTGCTGGGCGGGGCGGGGGGGAAACAACTTATGTAGTTATCTACATGCCTTTTGTAGAGAAAATGGGTTAGTTAAAATGATTGAAAGCTGATGCTCCCCCCACCCTGCTTTTTTTGTTAGCAAGGCAAGTAATGTGTGAGCAACAGTGAAGCAACATTAATTGTGACTTAGTAGATAAGAAAATGCCTTGTAGACAAAGTATGTTATAAAACAGAATGAAATCCTGCTACCTTTATTCATTAGGTGATTTAAATCTTGGAAACTCAGCTATTTATGTTAACATTTTTCTTGGCAGGTAAATCAAATACTTCTGCAAGTTATGTGTCAGAATTAGTGTACGCTTTTTCAGAAATTTGTTTTAGCACAGTAGTCTGTTTTTTTTCCCATAGAATTTGTTGTCTACGTTTTTAAGAGCTCACCAGGAAATATCCCAAGGTATGCAAATGGCCCACAGGAACTTTCTGTTTGGTTAGGTGATAGAGCAGGAGTGTTTAAACCTTTTGTGTGTTCTATGGACAGCTGAGGCAGTGTGATAATGCCAGTGATTTTCGTCTCAGAATACTTGTAAATGCATAACCTAAAATATATCAGATTATAAGGAAATTAATTGTATGGAAATGGAGTTATCAAAACACTACACATTTGAGATATAGTAATAAATTTGCTTCTATTTAATATTCTCATAACCATATGCTCTAATAACTGTCTTAAATCTCTAAGTGCCAAAGAATATAAATATTTCAAGAGCCATCATGTGAAAATGGCTGTGATTTCTATTAGTGACAAAGTCAGTACTGCTTATACCACTGCCTACACCATAGTTAAAATGTATGCTAAATTTTAGTTTGAATAGAATAAAGGCATTGAGTTGAGTTGAGTTGAGTTAAGTCACTCAGTCGTGTCCGACTCCCTGCGACCCCATGAATCGCAGCACGCCAGGCCTCCCTGTTCATCACCATCTCCAAGAGTTCACTCAGACTCACGTCCATCAAGTCAGTGATGCCATCCAGCCATCTCATCCTCGATCGTCCCCTTCTCCTCCTGCCCCAAATCCCTCCCAGCATCAGAGTCTTTTCCAATGAGTCAACTCTTTGCATGAGGTGGCCAAAGTACTGGAGTTTCAGCTTTAGCATCATTCCTTCCAAGCGCTGATCTCCTTCAGAACGGACTGGTTGAAACTCCTCACGGTCCAAGGGACTCTCAAGAGTCTTCTCCAACACCACAGTTCAAAAGCATCAGTTTTTCAGCGCTCAGCCTTCTTCACAGTCCAACTCTCACATCCATACATGACCACAGGAAAAACCATAGCCTTTACTAGATGGTCCTTAGTCGGCAACGTAATATCTCTGCTTTTGAATATATTATCTAGGTTGGTCATAACTTTTCTTCCAAGGAGTAAGCGTCTTTTAATTTCATGGTATTATAATATTTAAAACAAATGATTAAAAGTTATAAACCATAGAGGTTAAAAACTCCTTTAGAGGAAACTTAAGCCTCAGTGTGTGGGGTCTGGGGAAGGTTAGAGCAGATAAATTTTAGAGGTTTTTAGTGTTTGCTTTTAAAATTTTTTAAACAAATTTTATTTTTTGTGATCATATATTGGTTAGGGTAAAAGGAGATATTCTATTCTGGAAAACATGTTGCTTTTATTTTATTTTAATTTTTATTGGCATATGGTTGATTTACAGTGTTGTGTTAATTGCAGGTGTACAGCAGGTGAATCAGTTTTATACATACATTCATTCTTTTTTAGACTTTTTTCCCATGTAGGTAATTACAGAATATTGTATAGAGTTCCCTGTGATATATAGCAGGTCTTTGTTAGTTATCCATTTTATATATAGTAGTATGTATATGTTAATACCAATCTCCTAATTTATCTCTTTCCTCACATTTCCTCCTTGGTAACTATAAGTTTTGTTTCAAGATCTGTTGCTTTCTTTCAGCTTGTAAATAAATTTACTTGTATTATTTTTATTAGATTTCACATATAAGTGACATGTGAAGTATGATGTCTTTCTCTGACTTACTTCACTTGGTGGGACAATCCCTAGGTACATCCACATTTCTCCAAATGGAATTATTTCATTTTTTTAATGGCTAAGTAATATTCTATTGCATATGTATGTACCATATCTTCCTTTGGAACCTGGAATGTTAGGTCCATGAATCAAGGCAAATTAGAAGTGGTCAAACAGGAGATGGCAAGAGTGAACATCAATATTTTAGGAATCAGTGAACTAAAATGGACTGGAATGGGTGAATTTAACTCAGATGACCTTTATATCTACTACTGTGGGCAAGAATCCCTTGGAAGAAATGGAGTAGCCATCATAGTCAACAAAAGAGTCCAAAATGCAGTACTTGGATGCAATCTCAAAAATGACAGAATGATCTCTGTTCGTTTCCAAGGCAAATCATTCAATATCACAGTAATACAAGTCTATGCCCCAACCAGTAATGCTGAAGAAGCTGAAGTTGAACAGGTCTGTGAAGACCTACAAGACCTTCTAGAACTATGTTAGTTCTAGATGTCCTTTTCATTACAGAGGATTGGAATACAAAAGTAGGAAATCAAGAGATATCTGGAGTAATAGGCAAATTTGGCCTTGGAGTACAAAACAAAGCAGGGCAAAGGCTAACATAGTTTTGTCAAGAGAACACACTGGTCATAGCAAACACCCTCTTCCAACAACACAAGNCCCTCACTGACTGTGAGACAAAGCCCTTGCTTCTCATAAAACAGGCAAGACTGTTTCTGTCTGAGGCCTTTGCACTTGCTGTTCCCTTCCCAAATATTCACATAGTTCACCTGCTAACTTCATTTGGGCCTGTTCATTATCACCTTCTCAGAGGCCCACCTGACCACCTTATATAAGACAGCACCCCAGTTTAGCCTCTCCATCTGCTTTTCATGCTTTTTCCTCTAGCATATGATTATCTGACACTGTATTAACTGAATGGAAATTTATTTCCCCTACTCTATAGATTAGAAGCTCTATGATAGTAAACTTTTGTTCATTTATCCAGCACCTAAAACAGCGGAGAGTGAGTGCTCAATAACTTTATTTCATTTAGTCAGCTACAATTTCTCAAAACAGTGTGCAGTTAAGTATTGACATTATGGCTATCCTCACTTTACAGTTTACAAGAAACTATGGCATATAAAAGTTACATAAGGACCTAAGAACAAAGCGAGAACAAATGTCAAGACTTGAATGATTCCTGAAATGGGTGAATGGAAGCAAAATTTGGGCCGAGGGAAACCCAAACCATACATGAACACCAGGTAAAATGTTGGCCACACAGAAAGAAGGCAAACAGAACCGAGTCTCTTCTTTAAGGCCATAACCTTATTATATTGCCCTCATAACAACCTCACGGGGTAAGGACATCAGGTACATTCATTAACAGCAAGACTGACGCCATATTTCGCAGCCGTCAGCGGTGGCAGTTTCAGCCCAGCACTCACCGATTCGTACAGTTACATAATTGATACTCAGAACCTCGGGCTTCCTCCCGCCCCTGCGCTGGGCTCACGTGGCTGGCCTCGCGACCGGAAGCAGCCTCTAGAGAACCACGGCGGTTGGTGAATCCCAGGAATAGTTCCTGAGCTGCAGCAGGGGTCAGCGGTCACGGTAATTCTTACGTCAGAGCGCGACGGGAACTGAACACCGCCGGCCTAGAGGGATTCGTCCACGCGGCTCTGCGGTCCCTCTGATTGGCCGGCAGGATGACGTAGCCCGTTTACAGTGCGCTCTGCTAGGAGTGTGCGTCAGCTTTGCGCAATAGGAAAGAGGGGAAATGGGGCGTGTCTGACCGCTCAGAGGGCCCGCTGATTGGCTGGAGGGCGGCGGCGCCGGGTGGCCTGGGCCGCCGGAGGAGGGCGGTGCAGTGGGCCTGGGCCGGGTTTACTGGCGACCGGCTTCAGTAAGATGATCATGGCAGCTCGGATAGGTCAAAGAGCCCTGAAAAAGGTGGTCTCGGGATGCCGTCCGAAGTCGGTGGCAGCCGCCAGAGCCCCGGCTCCAGCGCAAGTGCCTGCGAGGAACGTCAGGTAATGAACAACGGGGGCGCCGCAGCGAGGGTAATTCTCCCTCCCCACGGCCTGTTGAGCAAGGGGACNAAGCATCAATTCTTCGGCGCTCAGCCTTCTTCACAGTCCAACTCTCACATCCATACATGACCACTGGAAAAACTATAGCCTTGACTAGATGGACAGCAAAGTGAATTGTCTATATGCATACATACATCCCTTTTTTTCTGGATTTCCTTCCCATTTAGGTTACCACAGAGCACTGAGTAGGGCTGCTGAGCTATATATTAGGTTCTCATTAGTTACCTGTTTTATACATAGTATCAATAGTGTTTTTATGTCAATCCCAATCTCCCAATTTATCCTACCCACTTCCCCTATTTGTGTCTCTATTTCTGCTTTGCAAATAAGATCATCTATACCATTTTTCTAGATTCCACATATAAGTGTTAATATATCATATTTTTCTCTTTCTGACTTCACTCTGTATGACAGTCTCTAGGTCTACCCACATCTCTACAAGTGATCCAATTTCATTCATTTTTATGGCTGAGTGATATTCCATTGTATATATGTACACATCTTTATCCATTCCGCTTTTGATGGACATTTAGGTTGCTTATATGTCCTTGCTGTGAATAGTGATGCAGTGAACATAGAGGTGCATGTGTCTTTTGAAATTACGATTCTTTATAGAGAACTGGCTGTCATATCTTCAACAATTACATCTTATAGTTAGTTACCTATCAGTCTGCTGGCCTCGTTAGAACTGCTCTTGAAAATATAGTCATCCTACCTATCTATGTCTTTATGCAATTTCATTTTGTAAGTGGAATATCACGCTTAATACTTAGGGTGTATGTAACAGGATCAATAATAAAGATTCTCCATTCTATTGCTACTAAGATCACAGTATGCATATGCTTATTTATTACATTTATTACTTATCATAATATATGGATATACTTGACCCCAGGGTATTGAATCATCTTCCCATTCTACTTTGTACAGAATAAAAATAAAAATGTTTCATTGTGATAACTTGCATCTACCTCCACCCCCTCCCTTCACACACATACACTAATGAATTTACGTTGGTATGTTCACTGGGCTTATCAGATAGCTCAGTGGTAAAGAATCTGCCTGGAATACAGGAGACCCAGGAGACATGAGTTTGGGAAGATTCCCTTGGAGGAGGAAATTGCAACCCACTCCAATATTCTTGCTGGGAAAATCCCATGGACAGAGGAACCTGGCTGGATATGGTCCGTGGGGTGACAAAGAGTTAGACATGACTGAGCACACACATACACACACACAAACTCACTGTCTAGAACTCTACTCTATGCAGCATACAGCACTTGCTCAGTGACAACTCATTACATTGATTAATGAGCTTCGTGAATGAATGACAAAAGCTATCATGCTGTTACTTACTGTAATTCTTGCATCCTTACAAATGATAATTTTCTGTCATTCACGTTAATAAACATTGTAAATGTATTTATTGTACTGTCACTCTAAAATATGAAGTATTTTCATTTTTTTTAAAGTGGAGTATAGTTGCTTTATAATATTGTTAGTTTCTACTGTACAATGAAGTGAATCAGCTATATGTATACATATATTCCCTCCCTCTTGGACCTCCCTTTTACCCCACACCCCCCATCTTACCCATCTAGGTCACCACAGAGCACTGAACTCAGCTCCCTGTGCTATACAGCAGGTTCCCACTAGCTACCTATTTTGTACACGGTAGTATATATATTGGAGAAGGAAATGGCACCCACTCCAGTGTTCTTGCCTGGAGAATCCCGTGGACAGAGGAGCCTGGTGGGCTGCTGTCCATAGATTGCACATAATCAGACATGACTGAAGCGGTTTAGCATGCATGCTTGCATTGGAGGAGGAAATGGCAACCCACTCCAGTATTCTTGCCTGGAGAATCCCAGGGACAGTGGAGCCGGGGAGGCTGCTGTCTGTGGGGTCACACAGAATTGGACCCAGCTGAAAGCGACTTAGCAGCAGCAGCAGCAGCAGCAGCAGTGTATATATATCAGTCCCAGTCTCCTGATTCATCCCATCCTCTTTTCCCCTCCCTCTCATGTCCATACATGTGTTCTCTACATCTAGATACCTACTGCTATCCTGCAAATAAGTTCATCTCTACCATTTTTCTAGGTTCCATATATATGCATTAATATTTTGTTTTTCTCTTTCTCACTGACTTTGCTGTGTATAACAGTCTCTAGGTCCATCCATATCTCTATAAATAACCCANCATCTAGATACCTACTGCTATCCTGCAAATAAGTTCATCTCTACCATTTTTCTAGGTTCCATATATATGCATTAATATTTTGTTTTTCTCTTTCTCACTGACTTTGCTGTGTATAACAGTCTCTAGGTCCATCCATATCTCTATAAATAACCCAATTTCCTTGCTTTTAATGGCTGAGCAATATCTGAATTACTTTGAATCTGTAAAACAAAAACTATCATCTAATCTGAAGACTTCTGTTAAGCATTTAGGCCTTGTTTCCACACTGGAGCTAAGCCCATGTATTGGCTTCTAGTGACCAGTGTTTTCTATTCAGCATGTGTTCCTTGCTCCTCCTACCAGAATCCTGATTGTGTTCTCTACTCATCTCCGCAGAGAGCCCTGTGTCTCTCGAGAAGCTGACCTCTTGCACAGCTCTAGGCCGGGCCTTACTGGGGTGAGAGAAATATTATACTATTTCCTAGCCATTAGTGATTAGCTTAGAAGTAGCCTGAACTCAGTGCAAGCCAAGGCAGCAACGGTTAGAGGCTTCTGGAAGAGGTTCCTCTCCCTGTAAGGATGCCTGAGGATGGCGTGGTCTTTTTCTTCTCTGGCTTCCTACCTGTACCCGGATGACCCCTGCCTGAGGATGATGCAAACTGCTACTGAGTCACCCAGTCTTGAACCCTGTTCCACCTCTGACTTCCTGTTTTGTGAAATAATGATTCCCTCTCTGATTAAGATATTGTAATGAAGACAACCCTAGCCTTAACCTTAACTGTATTAACGTAGTGGTTCCCAATAAAAAAGGATCAAGTTTCTGTGGTGAGAAGGAGTTCCCGAGGTTTTGCAAGCTGCTAATGTAGGAACCACAGGTTTGATGCATGTGTCCGATCTGTGGGTCAGGAACCTCTGGAGTAGGAAATGGCAACCCACTCCAGTGTTCTTTCCTGGGAAATATTATGTACAGAGGAGACTGGCTGGCTACAGTCCATGGAGTCACAAAGAGTTAGACACAACTGAGCATGCACACATGAGTCAGTATTCATATTAGACATTGTGGGTATTGTTAAAAATAAAATTTCTGACTTGTGCAATCCAAAAAGATTATTTGATAATTAAAAAATAGTGTATTCTGAGAATATCAATGAGTAATGAAGCAACTGATATTCGGTTCTAGGAAATAAAATTTATGTTTCAGAAAAATTCCTTAACTTGTAATCTGAACTTCTCCAGTCCCTATACAAGAGACCTCAGACAATATATTTAACCTCCCCAAACTTTAGATTTGTTGTTATTGTTTATTCACTAAGTCTTATCCAACTCTTTGCAATCCCATGGACTGTAGCCTGCCAGGCTCCTCTGTCCATGGGATTTCCCAGGCCAGAATGCTGGAGTGGGTTGCCATATCCTTCTCCGGGGATCTTCCTGACCCAAGGATTAAACCCATGTCTCCTGTGTTGGTAGGCAGATTCTTTACCACTAAGCCACCAGGGAAGCCCAAACTTTAGATACTTGTTTGTAAATGAAGAAAATATATATCACTGACTTGTCTCCCTAGCAGTGTTGTGAGGATGAAATGAGATACAGAAAATAAAAGAACATTGTAAATTTAAAAACACTGTCCACATGGAAGAGGCGATTTTTGTTATTATATTACTGCTAAAGTTAATAATAATTTACTCTGTGCAATGCTCCCCCTATTTCCATCCATCTCCAGACTGGTTTCTTGCCACAGCTTTCCAGATAGTTCCAGTTCCAGTTCAGTCTCTCAGTTGTGTCTGACTCTTTGCAACCCCACGAAATGCAGCACGCCAGGCCTCCCTGTCCATCACCAACTCCTAGAGACTACCCAAACCCATGTCCATTGAGTCGGTGATGCCACCCCAGCCATCTCATCCTCTGTCATCCCCTTCTCCTCCTGCCCTCAATCTTTCCCAGCATCAAGGTCTTTTCAAATAAGTCAGTTCTTCCCATCAGGTGGCCAAAGTATTGGAGTTTAAGCTTCAACATCAGTCCTACCAATAAACCCAGGATTGCTCTCCTTTAGGATGGACTAGTTGGATCTCGTTGCAGTCCAGGGACTCTCAGCCATCTTCTCCAACACCACAGTTCAAAAGCATCAATTCTTTGGTGCTCAGCTTTCTTTATAGTCCAACTCTCACATCCATACATGACTACTGGAAAAAATAGCCTTGATTAGAATGACCTTTGTTGACAAAGTAATGTCTCTGCTTTTTAATATGCTGTCTAGGTTGGCCATAACTTTCCTTCCAGGGAGTAAGTATCTTTTAGTTTCATGGCTGCAATCACCATCTGCAATGAGTTTGGAGCCCCCAAAATAAAGTCAGCCACTGTTCCCACTGTTTCCCATCTCTTTGCCATGAAGTGATGGGACTGGATGCCATGATCTTAGTTTTCTGAATGTTGAGCTTTAAGGAACTTTTTCACTCTCGTCTTTCACTTTCATCAAGAGGCTCTTTAGTTCTTCCTCACTTTCTGCCATAAGGGTGGTGTCATCTGCATATCTGAGGTTATTGATATTTTTCCCAGCAGTCTTGAGTTCAGCTTGTGCTTCTTCCAGCCCAGCATTTCTCATGCTGTACTCTGCATAGAAGTTAAATGAGCAGGGTGACAACATACAGCCTTAACATACTCCTTTCCCTATTTGGAACCAGTCTGTTGTTCCATATCCAGTTCTAACTGTTGCTTCCTGACCTGCATACAGATTTCTCAAGAGGCAGGTCAGGTGGTCTGGTAGCCCCATCTCTTTCAGAATTTTCCAGTTTATTATGATCTACACAGTCAGATAGTAATTTGAGGAATTTTCCCCTTTTTAAAGTTTGCCAGTTTTAAAATTTACTTTCAATGACAATAATTCTGCATGAAAATGTCACATCATCAAAACTTGAACTCCTAACTTGTGTGAGACATTGTATACACCCATAAGATTATAGCTGATTATTCCTGCCTGCCTATAAATTAAAGACAGTAAACTAACCACATCCTCAGTTCAAAGACTTCTAATTCACAGGCTTTATATTTAGGACTGGACCTTGAATCCCATAAGGGAAAGATGCACACATATTTACTACAGAAAATACTGGAAGATCTAGGAAAAATAAATAGAAACAAATGGAAAACTTATCTGTTCATTTTAAAAGGTAACTTGAAACATAAATCACAAGTCAGAATATTGAAAAAGTAGAATCCTAAGCCTTGCCACCCATAGTAGGTGCAAAGGCATGAATGTCAGATGTGTGAACCTTGGCAGATATAGGCATGAGGAAGTGGGAAGAGGTGAATTTTCATAGGAAGTAAAATTAGGGCAAGTATGGTACATCCTGGAGGAGTGCTCTTGTGGTAACAGGCTACAACTGAGTCAAACTGGGCACAGACAGCTAAACTAGAAATGTGCATAAATACACACGTACATATACACCATTCATTCATCCATGCATGGACATACATACATTTGTGCCTCCCTATACAAATGAATGTATATACATACAAACACACACATATAGAGTACCTGGAATTTCAGTAGCTAGAGGCTGATATTAATAATATAGAATGTAAACTGTGGCTAAATACACAATTTTACATTTTCCTTATAAATCTGAAGCTTAGAGTTTATTAATATTTTCATATGAATGAAGGAACTGAAACTCAGAAAGATTAATTTGTCTAAGGTTGTAGAATGGATTGAGTTAGAATTTTAACTGATATTTCTGGACTTAGAGTTCACAACTTATTCCACTGTTTGGATCATAGAGCCTCAAATGCTTCTAGGAATCTTAGAGTGATTTGGTCTAACCCACCTTTAATTTAAGGACTAATCCTACATTTGATTAATTGTTGACCAGTTCATTATTTTATACTCTAAATAAAATGAAGATAGAATTATAGTTACTGTAGCCAATAGGATATATAAAAATTTTCATCACCTCCTCTTGCCAAAAACATGTTCAGAATGCTAAAAACACAAAAATCATCTTAGTATCTTGCTTTCATTTTGTCTAGCTCATAAATGATCAAGTTCTGTACCATACTAATAAAATGTGAAATAATAACAAGAAAAACTTCAGTTATATAACTTCTAAGAGGAAGGCAGGGAGAAGGAAATGGCAACCCACTCCAGTATTCTTGCCTGGAGAATCCCATGGATAGAGGAGCCTGGCAGGCCATGGTCCACAGAGTCGCAGAGAGTCGGACACAGTTGAAGTGACTAAGCACGCAAGAGGAAGACAGAGTACAATGGGTGCTTATTGTCCCGCTGGGATAGTGACTCACTGTGTGACCTTGGGCAAGTCATTTATTCTTTCTGTGCATCAGTTGCGTCATCTGTAACCTGAAGGAGTTACAAGGGGTGACCTTTAAGACCTTTCCTACTCAAAGGTTCCACACTTCTCTGAAGAGCTAAGTGGAGATGAGTGTGTCTCCAAGTAAGGGTACAGAATGATTGGCTTCCATAGATTTCTTGTCTCCTTATAATTTTTCCAAAAAAAAAAGGCAAGGGTTGGATGGAAGCCTCCATATGTATCATTGCCTTCAATGTTGTTTGTTTCTGCTTCTCTGTTAAAACGTAAAATGTCACCTTGGCTCAGCCAAAACTAGTTTGGGAACCCCGGGCTACCCTTGGAGGAACCCTTATTTTACCACAGTCCTTCCAGTCCCATGAACAAAATCTTTCCTTTCGTGATTCATGTCCAGATCCACCCTGCGATCTTACTCATTTCACTGTTACTTCATTCCTTGTTTTACTTCTTCCATCAATTATATAATTTCATTCAAATCTCCTGGCC
Organism: Neotragus pygmaeus; assembly: GCA_006410875.1. Taxonomy (NCBI): domain Eukaryota; kingdom Metazoa; phylum Chordata; class Mammalia; order Artiodactyla; family Bovidae; genus Neotragus; species Neotragus pygmaeus. Next base: position 2,700,702 of record SJYV01018899.1, on the reverse strand, counting down.
ATATGTTCTGGAGCAGTGAACTTGGCTGCGTCATACAGTGAATGGGTTATTGTTCTAGCAGATGGGCTGATGTGGCACAACGAAGTGGTGGGTAGAGGAGAAGAGGCCGATAACATTTTAGCCTCAAGCAGTCGTGTTAATACAAAACCAACTTGCTGTGTACTTCAAGATTGTGATGGATTGGATTCTGAGCATTTATTTTCTGTGTTCTTTCCCTAACTTAAGTGCATTTGAGGGAAGTTTAATGTACAGTGTTCTGGTGTTTGCATCAGGAAGCTTGGGTATGGTTATAGTTTTGCTACTTGCCAGCTATATAACACAGACTTGTTGTTCAGTTGCTAAACCTGGTTAACTTCAGTGGAATTTAATAACTGGGAGAATCTGGAACTCGGAACTCGATCCACTCACTTGGATTCGATAGTGACAGGCTGGGACTCAGTTGCAGATGGTGAAGTTAGGAATTGGAGACCAACCAACACAGTTCAATATTTGTAAGAAGAGTATGGTGGGTCCAAATATTGGACTGCCATAGGATATTCTTCTCTAAGGCAGTTTCTGGGTCTCATTCTGATGAGAGATATTTGGCCTTTATTTTCCCCTCTGCTTCCTTAAAGAAACATTGGCATTGAGTCTGCAATGAATTAAAACACAGAGAAACACACTGTCTGATTTTTCATACACCATCAAGAGAATTTTAAATTTCATCAAGTACAGTTCCTATATTTGACAGGCGAGGAAATTGTGGTATAGTGGAAAAAAAATTTGCCCTTGCCTCTTAGCTTTGTGACCTCCTGTAAGCCACTTAACCATCCTGAACTATGTTCTTCTGATAGGAAAAAAGAGAAGGGAATTGTAGATAAATGCAAAAGTGCATAGAACAACAGTGAAGTATACTTTATTGGTAAATGGTTAATCAGTTTCTGAGACTCTGACATGTTATAAATCCAGACTGAAGGATCAGTTTCTTTCCTTCTTCTGGGAGTATGTTGACTCTTGTATTAGCTATTTGCCTTCCTGTTGTTGTTTAGTCGCTAAGTTGTTTCCAATTCTCTTGTCGCCCTAAGGACTGTGGCCCACCAAGTCCTCCATTCATGAGATTTCCCAAGCAAGAATACTGGAGTAGGTTGCCATTTCTCCAAGAGATCTTTCTGATCCAGAGATTGAACCCCTGTCTCCTGCATCGGCAAGCAGATGCTTTACCGCTGAGTCACCAGGGAAGCCCATTTGCCTTTCTAAATTCAATTAAAAATTTAAATCCTTGCTTTTCCCTTTCTATTCCCTCAAGATTGTGCTTCTCAAATTTCATATTAGTGAGAATTAAGAAATGAATAAATACAGTTTTCATAACCCTTCCCCAAGAGATTCTGACTTAGTAGGTCTAGATAAGGGCCCAGGATTCCACAACTGATAGACAAGGACCTCAGTTACAGATGTATGAGCTGAAACTGGTCCCCGGTGAATTAATTTGATATTAAAGCTTGACTGCACACGTTGTTGCACAAGAGCCCAAAGCCAGGGTTCTGGAGATCAGGATTCTATTCCTGGTTCAGATACCAAAGCAGTACATCACACAAGGTAGTTCAGTGAATATTTACCTTAGTGAGTGAATCAAATACCTAGTCCTGCAAGCTTGGATAAGTATCCCTCTCCCACTGAGCTTTGGCCTCATCGTCAGTACAAGAAAGTGTTGAACTAGATAATCTCTAGTATCCTTTCCAGTTTTGAATGTCTTTGACCCTTTCAACTCTGAGGTCTGTCAAGGAATCAAGGAACAGCTTCCTAGAAATTATTTAAGCATCTTGAGAATCTGTGCTTATTCTTTCCAGCAAATAAAGCTTTTGAGTGGTATAACTGAAAAGTCAACTTGGCATCCTGTTGACCTGAGTTTATGTAATTTGTTAGTGTGACTCATTTAATTTCATAGAATATCTTCAGCTCAAGGGAAATATTGTGGTTAATTTCTAAAGCTATTATACTTTATTTTTAGAAATTTAAAGATAACTCCTTTAAAAATCCCCATGTATTTTTCATTCTACTGGTAAATAAGCATGTTCTATCTCAAGTTAATCTGCAGCTCTGGGATTTGGTAACTAACCCATACTTAATAATACCAAAGATAGGTGAGATTAAACAGATGCCTAATTAGTCTGATCAAGCTACTTCCTTAGTCCTGATCTTTCTGTCTCTCTTCATAGCCTCTAAATTGTTTTTCCTACTTTCCATTCCAATCTATCCTTTGTTCTTTTCTCATGGTTCTTTTCCCAAAACATCTTTTTTTAACAGTACAAATCTTAGTAACTCTCTTATTAGGATAAAAGTCTCATATTAGGATATTGGGATGACATTTGAAATGTCTCTATCTCTCTAAATTTCTAACTCATACTTTTCTGTTCTTACTCTTCTCTTCAGCCATACTGGATTCTTTGAGCTTTTTATTATTCACTATGTTTTAGTTCAAGCTGTTTCCTCTGCCCTGAATAATCTTTTTTTGACTCTGTTTACACTTCTCAAAATTTAAAGGGTAGTTCAAATGTTACTTCTGTTTTGTGACCTTTCTTTGTTACCTGTCCTGAATTAAACTTCCGCCTCTGAACTTCAATAGATCTTTTTTTTTTAATAAAAAACTTTATTTGACTTTACAATACTCTATTGGCTTTGCCATACATCGACATGATGTATAGTTCTTTTTAAAATGTTTCCTCTAAGTGGAAAAGAAAGCAGGCCATTTTAGGCAAAAGGAACCACAAGAACTAAATTAAAAGAAAATGGTATAAGTTTACATATGTAAAATAAATAGCCAATGGGAATTTGCTGTATGACTCAAGGAACTCAAACTGGGGCTCTGTAATACCCTAGAGGGGTGGAATGGTGTGGAAGGTGGGAGAGAGGTTCAGGAGGGAGGGGACATATGTATACCTGCAGCTGATTCATGTTGATGTATGGTAGAAACCAGCACAATATTGTAAACCAATTACCCTTCAATTAAAGATAAATAGATTTCTAAAAATTAAAAACAAATATATGGTATCAGTTTAAAACATTTGCTACATATGAATAATAGTTTATTTATTTATTTATTTGGCTGTGCCACTTTGCATGTAAGATCTTAGTTCCTTAATCAGGGATGGAACCCATGATTCCTGCAGTGGAAGTGCAGAGTCTTAACCACTGGACCACCAGGGAAGTCCCTACATATAAATAATGTAGACATAGACCAATTTTATATACAATAAAAAGAATACTATAATGAAGACTTGTGTACCCACGTTTCATCTTAAGAAGTAGCATATTACCATATACTGAAGATTCTAGATCTCATGGCCTTCTTTTCCCTTTAAAAATAACTACTATCCTGAATGTGGTGTTTCTGATTGTTTTGCATTCCTTTACATCCAGGTTTGTTTCTTAAATATGGGCATCTGAATAATTTGTTTAGGTGTTTATATGTTTTGAACTGCATACCAATGTTATTATATGCTATTTATATTCACACTACTTGCATTTTTCTTAATATTGTGAGATTTTTGTCCATGTTGATATATATATTTCTGTGCATATAACATTTAATTGCCCTGTATTATCCCATTGTATAAATAAGCCACAACTCATTTATCTAAGTCTCTTACTGATAGATTTTTGTATTGATTTATCTCTTTCCCTCTATTCTTTTCTCCTGTTGCACAGAAATGGCATTTGAGTATTCTTGTACACATCTCCTAGTGAAGAGGTGCAAGAGTATATCTGAGATGTACATCTAGGATATGCATTGCTTGTCCACAGGGTATATGTCTTCTCAATTTTGCTAGATAGTGTCCAGTTGTTTTCCAAAGTATTTTTGGAAATTAGCATTTTGTCATTAGTAACTGCTAGTCATAATTAAACTTTTGTGTTTGGGAAGACTATTGGATGGAAAGGAAGGGTGAAATCAGATTGGGCAGTAAGTTGACATGACAAGGTGTTTGGATTTTATTCTCCAGGCAAAAGGAGAATAAAGACCCTGTTGGTTATTTATTTTCTTTGAATCTTAGTTTCCTTTTCAGTAAAATGGGGACAATAAAACCTTTCTCACAAGATTGTCATGAAAACCCTGACTTGAAATAGTTATTCAAAACATTTGTAGATACTGTAATAATATCAGAAAATTATGAACTGGGTGTGATATAAATAGATGTATATTTTAGAATTGGGTATAAATAGCAACTGGTATAGAATAGATATTTTCAGGAAGACAGAAAGTTATTGCCTTCTAGATAGTAGGAAATCCTCATTAATTTTTGAAGATTTAATTCAGAATTTCTCAAACTTGGCCCATTTGAAGTTTTGAGCTGGATAACCCATTCTTTGGAGGTTGCTATAATGTATATTGCAGGATGATTCCTGGTCTTTACCCACCTGGGTATCAACAAAAATCTCCTTGTTCCCCAGTTGTGATGATTGAAATGTCTCTAGACATTACCAACTGCCCTTGGGAGCAAAATTGGAACCTTTTGAGAATCTCTGATTTAATTCCAATGTCAGTTTCTCCATGAAGACTTCCTTGCCTCCTTTCAGTTCAGTTTAGTTCAGTCGCTTAGTTGTATCTGACTCTTTGCGACCCCATGAATTGCAGCACGCCAGACCTCCCTGTCCATCATCAACTCCCGGAGTTCACTCAAACTCACGTCCATCGAGTTGGTGATGCCATTCAGCCATCTCATCCTCTGTCGTCCCCTTCTCCTCCTGCTCCCAACTCTCCCAGCATCAGGGGCTTTTCCAATGAGTCAACTTTTCTCATGAGGTGGCCAACGTATTGGAGTTTCAGCTTTAGCATCAGTCCTTCCAAAGGACACTCAGGACTGATCTCCTTTAAAATAGACTGGTTGGATTGCCTTGCAGTCCAAGGGACCCTCAAAAATCTTCTCTAACACCACAGTTTAAAAACATCAGTTCTTTAGCACTCAGCCTTCTTCACAGTCCAACTCTCGCATCCATACATGACCACTGGAAAAACCATAGCCTTGACTAGGCGGACCTTTGTTGGCAAAGTAATGTCTCTGCTTTTGAATATGCTATCTAGGTTGGTCATAACTTTCCTTCCAAGGAGTAAGTGTCTTCTAGTTTCACGGCTGCAGTCACCATCTGAAGTGATTTTGGAGTTTGCCTCCTTTAGGAAGACCAAATTGTCCTTTTCCTTCCAATGCCTCTTTATGGAATTTCCCACATAATTTTGTAATCCTTTGCCTACTTCTGTATAAGAATGCCTGTTCTTAAAAACTACATTGATCATTTTCTGTATGTCAAGCACTTAGAACACAGTAGAAACTAATGTAGATTTTTCAAATGTGAATTATCAGGCAAATGGTTTAGCAATTATTATTGAGCATATCCCATGATCTGGGGACAGTATCAAGTGCTGAAGCCATAACGTTGAAAAGAAAAGTATGGTCTTTGACTTTGTAGACTATATAATGCATTGGAAGAGAAGCAATGGACAAATAATAAATTAACAAAATGGTTATAGATGAAGGAAATTAAAGTGGTGCTTTGACAGAAAATAATGAGGGCTTTAACTTTAGATATGTTTTTCAGGGAAAATAGCCACAATTAGTTTGAGACATGAAGGCTGAGATAAGAAGTCAGTCAGGGATGACTTAGGAAGAACAGTTTTTGAGATGAAGGAACTAACATGAGCAATATCCCTGAGTTAGGAGAGAGTTCATGATATCTTATAAACACCAAGGAAGGTAGTGCAGTCAAAGCCAGGTGAACACAGGTAAGAAGAGCACGACAAAAATGAAGAGATAGGTAAGAAGGAGATTATGCAGGGCATTGTTGGCTACACTAAACAGTTTGTATTTAACTATAAGTGGTGGCTCAGATGGTAAAGTATCTGCCTATAATGCAGGAAACCTGGGTTCAATCCCTGGCTTGGGAAGATATCCTGGAGAAGGAAATGGCAACCTAGTCCAGTATTCTTGCATGGAGAATCCCATGGATGGAGGAGCTTGGTAGGCTATAGTCCATTGGGTCACAAAGAGTTGGACACAACTAAGCGACTTCACTTTTCTTTCTGTAAATGTAGAAGGCCTAAAGATGACAGAGGAGTAGGTGGGTGTGTAGTACATCTGTCTCTATAGATACATCAAGAATATACCTTCAGACATAGAAATGCATGCAGACACCAGCTGAGAGTGGACAGGAGTACCTGACCAGCAGAAAAGAACATATAGAACTAGCCATGCAAAACTCGGTATATCCAAAGAACTAGGGGAAAAAACAGGGGTGTTAGTGGGACTAGACCTGCCCTGGGTGGGTGAGGGAACTGAAGCAGGGGTCTGATCCCCGCATCGGGGCAATTGTCTGAGTCAGAGGAGAAACATTTAAAGCTCAGAGTGAAACAGCTGATCTGTGGCAGCCTAAATGGAATGAGAATCAGACAGTTCTTGCTGCAGCTATACCCCTGACAGGGAAGCAGGGCTCCAAGAAGGTGCAGTGGCTGGGAGCTAGTGTTAGGGATTGTGGAGCAATCTCAGGGTGAGGGGCTGTTGTTGACTGCAGTGAGACAGATCGAGGGGATGTTAGGGAAGAGATTGTGGTGGGAAGTGCCTGTGGAGGAAAGCCAGGCAGCCATGGAAGCAAGAGGATACGGCTGAGTCACTAGTAGGGAGTGGAGCCATCACCCATCACTGTAGCCTCTCCCCACACGCCAGTATCAGTGGTTGAACGAGAGAGAGGCTGGCCCATCAAATGCCTGTAGCACTGAACTACAGAGTAGGACCCCACCCGGGGTGCCCCTTTAAGTGCCTGATGTGCTGATCCACAGAGTAGGACCCCAGTCAAGGGAGCCCCTCTATGTGCCTGACACGGGAAATAACAGAGAAGGACTGCAGGCAAGGGAGCCCTCCAAGTGCCTGAATGGGCAGAGCTATGGAGAAAGACTAGCCATAGAGGTTTGATCGCCAGCTACAGGAGGCTCAAGAAGACTTGGATAGGGCCATAACTCCTGTGGCGGAGGCAGTCTGTGTCCCTGCACACTTAGCGCGAGGATCTCCACAAATCAAGCAGCTGCGTCACCGTCACGCTCAACCCTCACTAGGGCAGAGCTACCATAAGCAAAAAAATGTCTTGCGTCTACATATGCAGGGTTGCTCAGTCATGTCCAACTCTCCTGCCAGACTTCTCTGTCGGGGGTTTCTCCAGGCAAGAATACTGGAGCATATTGGCCAATATTGGTTGCCATATCCTTCTGCTGCTGCTAATTTGCTTCAGTCATGTCCGACTCTGTGTGACCCCATAGATAGCAGCCCACCAGGCCCCCCTGTCCCTGGGATTCTCCAGGCAAGAACACTGGAGTGGGTTGCCATTTTCTTCTCCAATGCATGAAAGTAAAAAGTAAAAGTGAAATCACTTAGTCATGTCCAACTCTTTGCGACTCCATAGGGAGTATCAAATAATGAGAACTCAAAGGAAATCACTTGAATACAAGACCTGGTATCACCCAACCACTAGTAGCGCCCTGTGCAGGGTGCCTCATCTAAACAACAAACAGAATAAAAATGCAAACTCAGTCCTCAGCAGACAGGATTACTATCTCACTCAGCCTTGCCCATCAGAGGAAAAACAAACAAAAAAACACAGTACAGATCTCACCCTATAGAAAGTTTACACAAACCACTGGACCAAACTTAGGAGGGCAGAAACTGAAAGGAAGAAAGAATTCAACCTTGAAGCCTGGGAAGAGGAGACCTCAAACATAATAAGTTAAAAAAAAAAAAATGAAAAGGCAGAGAAATACTACACAAATGAAGGAACAAACTATAAACCCAGAAGTCCAAATAAATGAAGAGGAAATAGGCAAACTACCTGAAAAAGAATTCAGAATAAGGATAGTAAAGAGGATCAAAAACCTTGAAAACAAAACGGAGAAAATGCAAGAATCAATTAATAAAGACCTAGAAGAATTAAAGAATAAATATACAGAGACAAACAACACAATTACTGAAATTAAAAATACTCAAGAAGGAATCAATAGCAGAATATCTGAATCAGAACAAACCAGTGAGCTGGAAGATAAAATGGTGGAAATAACTTCTGAAGAGCAGAAAAAATTAAAAAGAATGAAAAGAACGAGGACCATATATGGGACCATATCAAACACACCAACATTCAAATTATAGGGATCCCAGAAGAAGAAGAGAAAAAGATAGGATAGAGAAAAATTTTGAAGACATTATAGTTGAAAATTTCCCCAACATGGAAAAGGAAATAATCAATAGAGTATTGTAAAGTAAAATAAAGTAAAAAAAATAAATAATTTTAAAAAAATTGAAAAAAAAAAGTTCAAGAGGCACAGAGTCCCATACAGGATACACCCAAGGAGAAACATGCCAAGACAAATGATAATCAAACTAACAAAGACTAAACACAAAGAAAGAATGTTAAAAGCAGCAAGGAAAAGCAACAAGTAACATACAAGGGAAACCCCATACGATTAGCAGCTGATCTTTCAGCAGAAACTCTGCAGGCCAGAAGGGAATGGCAGGATATCTTTAAAGTGCTGAAAGGGAAAAATCTACAACCCAAATCACTGTACCTGACAAGGATCTCATTCAAAATTGATGGAGAAATAAAAAGCTTTTCAGACAAAAGTTAAGAGAATTCAGTACCACCAAACCAGCTTTACAGCAAATGTTAAAGGGACTTATATAGTGAAGACATGCAAGAGAAGAAAAAGATCTACAAAATCAACCCCAAACAATTAAGAACATGGCAATAGGAACACATATATCAATAATTACTTTAAATGTAAACAGTTTAAATTCTCCAATCAAAAAACACAGACCGACTGAATGGATACAAAACAAGACCCATATATATTCTGTCTACAAGAAACCCACTTCAGACCTAGTCACATATAGACTGAAAGTGAAAGGATGGAAAAATATATTCCATGCAAATGGGAAGCAAAAGAAAGCTCAAATACCAATCCTCATATCAGACAAAATAGACCTTAAAATAAAGAAGATTACAAGAGATAAGGAAGGACACTACATAATGATCAAGGGATCAATCCAAGAGGAAGACATAACAATTGTAAATATCTATGCATCCAACAGAGGAGCACCTCAATACATAAAACAAACACTAACAGCCATAAAAGGAGAAATCGACTGTAACACAATAATATTAGGAGACTTTAACACCCCAATCACACCAATGGACAAATCATCATAACATAAAATTAATAAGGAAACATGTCTTAAATGGTACATTGGATGAGATGGATCTCATTGATATCTTCAGGACATTCCATGCAAATGCAAAAGAATACAATTTCTCAAATGCATATGAAGCATTCTCCAGGATAGACCACACCTTGTGCCATAAATCAAACATCAGTAAATTTAAGAAAATTGAAATCATATCAAGCATCTTCTCTGACCACAGCAGTATGAGCCTAGATATCAATTACAAGAAGAAAACCTGTAAAAAAAACACAAACACATGGAAATTAAACAATATGTTTTTAAATAACCAACAGGTTACTAGAGAAATCAAAAGGGAAATAAAAAAATTTTCTAGAAACAAATGACAATGAAAACAAGTCAACTCAAACCTATGGAATGCAGCAAAAGCAGTCCTCAGTTCAGTTCAGTTCAGTTGCTCAGTTGTGTCCGACTCTTTGCGAACCCATGAATCGCAGCACGCTAGGCCTCCCTGTCCATCACCATCTTCCTGGAGTTCACTCAAACTCACACCCATCGAGTCAGTGATGCCATCCAGCCATCTCATCCTCTGTCGTCCCCTTCTCCTCCTGCCCCCAATCCCTCCCAGCATCAGAGTCTTTTCCAATGAGTCAACTCTTTGCATGAGTTGGCCAAAGTACTGGTAGAGGGAAGTTTATAGCAATACAGTCCTATCTCAAGAAACAATAAAAACGTGGAATAGACAACCTAACTTTACACCTAAAACAACTGGAAAAAGAAGAAAAACAACACCAACCCCCCCCCCAAATTAGTAGGAAGAAAGAATTCATAAAAATCATGTATTAGATGTATCTGTCAATAACAGTATATTTTTAAAAAGGCAATCTTTTTAAATTATTTTTTATTGGAGTATAATTGATTTACAATGTTGTGTTAGTTTCTGCTGTACAGCAAAGTGAATCAGTCACACATATACGTATATGCTCTCTTTTCTAGACTTGATTCCCATTTAGATCTTTGTAGAGACCTGAATAGTTTCCTGTGCTATACAGTTTATTATCCATCTTTTATATATGCTGTGCGTGCACACTATGTCGCTTCCATTGTGTTCAACTCTTTGTGACCCTACGGACTGTAGCCCTCCAGGGTCCTTTGTCCATGGGATTCTCCAGACAAGAATACTGGAGTGGGTTGCCATTTCCTCCTGCAGTGGATCTTCTCATCTCAGGGATCGAACCCCTGTCTCTTATGTCTCTTGTATTGGCAGGCAAGTTCTTTACCACTAGAGCCACCTGAGAAGCCCATCTTTTATGTAGAGTAGTGTATATATGTTCAATCCCAGTCTCCCAATTAATTCCCTCCTCTCCCCTCCTGATAACAGTAAACTTGTTTGCTATATCTGTGACTCAATTTTTGTTTTGTAAATAGGTTAATTTACAGCTTTTTTCCCTTAGATTCCACATGTAAGAAATATCATATAGTATTTATCTTTTTGTGTCTGACATACTTCACTCAGTGTGACAATCTCTAGGTCCATCCATGTTGCTGCAAATGGCATTATTTCACTTTTTTTTTATAGTTGAGTAATATTCCATGGTTTATATGAACCACATTTTTATTTCTTTCTCTGTCAATAGTTATTTGGGATACTTCCATGTTCTAGCTTTTGTAAAATGTGTAAAATGTGAACATTGGGGTGCATGAATCCTTTCAAATCATGGTTTTTCCAGGCATATGTCCAGGAGTAGGGTTGCTGGATCATGTGGTAGCTCTATTTTAAGTTTTTTAAGGAACCTTCATACTGTTCTCCATAGCAGTTGCACCAGTTTACAATCTCACAGTGTAGGAGGATTCACTTTTCTCCACACCCTCTCCAGCATTTTGTAGATTTATTGTTGATGCCCATTCGGACTAGTGTGACTGGTGTGAAGTGATACATCATTGTAGTTTTGATTTGTATTTATCTAATGTTTAGAAAAGCATTTAGAAAAAATGCCTAAACGCAGAGCCTAGTTTCTTAAATATAAGCTATGCCCCCACATGAAAATATCTGGCTTTTTATTGTTGTTTGTTTTGTTCTAAGATTTATTTATTATTTTGGCTGTACTCAGTCTTGATAGGAGAAGGCAATGGCACCCCACTTCCAGTGCTCTTGCTTGGAAAATCCCATGGACGGAGGAGCCTGGTGGGCTGCAGTCTATGGGGTCGTGACTGAGAAACTTCACTTTCACTTTTTACTTTCCTGCATTGGAGAAGGAAATGGCAACCCACTCCAGTGTTCTTGCCTGGAGAATCCCAGGGACAGGGAAGCCTGGTGGGCAGCCATCTATGGGGTCGCACAGAGTTGGACACGACTGAAGCGACTTAGCAGCAGCAGTCTTGATTACTGCGTCCAGGTTTTCTCCAACTGTACCAAATGGGGGCTATGCTCTAGTTGTGGTGTGCGGGCTTCTCATTGGGGGGGTGCTTCTCTTGTGGAGTACTGACTCTAGGTGTGCAGGGTTCAGTAGTTGTGGCACATGGGCTCAATAGCTGTGGTGCACAGCCTTAGTTGCTCTGTAGCATTAGGGATCTTCCTGGACCAGGGATCGAACTGGTGTCCCGTGCATTGCAAGGCAGACTCTTAACCACTGGACCACCAGGGAAGCTCTGGACTTTGTTGTTTGGGTCTAGAATTTTGCAAAGAGGAGCCTTGGAAGTTCAAGATCCTGTGATTCTGAAGATGAAAGAGGACTTGATATTTTCAGCCTTGAATTTAGATGGAAATAGAGAAGAAAAAGAAAAAAAAAAACTAAAAAGGGATATTTAGCCAGAGATAATAGAAAGGGGAGAAAGACTTGATTAATGTTAAGGATGTAATTAATGTAAGAAGCAGTTTGAGTGGGAGTTAGTGGGGAAAATAGAAAGAAGGTGATCTGATCAGAAAGGGGACTTTAGTTTTGCATCTTGGGGATGGAGGATTTCCATGTCATGTTGAGGCCAAGGGTGAGGCTATGCTGTATAGACTCCTAAGGCAGAAAATTTCACACACAAACCTTATAAGAGAACACATATATTAGGGGATAAAAATAGTACAGGGCAAACGACCACAAGCCTTAATGAAGTCCAGAGAGTATAACTACATTTTATATAGTTGTAAAGAGCAATGTAAATCATGTGGATTATTTTTTATTTTTTATTCAAGGAGGCAAAATGTGTATGCACTGATATTTAGAATATTTCTCCCCTGGATGTGGATAAGCCGTATGGCACATAAATGGTACATTGTTAATTTTTCAGAAATCTTGACCATGTTCAATAATTCATTCTCTACAATCTTGGCTTACTGATTATCACTTTATTTAAAATCATTTTCACTAACTTTATGCTTACTAAGTGTGCTGGCCCCAATTGTCTTTTTCCACATGGCTGAGTTAGTTAGGTATAGCTCCAGTAGGTACAGGAGTCCTCAGATACCTAAGAGTCTTTGTTCGGGGGGAGAATCTCAACTGAGCTTCCCTTCCATCATGTTTTGATAAGCTCTCCCCTGCTTCAGATCCCATCCTGGGAAATTCCCACCCACATCTCAGCTGCTTCTTTCCCACTCAGGTATTTCTGATAGCTCCTAAAATATCTCCTGTCATCTATTTTTTCTGTCTTCTTCCTGATACAAGTAAGATTCCTCAAGTAACAAAAACAATAGCAAATATACATATGGATGTTTTCAAAATGCTTCAATCTGTACATTTTTGTCCCCATTTCAATGCTGTGAGGAAGTTGAAATATCTGCAATTTACTGACTAATGAGAAAGGTCAAGTTACTTGTTCAAGGTTGTTTTTCCTAGTAAGTAAAGAAGACCAGTGTGAGAACCTAAGTCTTTCCAAGTCAAACCTCACCCACAAGAGCTTCATCCTTAAAAAAAAAAAAAAGTTGTAATATTAGTGTTGGAAGAAAAAGATCAATTGCCACTTTCTGTTAATTGCTAATATCCCATCTCCAATTTTCTTGCAGAGATAGGCAGTATATACCTCTCGAGGCAAGTAAGTCCATCTTGGGTTATTTGTTTTTCCTTATAATAAACTGAAATTGGTCTTCTTATAATTTCTATCCAAAGGTCCCAGTTTGCATTCTGCAGCTACAAAGACTAAAGGAATCAGCACCCACTTTCCCTAGATAACCTTTCAGTATTTTCAGGTACTCTTCTCTGGGAGCAATGTCCCTATTTTTGTCTATTATTTTATAAGACATATTTTACATACTGTCTGGTAGAAGTAACCCTCCTCTAGATATGCCTGATTTTGTTAACCAAATCTATAATCGAGCATGGTACTTTATATTTTGTTTATTTTTGACTCTGCTGGGTCTTCGTTGCTTTGCATGGGCTTTCTCTACTTGAAGTGAGTGGGTGCCACTCTTCATTGCAGTGTGCAGGCTTCTCATTGTGGTGGCTTCTCTTGTGGAGCAATGACTCCAGGCGCACTGGCTTCAGCAGTTGCATCGTGCAAGCTTAGGAATTGTGCTGTCTGGGCTCAGTAGTTGTGGTACATAGGCTTAATGACGTCACACATGTGGAATCTTTCTGTACCACAGATTGAAACCATGTCCCCTACATTGGCAGGTGAATTCTTATCCATTGCGTCACCAGGAAAGCCCAATAATGGTACTTTAAATGTGTTCCATTTAATGGATTAATGCAGCTATCACCTATTATGTTCCAATAATATGCTACTGAGTTGTGTTTGTGTATGTGATAATCCTATAATAATTGTACCTTTAAATGCATAGATCTGGTAGAGCCCATCAAGGACTTTGTAATAGAAATTTTTGAACTAAGAAGGGTAGCACAGGCTCTTTGAAGTTTAAGAGTTGAAACATTATGTCTTCATATGATTTGCAGTAATTGTAAGTAGTACCGATAATTACCTATTCAGTTTTATTTTAATTTGATTCTAAGTCCAACCTGTAAACTTTTTATATTTCTTAACTTTTAATATTCTTTTATTTATATTTTAAGTTAAAAGCAAAATTATTATGCTCCGAGAGAAAAATTAAAGTTTTGATCCCCTCATCCATCATAACAGCTATCCTATTTCTCTTTATATCACATCATTCCCCACTCCAAAGTTAGAATCTATTTGCCATCACTGAACAACAACAATGCTGATACTGAAAAGTTGTTATGGTTTTATTATATACATAAAATGTACATATAATAGATTTTCAATTAGGTAGGTTACAAATACTGAACACCTGTTTAACCAGCATTTCCTCACACTCTCTTCAGATCATTGTGTTTGTCAATGATGACCAATCCGTTGATTTATAATGTTGTAGAACACTTGTTTTTTAATGGATTTTATAGGAGTTATACTGTATTTAGCTTTTATGTTTTGCTTCTTTTATTCACTGTTAAATTTATGACATTCAAATTAGTCCTTATATTTGTGGATTGTTCAATCCCATTGCCATGTAACATTCCATTGTGTAAATATACCAGATCCATTCTATAGCAACAGTTAGCCATTCTATGTATGCATTTTTGTTGGGAATATAATCAATAGTGGAGTTGTTGGATCAAAGTATATGCTTGTATTCAGAAACAGTCATCTGTTAGTATCTGGGGTAAGACTCTCCTATGGATACTGAAATTTGCAAATCCTCAAGTCCCTTATAAAGTGACATTAAAAAAATAATTTTGTTCTGCAGTTTGTTCAATGTGCATTTACAGATTTCAAGAATGCAGGGGTCTATCATACTACCAAACAATTTTCCCAAATATTCATTCCAATTTATATTCTCAGTGTTTAAAAGTTCTGGTTATTCCGTATGCTCACCAACACTTTTATTTCTTGTCTTAATCATTTTAGACAATCTGGTAGGTATGAAATTATCTCATTGTGATTTCACTTAGCATTTCCTTTGTGACTAATTATATCATTAGTTGCTTAGTCATGTCCGACTCTTTGTGACCCCATAGACTGCAGTCCATCAAGATCCTCTGTCCATGGAATTCTCCAGGCAAGAATACTGGAGTGGGTAGCCATTCCCTTCTTCAGGGGATCCTTCCCGATCCAGGGATCAATGGATCCCCTTCATTGCAGGCAAATTCTTTGCCTTCTGAGCCACCATTAAAGCATTCTTTTAAAAAATTTATTTACTTATTTATTTAACACCAAAAGCATTTTGTATTTGGGTATAGCTGACTAACAAGCTGGGATAGTTTCAGGTGAGCAGTGAAAGTACTCAGCCCTACATATACATGAATCCATTCTCCCCCAAACCCTCTTTCCATCCAGGCTGGCACAAAACATTGAGGATACTTCCATGTGCTATGAGTAGGTTTTTAGTGGTTATCCATTTTGAACATAGCACTGTGCAAATGAGCTTTACAAAGTCCTTAACTATCCCTTGCCATTTTTTGATCATCTGGACATATCTCTCTCTCTCTCTTTTTTTTTTTTTTGGCATCTTCTTTTGTGACAGATGTGTTCAGAATTTTTACTGAGTTGCCTCTATTTTTTCTTACTGATTTTTAGGAGTTTCAATATGAATCTTGTGTTGGATAAATGCACCACAAATATCTTGCCACCCTTTGTAACCCCCAAAGGTGTTTTAGTGATCAGAATTCCTTAATTTTAATATAGTTCCACTTATCTTTTGAAAATATTATAGAGATTTTTAATTTTAAAAAATTTAATGATGAGAGAAATCACAATCGTTATGTTTTATTTAAAAGATTTTGTATTTTACTTTTCAGGTTTTGATCTTCAATATAGAATTGTTTTTGCATGGTGTAAAACATATATATATATATATAAAATGTATGTGTGTGTATTCATTCCTCCCTGCATACCTAATTTTTGAGCACCCTTTATTGAAAAGATCTTTTAAAAAAAAATTAAGAAAGATCTTCTTTAATATAGGAATACATTTCAATGTTGCATTTTTAATAAATTAGGATATTGTTTATGTGTAGATCTGTTTCTGAATTTGATTTTGTTTCATTGTTCATTTTGTTTACTCTTACACCATTTAAATTATTTTAATTAAAGTTATTTTATCATTAAAGTAGATTTTCAATATATAATATAAATGCAGCTACTCATTTCCTATGAAGTATCTTGCTATAATTTTGAAGGTTGTTGAGTTGACTTCATATATTAAATTTGGGGAGATTTGAAATTTTTATAGTATTGAGTCTATTTATTCATGAATATGTACTTCTCCATTTACTTTAGTACTTTAAAATTTCTCTGAAATACAGTTTTTGATGTGGAGGTTTTTTTTGATGTGGAGGTTTTGCACATCTTTCATAATATAATATAATAATATAAAATAATCATAATCAATATAGATTCTGAACATTTTTATGTTTTATTTTTAATTTCATACTGTTTTTTTTTTTCTGGTTTATATAGGTAGAATTGATTTTTGAGTTAGTACTTTTCTGAATTAAAAAAAAAAGATTTTTTGATGTGAACCATTTTTAAAGCCTGTATTAAATTTGTTACAATACTGCTTTTTGTTTTTATGTTTTGGTTTTTTGGCCACAGCATGTGGCATCTTGGCTCCCCGACCAGGGATCAAACCTGCACCCCCTACATCGGGGGGTAAAGTCTTAACCACTGGACCACCAGGGAAGTCCCTGTAATTGATTTTTAAAATGACATGCATAGCAAGCTTGCTAAATCCACATATTTATTCTAATTTATTTATAGATTCTTTTGGTGCCCACATTTGTGTTGTCTATAAATAACAGCAGTTTTATTTCTTCCTTTCTAATTCTTGTGCCTCTTATTTCCTTTTTCTACTTTGTTACATTGACTAGGACCGCCACCAGTATAGTGGTGGATACATATGGCTTTAGCAGAAATCTTTGCTTTTTTCCTATTCCAAGTGAAAGTTTTAACTATTTCACCATTGAGAATAATGATTGCTTTAATTTTCTCTATGGATTCCTTACAAGATTCTGGTTTGCTAAGTGTTTTTAGTATGTACTGAGTAGTTGTTCAGGCTCTTTCTGTGGTTATACGATCACATGGCATATTAATTTTCTTTGCTAATATGATAACATTGATATATATTTTTAATATATCCTTGCATACTTGGGGAAAACTCAGTTTTAATATATCGTTCTCTTTCTCTCTCCTCACCCTCATATTTAAATATGTTAAGGGTTTTTGCGTCGATGTTCATGTGAGAGCTGTTTTCTAATTTTCCTTTCTTGTATTATCTCTGTTGGTTTTGGAATTAATGTTCTGTTGGCTTCATAAGCAGAGTTAATGGTCGTTTCCTTTTTGTGAAATGTTTAACAGTTTTTATTTTCTTAATGTATGTCAGGTGATTTAGATTTCTAACTTATTCTTGTGTGTTAGGGAAGTGGAGGAAGTCTTGTTCAGGCTTCAGAGGCAGGGAGGCAGGGCTCTGACCTTCTGACCTGCCTGGACACTGCCCAGATCCCATGCTGGCCCACAGGCACAGCTCGTCAGGTGCACTTTAGAAAGAGAGTGGGTCTCAGAATTCTTGAGGTCTGGGCAACCACTTGGGGTTTAACAAAATAAATGACTCACAAGATAAAACAAACAGCATTGTAAAAAGTTTAAAGTAAAATGACAGCTGTGTTTTTACATGTAAACTGATGACGGTATCTGTTTGCTCTCTGGGATTTCAAGTGGGAACCTCCAGAATTACAGTTCAAAATCTCACCTGTGGAGTGGATACACTGCCCAGAACCCTTTTCAAACAGGGACTCCAGATTGCTGTTACTTCTCAGTGCTCTTTTTAAATCTGGATGTTGGTTGGCCCAGGGTAAAGCATCTGCCTGCAATGCCAGAGACCTGGGTTTGATCCCTGGGTCAGGAAGATCCCCTGGAGAAGGAAATGACAACCCACTCCAATACTGCTGCCTGGAAAATCCCATGGATGGAAAGGCCGGGTAGGCTACAGTCCATGGCATCGCAGAGAGTTGGACACAACTGAGCAACTTCACTTTCACTTTCTTTCTCTATGCTGTTACTGTCTTCTATTGTTTCTATTTCTTTTTCTTTTTTTAATGATATACAGATTATTTTGCTTATTTTTGAACATAATATAAATGAAATCACATANGAAATGACAACCCACTCCAATACTGCTGCCTGGAAAATCCCATGGATGGAAAGGCCGGGTAGGCTACAGTCCATGGCATCGCAGAGAGTTGGACACAACTGAGCAACTTCACTTTCACTTTCTTTCTCTATGCTGTTACTGTCTTCTATTGTTTCTATTTCTTTTTCTTTTTTTAATGATATACAGATTATTTTGCTTATTTTTGAACATAATATAAATGAAATCACATAGTATAACCATGCTTTGGTGTCCGGCTTCTTTCATTCAATGTAATGTTTTTGAAATTTATTAGTTTAAATGAATGTAGGTATGTTGCTATTTATTGATGAATATTACATTGTATAAATATACTGCAATATATTTATTTACTCTGTTGTTAATGGGCATTTGGGTTTTTCTCTTATGGAGGAGCTGATGTACATTTTGTACATGTCTTTTAGTGGGAATACACTTTGTTTCTCTTGAGTTTACCCCTAAAAGTTTAATGGGTGTATCACAAAGTAGGCAATGGTTTTCCAAAGTGGTTGAACAAATTTTCACTCCCACCAGGAATGCAGGAGAGTTTAAGTTGCTCCATATACTACATGATGTAGTAGTGACAGTAGTAATGACAATACATGACATTATCAGTCCTCTAAATTTCAGCTCTTTTGGTAGAAGAATAGTGATATATTATTGTGATTTTGTGTTTAATTATTTATACTGCTTTGTGCCTTTTGATATCCACATTGGCCTCTTGGATATTCCTTTTTTTGAAGTGTTATTTAAGGCTTTTGCCCACTTACTAGTTAAGTTGCTTTTCTTATTAGTTCATATAATATTTCTGGTTTCAGTATTCTTTTCCATTGGTCTATTTTTCTATCTCTGCATCAAATTCATATTGTCTTAGCTTGTTGCTTTCTGGAAAGTCTTCTAGTTTAAGTCTTCCAAATTTATTCTCCCTTTAAAATATTATCCTTGCTATTCTGTATCCTTTGAATTTATAGATAAACTTTGGAATCAGAATATTAATTTTTAAAAACTTACAAAAATAGGCCAGCAAAGTATACCTGTCTTTTAAAATGGGCTTATATTGTAGTTATAGACCAATTTAGGGAGAATTAACATCTTGAATGTTGAGTTTTTTGACCCATGAACACAGAACATCTATCCATTTATGTGGGTCTTCAATTTTTTTCAAATTTTTTTTTTTAAGTTCAGAGATCTTGCACAACTTTCTTTTTAAAAAAATTAATTTATTTTTTTTTACTTTATTCTACTTTACAATACTGTATTGGTTTTGTCATACATCAACATGAATCCACCACAGGTGTATACGAGCTCCCAATCCTGAATCCCCCTCCCACCTCCCACCCCACATTGTCTCTTTGGATCATCCCATTGCACAACTTTCTTAAGTCTTATTCCTAAGTGTTTGATTTTCTTAGAAATTATATTATACATGGTTTCACTTTATACTATATTTTTTGAAGAACAGTTGATGTACAATGTTGTGTTAATTTATGCTGCATAGCAAAGCAATTCAGTTATACAGACATATATATATATATATATATATATACACACACATTCCCTTTTAATATTCTTTTCCATTACATTATCACAGGATATTGAATATAGTTCCCTGGGCTATACAGTAGGATCTTATTTAACCATTCTCTATATAACAGGTTGCATCTGTTAACTCCAACCATAAACTCTGTCCCGACCTCACCCCTGTTCCCCCTTGGCAACCACAGTTTTGTTCTCTGTATTTGCGAGTCTGTTTCTGTTTTCCTAGGGATACCCATTTGTGTCATATTTTAGATTCCACATGTAAGTGATATCAAGTGGTATTTGTCGCTCTCTTCCTGACTTATTTCACTTAGTGTAATAATCTCTAGTTGTATCCCTGTTGCTAGAAATGGCATTATTTTATTATTTTTCATGTTTGAGTAGTATTTTAATTATAGCTTTTTTCTGGATGTATGCCCAAGGATAGGATTGCTAGATTATATGAGATCCATTTTTAGTTTTTTGAGAAACCTTCATAGTGTTTTCCAAGTGGCTACACCAAGTTACAAAGGATGTAACAGTGAGTTGCTACCTAACAATAGCGTAAGATGATTCCCTTTACTTACCAACCACTCCAGAATTTGTTATTTGTCTCAGACTGTTAAGACTCTGTCTACAATGCGGGAGACCCAGGTTCTATCCCTGGGTTGGGAAGATCCCCTGGAGAAGGAAATGGCAATCCACTCCAGTACTATTGCCTGGAAAATGCCATGGACAGAGGAGCTTGGTAGGCTACAGCCCATGGGGTCGCAAAGAGTCAGACACGACTGAGCGACTTCACTCACTCAGACTTTAACAATGGTCATTCTGACCAGTGTGCCATGTACCTCATTATACTTGCATTTCTATAATAATTAGCAGTGTTGAGCATCTTTTCATGTGCCTATTGGTCACTTGTATTTCTTCTTTGGAGAAATATCTAAGTTTTCTGCCCATTTTTCAACTGAATTTTTGTTTCCTTGGTTATTGAGTTCTATGTTGCTGCTCAGTTGCTCCGGTGTGTCCAACTCTTTATGACCCTGTAGACGACAGCACACCAGGCTTCCCTATCCTCCATCTCCCAGAGCTTACTCAAACTCATGTCCATTGAGTCGGTGATGTCAACCAACCATATCAATTTCTATAACCCCCTTCTCCTCCAGCCTTCAATCTTTCCCAGCATCAGGGTTTTTTCTTATGAATCAGCTCTTCCCATCAGGTGGCCAAAGTGTGGAGCTTCAACTTCAGCATCAGTTTTTCCAAAGACTATTCAGGACTGATTTCCTTTAGAATGGACTGGTTTGATCTCTTTGCAGTTCAAGGGGCTCTCAAGAGTCTTCTCCAACACCACAGTTCAAAAGCATCAATTCTTTGGTGCTCAGCTTTCCTTATGGTCCAACTCTCACACCCATACATGACTACTGGAAAAACTATAGTTTTGACTAGATGGACCTTAGCTGGCAATGTAATGTCTCTGCTTTTTAATATGCTGTCTAGGTAGGTCATAACTTTCCTTCCAAGGAGCAAGTGTCTTTTAATTCCATGGCTGCAATGACCATCTGCAGTGATTTTGGAGCCCCCCCAAAATAAAGTCAGCCACTGTTTCCACTGTTTCCCTATCTATTTCCCATGAAGTGATGGAACCAGATGCCATGATCTTCGTTTCCTGAATGCTGAGCCTTAAGCCAACTTTTTCACTCTCCTCTTTCACTTTCATCAAGAGGCTCTTTAGTTCTTCTTCACTTTCTGCCATAAGGGTGGTGTCATCTGCATATCTGAGGTTATTGATATTTCTCCCGGCAATCTTGATTCCAGCTTGTGCTTCATCCAGCCCAGCACTTCTCATGATTTACTCTGCATATGAGTTAAACAAGCAGGGTGACAATACACAGCCTTGACATACTCCTTTCTCTATTTGGAACCAATCTGTTGTTCCATGTCCAGTTCTAACTGTTGCTTCCTGACCTGCATACAGATTTCTCAAGAGGCAGATCAGGTGGTCTGGTATTCCCATCTCTTTCAGAATTTTCCACAGTTTATTGTGATCCACACAGTCAAAGGCTTTGGTATAGTCAATAAAACAGAAATAGATGTTTTTCTGGAACTCTCTTGCTCTTTTGATGATCCAGAGGATGTTGGCAATTTGATCTCTGATTCCTTTGCCTTTTCTAAAACCAGCTTGAACATCTGGAAGTTCACGGTTCACGTATTGCTGAAGCCTGACTTGGAGAATTTTGAGCATGACTTTACTAGCGTGTGAGATGAGTGCAATTGTGTGGTAGTTTGAGCATTCTTTGGCATTGCCTTTCTTTGGGATTGGAATGAAAACTGACCTTTTCCAGTCCTGTGGTCACTGCTGAGTTTTCCAAATTTGCCTTTCACACTGCTCCTCCCCCAAAATAAATTGAGTGCCTATCATGTGAAAGACTGTGAAATTTGTACAAATGATGGTAAAGTTGACCTTTGAATATGAATTATCTAGCTTGAGACTCAGTACTTTTGTTTTTTGAACTGTTTTCCAAAAATCTTGCCAGGGACTTCACTAAAACCTTATAATTTCAGGCATTTCTAAGCCATTATGAGATGAAATGTAAAATCCAAACCTAGTCTTTTCCTTATTACATGATCTTGAGTAAATTTTTCCCTGTGGTACAGAGTAATTTTTTTTGTATACAATCCTAAATGTAATTCTAAATATATGAAGAAATAGTCTCTGGGTATTATTGAATGGAAGATGAGCAAGCATCTTAGGATGATGTAAGACAAGACAAGCATCTTAATATGTAGGCATTTATTTTCTTCTTTCATTTTCTTTTTAGATAGAAGTTGCATATACTAAAATTTGCAAATCTTAAGTGCACATTTTGAGGCATTTTATGTATGTATATATCTTTGTAATCATCATTCAGATCAAAGTATAGAAATTTTTTTATTGCCTTAAAGGTTTCTTTGTGCCTCTTTATAGCAAATGTCTCTTCCCTCCAGTCACAGATGTTACCCTTATTTGAATTCCTATCGCTACATTTTTGTTTTATCTGTCTGGAACTTTATATTAAAGAAATTGTACATCATGTAGTTTAAAAACAGTAGGCTTAAATTTCCTTGTAAAATTTTACATGGTAGCCCCCATCTTTTGTATCTGGCTTCTGTCACCCCACATACTGTCTTTGTGATTCATCCAAGTTGCTACCGTACATTTTAATGTCAGTTTGGATTCCATTTCTTAATCTATACAATGAATAGGTTGGGCTAGATGAACTCTAAGGAGTTTCTGACTTCTGACAATAAGTGAGACATTCTTTCCACTGTTTGGCAAGAATTAAAATGCAGGAATTCTGACCTGAATCAGTTGCCATGATACCATAATAATATTGGGAATGACAGCTATGAACGTTTAATCCAGTGACAGCATTGATGTTGCATGTCTAGGCTGGAAACATTTTATACACTTGTGTTATGTAAGGACAGAAACTTTGTTCTATCTCAGGATGCCCTCATTGACTTCTGAGCCCTCCCTCAGCAGCATTCTCCCTGTGTGAATTACCAGCTGTACTCTCCATATTGCAATTTAAAAAGTCATTTATAAACAGGCTTGAAATAAGATTCTGGTACAGAGTATTCTGCTCCCTCCTAGTTTTGTTTAGGAATTCGTATGAGTAGTGTTTAAGAGAAATTTAAGTAGTGTTTAAGAAATTTAAGCCTACTGTTTATAAACTACATGATGTGCAATTTCTTCAATGGCATTAGGGAAATCCATATTCAAATCCTGGTGTTTTACTTCTACCCCTGTGCATGACCTTGGGTAAGTCTTTTTTTTTAATTTAAATTTATTTTAATTGGAGGCTAATTACTTTACAATATTGTATTGGTTTTGCCATATGCACATGTGTTTCCCATCCTGAACTGCCCCCTCCCTCTTCCCTCCCCGTACCATCCCTCTGGGTCATCCCAGTGCACCAGCCCCAAGCATCCTGTATCCTGCATCGAACCTGGACTGGGGATTCATTTCTTATATGATAATATACATGTTTCAATGCCATTCTCCCAAATCATCCCACCCTCTCCCTCTCCCACAGAGTCCAAAAGACTGTTCTATACATCTGTGTCTCTCTTGCTGTCTCGCATACAGGGTTATCATTACCATCTTTCTAAATTCCATATATATGCATTAGTATACTGTATTGGTGACCTTGGGTAAGTCTTAAACTCTGTTGCCTCACTTCAGAATGGAGATAATTATATCTACCTCATAGGATTACTATGAAGATTCAAATGGGAATATACATGCTGAGTGCTCAGAGTGCTTGTAATACAGATAGTACTCCATCCAGGACAACTATTATTGCTGGTGTTTCTCAGCCAAATCTGACATCCTAGCTCCTGAGACCACACATTCTCCCTGAAGTTCCTTTCCTATGCCAGTCTCATGTGTTCACATGTGCTGGGACAAAAGTGGATATAACAGTGAGTAGTTGACAATCACAAGATTTTTAATCAATCCCATGAGGAAGAAAACTTTCAATAGAGAATAAGCAAACAGTGGAAGGGAGGTAAGAAGTGGGTTCTGACAGCATCTCTCATCACGAAACATTTCATTATCTTGACTGAGGCACCAAATCTCTTTGGAATAGACAGGATAGTTTAATAAATTAATAGAGTGCATGTTTTTCATTCAAATCCTGTTCTACCATGTACTCTCAAATTTCTCAAACTTTAAGGAAATTTCTTCATACCTGAAAGTAATATAGAAGTTAAGAAACAAAGTTAAGCAATATAATAAAGAAGTTAGTATAATATAGAAGTTAAAATCAACATACTATAGAAGTTAAAGGAATATATGGAGTCAGATGAATTGGGTTTGAATTCTGACATTACCATTAACAATACTTGCAAAATATCAGACATCTTAATTTATTTGCCTCTTGGCTTCCTGATCTGTAGAATGTGTTGTTAGTTGTTTTGAAGATTGGTTAACATAAGGAGAACAAATTTAACAGTGGTCTGTGTTAAGTGCTAAGTCACTTCAGTCGTGTGACTCTTTGAGACCCTATGGACTGTAGCCCACCAGGCTCCTCTGTGCATGGAATTCTCCAGGCAAGAATACTAGAGTGGGTTGCCAGTTCCTCCTCCCGGGATCTTCCTGACCCAGGGATTAAACCCATGTCTCTCATGTCTCCTGCATTGGCAGGCAGGTTCTTTACCACTTAGTCAACAAATGTTAGCTTTTACTCACAGACATAATATTTCCTGTCTTTTCAGATTGTTAAGTATAGTTATATGAAATAAGGTAGGTTAAATGACTGACATGGTTTGTAAAGATTTTTCAAGTCCTATTGTTATATATAAATATTCTAATTTATAAAAATAGGACTGTGATGAGAAGATTTAAGGAAAATAAAAATCATCAGCACCAAATTAATAGATTTACTATTTTTTAAATGGGAGTATAAGAAAAAATAAGTGGGAGAAGCTATATGGTTTATGAGATCTTTGTAAAGAAATGCTCTTGTTTTTGCTCTGAAATAGTGAAAACCATGTAAAGATTCTTAAGTCAGATAATAAGCAATAATAATGATGATAATGATAATAATAATAATCATGAAATATCTTTTAATGGAGTAAAATCTGAGAAATAACCCAGAGTTCTCTCTTAGGTAATGTCCTTGCTTTATGGAGCCTATATTCAAGTGGACTGGACTTAGTCACTCAGTCATGTCTGACTCTTTGTGATCCCAAGGACCGGTAGTCCACCAGGCTCCTTTGTATGTGGGATTCTCCAGCAAGAATACTGGAGTGGGCTGTCATTCCCTTCTCCAGGGGATCTTCCTAGGAAAAGAAAAATAGTAAAGAAGTAAATAGA
The DNA here is from genome assembly GCA_006410875.1 of Neotragus pygmaeus. Taxonomy (NCBI): domain Eukaryota; kingdom Metazoa; phylum Chordata; class Mammalia; order Artiodactyla; family Bovidae; genus Neotragus; species Neotragus pygmaeus. The sequence goes on along the minus strand of SJYV01018899.1, from coordinate 2,675,036 downwards.
TTAACAGTGAAGAAGTAAACAGGCTTCCCTGGTGGTCAGACATAAAGAATCTTCCTACAATGTAGAAGGCCTGAGTTGGATCCCTGGTTGGAAAGATTTCCTGGAGAATGGAATGGCAACCCACTCAAGTACTCTTGCCTGGAGAATTCCATGGACAGAGGAGCATGGTGGGCTACAATCAATGGGGTCGAAAAGAGTCAGACATGACTGAGCAAGTAATGCACACAAACAGATTAATAGCAAGAGAATTCCAAATAAGATTATTCTATAAAGACAATAAACTGTGTCATGAAAATTACTGGGAATGGGGATGAAGTAGATGGAGGGACTGCTTTAGAGTTGGTTGTGAAGAAAGATCTGAGAAGAAATATTTAAGTTGACCCTGTAAAGAAATTAGCCACTGACAAATCTAGGGGAGAGACTTTCTAGGCAGAGGGTAAGCTGGTATAAGATTCCAAGGTAGGAACAAGCTTGGCGTGTTGGAGAAATAGTAAGAGGGTTGGTGGTACTGGGATATAGTACATGAGAAGAAACACCAGCACAGGGTGACGTTGGGAAGATTCACCAGCATATTGTGGACCACAGCTGAAAGTCTGTAACTATCTCTGCATGTGAAGTTTGATGGGGAATAATCAGAAGCTCTGAGCAGATGTTTTAATTGATCTTATTTATATTTTTAAGACATCTCAGACTAATCTGTGAAAACTTCACTGGCATGGAAGCAAAGAAACTGATGAGGAGGCTATAGCAGCAGCCCATGTGAGAGATGATCATGGCTTAGTTCAGTTGGTAATGACTGAGTAATTTAGAGTATGTAATAGAAGAATTGGCAGGACTTACCGAAAGATTATACAGAAAGGAGTCAGGTAGGAATCGTAAGCTTTAGGCTGGAGAAATTGAATTGAAGCTGGAGATGTTTACTGAGAGAGGCTATAGTAATGGAGAGTGAGGCTTCAGGGGTTTATGAGCACACACTTGTGAATATTCTATAGTTTATTTTACCATTTTCCTTTTGGTATAGGTTGAAGTTGATATTTCCTTTTATATAAAGGTTTGCAATTACCAATCTTATATGTTCAGGTTAGTGCATTTGCTCTATTATTGCACTGGCATAACAAAGTTAAATTGCTCTGCAATGATCTTTAGAAAGGCTTTTCCAATTCACACTCCTGCCAGAGTTTAGTACACTAAACTCTATAAATTCTGCTGATTTCCACAAACTCTCCTGGCATTGTCAGTGTTTTTCTTTTTAACCTTTGCGAACCCAAACTGAATCCTATTTCAAGTCACTAAGTACTAAAGGACCCTTTCTTTGACCAGATAATGCTAAATGTTTTGAAAGGGAGTTGGGGAGAAGGTTATCAAATAGAACTAAGAATGAAATAATAATGATAAGCAAATACTATCTGAAATTGAGAGCTTTTGATTGTCAAGAACTATTCTAAGTACTTTATGTAAGTGTTAATTTAATTATGAGAACTCCTTTTACTATTCAGAATTTATGTATACATAAACTGAGGCAAGGAGAGATAAAGTAACTTGCCAAGTTTTAAGCAGATTATATCTGTTGTTCAGATATAATCCTTCCAAAATCCATACTTCTAATCATTAACTTCCATCAACAGTCTCCAAAACATCTGATTAGTGAATGTTTTATTTACATAAAGACAACAGCATGAGATAGAATTTTGTAGTTCAGTCACTCAGTAGTGTCTGACTGTGCAACCCCATGGACTGCAGCACGCCAGGCTTCTCTGTCCTTCACCGTCTCCAGGAGCTATATGAGATAGAATATAGGGTTTAGATATCAGGTATTCTAGTAGTTACACAAAAACACATGCAAGCTAAATAAATTAAGTATTGATTAACTTAGGACTTAGTTGAAGTTTTTATTCAGAGAGAGACTTTCTCTACTCTCTGAAAATCTGCTCAGTGGTCAAAAACCCAATATCCTCAGCATTACCATCACTTCCAACTAGTGGGTGTCTGTATGTGCATGCTAAGTCACTTTGGTCATGTCAACTCCTTGCGATCCTACGGACTGTAGTCCATGGATCCTCCAGGCTAGAATACTGGAATGGGTTTCTATGTCCTCCTTTAAGAGAGCTCCTTGAGCTTGGGATTGAATCTGTGACTTTAACATCTCCTGCATTGGCAGGCAGGTTCTTTACCACTAGTGCCCCCTAGGAAGCCTTGCATGAGTGCCTACTATGTGTCAAGTCCTGAGTTATAAGCACTATGGGTATTATCAGCAACCCTTATATTACCATCACTTTTTCACAGATGAAGCTAGGTTGAATGAAATGTGTAGAGTCCCATGGGTATGAACAGAACCTGGATTCAAACTCAGTTTGTATCTAGCTTAAAATTCTTACTCTTCCTACAGTAACAGAGGAATAGCAGATATATTCATAAGCCAAGGTGTGATCAAGGTCGAAGAACTCAAATAGATTCACATATATTCCAATAAGTAAATGATAGCCAAATTATGTAAATTTTACAAAACAGAGATGAGTAGGAATATTTTGAAGCTTGGAGGAGTCATTGGAAGACTTTTGAGGATGGAAAATTTTTTAAATTTTTAATTAGGACTTAATATTTTAGAGCTTTTAGAATCTCAGCAAAATTAAGGGGAAGATTAAGGTAAATTTTGATTATCTACAGCTTATCAATTATTTCTTTCATGGATTCGTCCTTTGATGTTATGTCTAAAAAGTCATCACTGTACCCAAAGTTGTCTAGGTTTTGTCCAGTATTGTCTTCTAGGAGTTTTATAGTTTTGTATTTTACATTTTGAGGTAATGTTTCTATTGAGTTAATCTTTGTGAAGGGTGTAAAGTCCATCTTATTTATTTATTTTTTGCTTGTGAATGTTCACTTGTTCCAGGATTATATATTTAAAAGACTATGTTTGTTTCATTTTACTGCCTTTTTCTCCTTTTGTCAAAGATAAGCTGACTATATTTATGTGTGTGTATTTCTGGGCTCCCTATTCTATTCCATTGATCTGTATGTCTTCTAGCCAATACCACATTGTCTTGATTACTGTAAGTCTTAAAGTCAGGTAACATCACTCTTTTAACTTTATTTTATGTCTTCAACAGAGTATTGACTACTCTGTGTTTTTATCTCTTTATATACATTTTAGAATCAGTTTATCAATATCCATCAAATAACTTGCTGAAATTTTGATTGGAATTGCATTTAATCTATGGATCAAGTTTGGAAGAATCTTGTCATAATTGCTTATTAGTTCCAGGAATCTTTTTATGGTTCTTTTGAACTTCCTGTGTAGACAGTCACATCATTTCTGAATAAACATGGTTTTATGTTTTCCTTCCCAATACCTTAACTTTTTCAATACTTTTATTTTAATGGAACTAATAGCTATCATTTATTATTCATCTACAAAGTCCAGTGAATTTTCAAATATTTTCTAAATAATCCTCATGATAACTCTATGAAACACCTTAATCTCAACCAAGGCTCAGAAATTTTAAGTAATTTTCTGAAGCTTTCATGGCTGGTAATGTTGGGTTTAGACCCCAAAACCTAATCAATCTATTGCTCTTCACTTGGCATGCATCCCTGGTTATAAAATGTTATAAAAATGTAGATCAAACAAAACTGTGCATGATCTAAGATTATTGGAAGCATCAACTATAATAATTAAGGTAAAAGTGTTTTATTGTTACAATGTCTAAGACCAATAAAATGACAGAAAATTGTCTGTGTGGACCAGGAAACATTTATAATTGTAAGCAGATTCAAGGAATTTAAATTTTTTAATTTGGGGAGAAAAAAAGATGTCCTTTATCAGCAAGTATTCTCTGTTATTTGATATTTTATTAGGTATTTTGGTTATGAAAAATGTATAAGGTATTGACTCTGTTCTGTTAGATATACAGCTTTAAAAACAACAACAAATTATAATTTAATCATTAAAATAATGTATTAAATGGATGAACAAGTCAGTATGTATATGCTAGAGGAGGTCAGAGGAGGGAGTGTTCTCTGAGGCCAGTTGAAACTTTTTACCAGCTGGAACTCTCCTCCGCTTGAATTCTGATTGATGCTCTTCCCACATGAGAAGAAAATGAAGGATCCGCTAATCCCCATTCCTTATTTTGCCAATGTGGGAATTAGGGCTCAGAAATTAGGGCTCAATCCTTTTAGGATGAAGTTGTTTTTGATGATGAAATCAGTTGTTATTGTTCAGTTGCTAAGTCATGTCAGATTCTTTGTGACCCTATGGACTATAGCCTGTCAGCCTCCTCCACTATCTCACAGATGAAATCAGTGCTCATTTCTAAATGTATGTGGCTTTCAGGTCTTTGTACCTTAGCACTTCTTTCCTTTTCTGTAGGCAATTGTTTCCTTGGGAGACCTCAGAAAGAATAAGCTGTCTTATGTTTATGTTCAGAGAAGGCAATGTCGACCCACTCCAGTATTCTTGCCTGGGAAATCCCATGGACAGAGGAGCCTGTTTATATTCAGGAAATTTGTTTAGAAGTTGAGTTGTTTGCCTCAAATACTTTTTAGAAGAAGGTGGGGTAGAAATAAATTAGCAAGTGAACATAAATAGAAATGAATAGTCCTGGATAAAATGACATTCTTTAAATCTAAGGAAATCCTATACAATGAATCATACTTCATGCATTTCATGTTATGATTTGACATTGGAGAGTTTGGTGGCTATTAAGGACAGTGTGATTTAATTCTTAAAAAGAATTGGGTGGGATCTGGAATGGAAGAGGAAGAGAACAATCATTTATTGAACATCTTTTATTTGCCAAGTATTGAGCTAGATTTCATTTAACTTTAATCCTCACATTATTTTGTGAGATCAATGTCATTATTTCTCCTCTTCTGAAGAGATGCCATAGTTAATATACTTGGTATGTGGAGAAGGTTGGCTATAAACATGTGTTGAGTCCTCTGAATTAGTTTGCTTTATACAGTCTCTAGATTTGGTGGAATATTAGGTTTCCTCATCTGTAAAATGAGAATGTTATTACCTTTCTCATTTATCTCCCACATAGGAAAGTAAAACAGTTTTATTATTCAATGAACTAAAGATATGAAAGTATTTTGAAAAATATTATGCCATTATTTTCAGCCAGAAGTGTGTGATTACAACATGCTGGCATCAAAAAATTTTTTTTGATTAAAATATAGTTGATTTATGACACTGTATTAGTTTCTGGTATACAGCAAAGTAATTCAGTTATACATGTATGGTGCTGCTGGTGCTGCTAAGTTGCCTCAGTCATGTCCGACTCTGTGCAACCCCATAGACAGCAGCCTACCAGGCTCCCCGTCCCTGGGATTCTCCAGGCAAGAATACTGGAGTGGGTTGCCATTTTCTTCTCCAGTGCATGAAAGTAAAAGGTGAAAGTGGAGCCACTCAGTGTCCGACTCCTAGCAGCCCCATGGACTGCAGCCTACTAGGCTCCTCTGTCCATGGGATTTTCCAGGCAAGAGTACTGGAGTGGGTTCCCATTGCCTTTTCTCTACATGTATAAATATATTATTTTCATATCCTTTCCCATTATGGTCTATTACAGAGTATTGAATATAGTTCCATGTGCTATAGGACCAGTAAGACCTTGTTGTTTATCTGTTTTACATATAGTAGTTTATATTTGCTAATCTTAAACTCCTAACTTGTCCCTCCCCACCCCCTATCCCCTTTGGTAACCATAAGTTTGTTTTCTATGTCTGTAGGTCTATTTCTGTTTCATAAATAAGTTCATTTTGTACAATATTTTAGATTCTACATATAAGTGGCATCATATGGTTGTTCTTTCTCTGACTTACTTCACTTAGTGTAATAATCTCTAGTTGCATCCATGTTGCTGCAAATGGCATTATTTCATTCTTGAGAGTATGTATTGCATTGTTTATATGAATCACATCTTTATCCATCCTTCAGTTACGGACATTTGGGTTTCCATGTCTTGGCTATTGTAAATAATGCTGTGAACATTGGGGTCATGTGTTTTCTTGAATTACAGTCTTCTCCAAATATATGCCCAGGAGTGGGATTGCTGGATCATATGGTAGCTCTCTTTTCTGTTTTTTTTTTGAGAACCTCTATACTGTTCTCTAGGAGAAGGCAATGACACCCCACTCCAGTACTCCTGCCTGGAAAAATCCCATGGACGGAGGAGCCTGGTAGGCTGCAGTCCGTGGGGTCGCTGAGGGTCGGACACGACTGAGCGACTACACTTTCACTTTTCACTTTCATGCATTGGAGAAGGAATGGCAACCCACTCCAGTGTTCTTGCCTGGAGAATCCCAGGGATGGGGGAGCCTGGTGGGCTGCCGTCTATGGGGTCACACAGAGTCGGACACGACTGAAATGATTTAGCAGCATACTGTTCTCCAGAGGCTTCACCAGTTTATGTTTCCACTGTTGTTGTTTCAAGTCTGGAAGGCAGTACAATAGCATGGCCTCTGTGGTCACATGTCTCTAGGTTTGAATTCAGTCTGTGCCACTCTCTAGTTTTATGATTTAGGTTAAGATTCTTAGCCTCAGTTTCTAATTTTATAATGGAGAAAAAAACAATTCATGGGTCTATGGGGAACATTAAATAAGATGACAGGTGAAAAACATAGTTCTCTAGGCCCTCAGGAGAAGTTTTACCCAAGCTACCTCTATTAATGAGAACATATTGTGAGGATAACATATGCTAATAAGAAAGAAGAATAATAGATGGAAAATGTGGTATACACATACAATGGGATGTTATTCAGCCACAGAAAAGAAGGAAGTCCTACCACATGCTACAACATAGATGAACCTTGATGATATTATGCTAAGTGAAGCAAGACAGATACAGATGGACAAATGTTCCATGATTCCACTTTATCTACAATAGTCACACTCATTGAAATGGGAAGTAGAAGGGTGGGTTGTAGGGGCTAGGGGAAGGGGTAAATGGGAAGTAGTTGTTTAATCAGTTTAGAGTTTTAGGTATGCAAGATGAAAAATTCTTAGAGATCAGCTGTACAGCTTTGTGCTTATAGTTAATACTGTACAGTACACTTAAGTTTTTGTTTAAGAGGGTGAATCTGAAGTTATATAGTTTCTACTGAAGTTGAATAAAAAAGAAGAAAGAAGGATACTAGGGGAACCCTCAAAAGCCTTTGGTTGAAGACTGAAAGCTGTTCAAATAAATGATCCAATCGGAAAACTGACAGTATACTTAAGGGACCTACAAAGCTGAGGTACCAGAGTTTTGTTTTTTAAGGTTTTGATATTACATTACAATCAATGCATAGTCACCAAGGTAAAATTCAAGTGTCTTGAACTGCTGTAGACATGTTTTTGTGTTTAGTAACTTTACAATTTTGGAATTTCATATTTTGTCGAGAGTTCTGTTGATGCAATTGCAATACTTAGAACCCCTGTCCTGCCTTTATTTCTGGGAACAACAGGTTTCCTTTCTTCAGCCCTTCATTAGTTCTTCTGACTTCACTATTTTCCTAGCTTTAAGCTACTTTTTTATGCCTTATTTATTTTGTTGTTTGTCAGTATTTTGATTCTCTCCATACTGTACCACTCAAATTCCATCAGGAAAATTTAGCTAAAATAGAGGGTTATTTAGCTAAAATAACATCCATTGCCTCTCTTATTCAGAAGTCTTCGAGCAAAGTATTCTCAGCCTATGGATTGACTGCCCTAGGACCTTTGTCCAGCTAGTGCCCCTGTCTTCCCCAAAAATGGCTTAGAGCATCTTTTTCCTCAGATGAATTGGGCAGGGCAGTTTCCTCATAGACAAGTCACGCATCATGGAAGACAAAATTACTATTATTGTTATTATTTGAAATTAGAAAACATTTGATCTAGTCTCTATGTGGCATAAATGAATAATCTTTGTTCTAAGAGGACAATGTAACTTGTCCAGATGACTTGTAATAGTCAGTGTTCTAACGTTTCTCCTAACGCAGGTATGTTTGGCATGGTAATCAGCATTGTTAAGGGAGATTATCACATGGCAACACTTTTTCTTAGCACCACCAATCTGTTTTGGCATTTGCCATAGTAATTGTTATCATGACAATTGGGATAGATAGATAGAAAGAGATAAAGATAGAATACTGATAGCTCAGTTGGTAAAGAATCTGCTGGGTTGGGAAAATCCCGTGGAAAAGGGATAGGCTACCCACTCCAGTATTCTTGGGATTCCCTTGTGGCTCAGCTGGTAAAGCCTCTGCCTGCAATGCGGGAGACCTGGGTTCGAACCCTGGTTTGGGAAGAACCCCTGGGGAAGGGAAAGGTGACCAGCTCTAGTATTCTGGATTGGAAAATTCCATGGACTGTATATTCCATGGGGTCCCAAAGAGTTGGACACAACTGAGTGACTTTCACTTCTCTTAAATATATTTTAAAACCACAGCTTGTAATATTTTTTCAAACAACTTTGATAATTTTTCATTTTACTTTTTTTCCCAAATATTACTCATAAAGCTTAGCTCATTTCCAGTAAAATATATTTTTCAATTCCACTTTAAATGTCATTTGTTCTAACTTTGGCCAAGTATTAAAATAATATTTCCCTATTGATTATATGTAAGTGAGAACAGTTTCCATTTATTATATTCTCTAACTTATAAAGGTATATCATATTGCTCTCCAATTTGGCATGCCAAAAGTTGTCCATACTCAGAAAATATTTAAAGCAGAATAAGTGACAAAGATGTTTCTTTTAATAGAGCATTAATCTGGTATTCAAAAGCAGAGACATTACTTTGCCCACTAAGGTCCTTCTAGTCAAGGCTATGGTTATTCATGTGGTCATGTATGGATGTGAGAGTTGGACTGTGAAGAAGGCTGAGCGCTGAAAAACTGATGCTTTTGAACTGTGGTGTTGGAGAAGACTCTTGAGAGTCCCTTGGACTGCAAGGAGATCCAACCAGTCCATTCTGAAGGAGATCAGCCCTGGGATTTCTTTGGAAGGAATGATGCTGAAGCTGAAACTCCAGTACTTTGGCCACCTCATGAGAAGAGTTGACTCATTGGAAAAGACTCTGATGCTGGGAGGGATTGGGGGCAGGAGGAGAAGTGGATGACAGAGGATGAGATGGCTGGATGGCATCACGGACTCGATGGACGTGAGTCTGAGTGAACTCCGGGAGTTGGTGATGGACAGGGAGGCCTGGCGTGCTGCGATTCATGGGGTCGCAAAGAGTCAGATACGGATGAGTGACTGAACTGAACTGAACTGAATCTGGTATTCAGACTTCCTATAAAATATTTGATATGAAAAAATAACAGGTAGAAGAAGCCATGAGAGATAAAGCTGAATGAGTCCCGAGATCCAGGTATCGTGTCCTTTACATTGTGGTCCCAGTATCCTTTTCTTTCTTTTTTATATGGAACGCTTGACAAATTTGCATGTCATCCTTGCGCAGGGGCCATGCTAATCTCTGTATCATTCCAATTTTAGTATATGTGCTGCTGAAGTGAGCACTTAATATCTTTTCCTAATTGTATTTGTTGTTATTTCATTCACAGTTTGTTACAGTCAAATTAAGCTCTGTGATATCACTGTTCCTCCAGATATACATCTCCTGAGTCTTACCCCACATATCTCTATGTTGACACCATTTCTCAAGGTTCATTTCATTTTTCAAGGCATTTTTTTTTCAGATTTCATGTCTCCTATAAACTTTTTCTTCATATTTCAGCTGATAGTACAATTTTTCATTCTAAATTCCCATGCCACTATATTGTTCGGCAATTAACACTTTTTATTTCAAAATAGAGCTACATTGGGCTTACGCCTTGCCTACCCTATTATAAGATCCTTGAAGGCAAGACTTGTATCTGATTCATCTTCAGTAACTTCCACCAACCTTGAAATTGATGTTCAGTAATGACTCAGCAAATCAGCGAATGAATAGTTTCACTATGTGTGCTGCTGAAGCAAGTACAACGAATGAATAGTTTTGATGTAATGGGAAATGAGAAGACATCTTTAAAAATGAAGAGAAGGGATGGCTAATCTGAATCATGTGTTCAATGAAGAAAAATACAGTTCTTCATGACAGGAATATTTAGCATACCTCTGAGCAACTGAGATATAGGAGGAAAATAGGGAGAAAAGTACACTCGACATTGTTGTGATTTTCAAACAGTTTATATCTTTTTCTTCTTTCATTTTGATCAATAAAGTAAGTGTATAAGTCTTGGCAGGTACCCCCATCCTAAATGCTGCTGCTGCTAAGTCGCTTCAGTCGTGTCCAACTCTGTGCAACCCCATGGATGGCAGCCCACCAGGCTCCGCCATCCCTGGGATTCTCCAGGCAAGAACACTGGAGTGGGTTGCCATTTCCTTCTCCAATGCATGAAAGTGAAAAGTGAAAGTGAAGTCACTCAGTCGTGTCTGACTCAGCAACCCCATGGACTGCAGCCTACCAGGCTCCTCCATCCATGGGAGTTTCCAGGCAAGAGTACTGGAGTGGGATGCCATTGCCTTCTCTGATCCTAAATGCTAGATGTGTCCAAATGATTTGAAAAGTTATGGTCTCTGTATTTGGCCACCTGATGTGAAGACTGACTCATTGGAAAAGACTCTAGTGCCAGGAAAGACTGAGGGCAAGAGGAGAAGGGAGCAACAGAGGATGAGATGGTTGGATGGCATCACTGACTCGATGGATAAGAGTTTGAGCAAGGTCTGGGAGATAGTGAAGGACAAAGAACCCTGGTGTGCTGCTGTTCATGGGGTTGCAGAGTTAGGACTTAATGACTGAACAACTGTAAAAATGTAGGGGGAGGCTAGATGAAGCATACTAGTTCCCATCTCTGTTTGGAAACAAAACACTTTTGTTTATTATGTATGTTATGGTTATATTCAGGCTTCTCTGTTGGCTCAGACAGTAAAGAATTTACCTGTAGTTTACCTGCAGGAGACCCGGGTTGAATCCTTGGATTCAGAAGATTGCCTGGAGAAGGGACTAGCAACCCACTCCAATATTTTTGCCTGGGGAATTCCATGGACAGAGGAGTCAGGCAGACTACAGTCCATGGGGTTGCAATGAGTCAGACACGACTGAGTGACTAACGTTTTCACTTTTTCACTCGCATAGTTATATTCAAGGTTATATTTGAACAAATTCTGTTGTTTAAACATTGAACTACATATAGCAAAGACAGAAATGTTGCCATCTCCAAAGTAAGAACAGAAGACACTTAGGAAAATTCTGAAGAAGCAGGAAGAATGGAAGTGGGGAAAGCATCCTTTGGAATGCAAATTTAAGGTAAACCATGGTTTAAACAGTGAAAAGGATCAGACATACAAATAAACCTTTATATGTGACCAGCTGTGAATCCCTAGGTAACTTGGTGAAGTTTCATCAAAGGTGAAAAGTCACTCATGAAAGATCCTTGGAAGAAAAGGATTTTGACATTAAATCTACAAGAAATTCAGTTCTGGGGATGCTTATGAAAAAATAATGATTGAAAAGCATGGAGGAAACAGAAGACCTAAGTAAAATGTCTAGTATTCTACATTTTTTAAAAATGGTTCTTTCTCTCAAAAATGTGTTATTGATGGGTTTAATATTTGTTCATATATTCTGCACTCAGGGGAGGATTTTATTTTTAAAATCAGAAATGAGAAATTGGCCAATCCTGTAAAACACTAAAAAATAAGTATCACTTGACTTTTCTATCAGTATATGATACTCCCTGTGGAATATAACCAAATTCCTTGTTCTGGAATCAACTGTATAATCACCAAGATAGTCAACTGAAGTCTCTGAACATCTCTATTGGCATTTTAAATTGGATAATTCTTCGTTTGGGTGGGGAGAGTTGTGCCTTTCAGAATGTTTAACAGCATTCCCAGTTACTTTCTGCTAGTAGGGGCCATCAGTTCAGTTCAGTCGCTCAGTCGTGTCAGACTCTTTGCGACCCCATGAATTGTAGCACACCAGGCCTCCCTGTCCATCACCAACTCCTGGAGTTCACNGAAAATGAACTGAAGTTCCCTTAAGTCCAGGACTTCCTCCTGCAATCAACTGCCTGGGGCTGATGAAACTAAGACCCCTTCTTCCCCAGAGGGACAATCCTTGCTGGGACCAATCTGTCCTTGTTATCAGGGCCAAGTATAGCACTATCAGGTCTAAATTTTGGCTATAAAACTATGGTTACACACACACCAAAAAATACAATTTTTGACAATGTGGTCACAATATTCTTTAGACTCCAGAGGAAGTTTGAAGAAAAAATTGTCTCCTTAAGAATTCTTGCCCTGAGGCAATAACTCCTCCTATAGGGGATGAACAGGGAGGCTTGGTGTGCTGTGGTCCATGGGGTAACAAAGAGTCAGACACTGAGGACTGAACTAAACTGATACCTTTAGACCAGAGCTTTCTGGATCACTTATCTAGACTATATCTAATTCCTGAAACCAAAAGCAAAAAAAAAGAAAGGGGAACAAAGCCTTTTAAAATCCTATTACAACCATTTTTATTTATAACTAAGTTTGGAAAACGAAGCTATAGGATATCCTGTGTCTATTTGGATGTATGTATGTCTCAGTGTGTGTCTTTTTTAAAAAAATAAATTGCTGATTGCTGAGATCAGTTTGTAAATGAGCTCTAATTTGATTGGTCTTAAAAAAAAAGTAAGCACTTACAAATCAAATAATTCTAAATACAAGAGAAATTAACCTAAATGAATTTCAGGTTCATGTGAACTGAGAAATATTCAGTGTCAAATACCTGATATTAATGTTTATTCATTGATTTAAATAATGTAGACATGTCTAAGAGTAACATTAAGCAGAATATTTTCATTGTACCTAGATTTAATATAAATTAAATATTATTATATCTGTTACAATTTTGTCAGCAAGGAAATTACCTTGAGTGAAGAAACTTGTCAAAAATGTAAATGAGATATGAGCATTTAGATTAACTCTATTAAGAATGACTATGCATTAGGAATGTCTTTCTAAAATAGTCTGTCCAGATTGGGGTAACTTGAACTTCTAAGGACTGTGCTATACTAAGTGTTGAAAGTCTATTGAATAGCTAAGTCATTTCCAAATAAAATAAGATTTTGAAACATTTACTACTAAACACTAATGACCTCTTACAGAGAAACTAAGGACATTTGGAATTTAAAATAAATAATGTTTGGTGCCATCCTAAAATGTTCTCTCTAAGAAAAGAATGGTTTTTAGAAATTATTCACTGGTATTTAAGCTCACCAATATAAAATGCTAATATAAAAGTCAGTTTTTTGTTGCTTAAGGGAAGTAGAAAGTGTGTTTTCAGTAAAGAAGGTCTGAGGAATGGAATTGCATTTTGTGAAGGGAAAAGGAAGTAAGCCTGACTTACAGGTGGCTTTTTAGAATGGAAGAGCACAGTAATGGGTACAGAAAGTGATAAGGTTTGTGAAAAGTGAACCATGAGGAAAGAGTTTTATATATGGTTAGGACTAAGTTTAAAATAAAGTTAATTAAGTTTGCCTTTAAAGTAAATTGATGCAAAAACTTGAATTTAGCTTTTCTCTTTGGTAAGAGGACACCTTTTCTTCAGATATTGAACTGTCTTTGATAATAGATTTAAGTTTCTTTATCTCTTAAATGATTTGTTCTGAAATCCTTATTGTTACTTTGGCTAAGTGAATAGTATTGTTTCACAATGGCTTATAATCCTATCTGACTGAGTGTTCTAAAACTTTTTGACATCTATTGACAAAGCTTCCTAAATCACTCTAATGAAGAAGATTTCTAGCTAACTTTGGGATGCTTCAGAGGGCCCCTGAAACATCCCAAAGAGACATATTACACTAATTAGGTTTGTTTTGTATATAGAATTATATGGGAAATATTGTCCAGTGAGTAATAAATCTTGGGTTATATTGTATGGTTCAGTTCAGTTCAGTTCAGTCGCTCAGTTGTGTCCGACTCTTTGCAACCCCATGAAGTGCAGCACGCCAGGCCTCTCTGTCCATCACCAACTCCCGGAGTTCACTCAGACTCGTGTCCATTGATTCAGTGATGCCATCCAGCCATCTCATCCTCTGTCATCCCCTTCTCCTCCGGCCCCCATTCCCTCCCAGCAACAGAATCTTTTCCAATGCGTCAACTCTTCGCATGAGGTGACCAAAGTAAATGTTGCTAATATAGATATCCTAGAAACTGTATGGAGTTTCTAAAATTCTGATATGTTTGGGTAAAGCGTTATCAGGTATAATTCTAGTTACTATCTCAAAATATTGTCATAGCGCTAACCAAGTTTCACCTTCAAGAAGGTTCATCTTCAAGAAGATTTGTAGAAAGGACTTTTGGATAAATACCAGTTTCTGAACTGGGTAAGGATTCTAATAGAAAACCTGATGACTTCACAAAGGTTAACAAAAGGACTGAATGAACTGGTGAATATGCTTAACTTTTATGGTTTCTATCTGAAAAATTACTGATTTCAATCTGTGTTTTCTAAGTGTAAGAAAAAAAAAACAACAACCCTTGCCCTCAAACTAATTATGACAATAATTTGGTAAAAGTATAAAAGATCTTCACAACCCGGATAATCACGATGGTGTGATCACTCATTGCGGGGGGTGCTCCTCAGAAAGAGAGAGGCAGTGGAACTTCCCTCAGCAAAGCTGAGAGGTCCTGAGGAAAGGTGAGTCTGCTGTCCGCCAACGCAGCCCCTAGGCCAGCCAGAGACAATCAGACGCTACAGGGGTTCTGTCTGAGCAGTTCCGCTTTATTGTTGCAGGCTCCCGGCTTATATAGACAAGCAGGGGGTTTTAGGAGGGACTTTCCATAGTTGCACCAATCACGTTAAAGGTCAAATCATGCACCTTCATTATAACAGGAGTCTATGGTGATCACTCACTGTTTACGTGCACGGAAATCAAGAGAGCCAATCAAACACTTTGACAAACAACATGGATCACGCCCCCATCTCTTCCGCCAGGCGCCATCTTAGTTTCTGAACACAAAGCTAGCCCCTTTCTTTTTAAGGTTTCCCATTTAGGGCCCCACATCTCCCCCTTTTTTATTTTATTTAAGCACTCAAGACATTTGTATTGATTTTTTGTAGAGCAAGGTGTAAAGCTGTAGGCGGCCAACCTCCAGCCTCGCCAGCCCCTCTCGCAGCTGTGCCTGTCTTAGGTTGCCCTCCTCTGAGAGTCTTACCCGTCATTGGCTAACCAGCCACCTCTTGGGGGCTAGGCGGAGTCTCTCTAGATGATGGNGCGCCATCTTAAGTTTCCGAACACAAAGCTAGCCCCTTTCTTTTTAAGGTTTCCCATGTAGGGCCCTACATCACCACAGAGTATTTTCATGTGCACCTTTGTGGTCAATTCTGTATCCTGTCCTTTGGTTCATGGCCCCTGGAAGCAACTTATCTGATTTCTGCCCTTGTAATTTTGTCACTTTAAAACTGTCACATGAATGGAATTTTATATCTGGTTTTTTTCACTTAGAATAATGTTCTTAATGTTCACCCATGGTGGAGTAGTTCATTTCTTTTTATTCTTGAATAAAAATCTACTGTAAGGATGTACAATAGTTTTTTTTTTAATCCATTCACCAACTGACGTACATTTGAATCATGTCTGTTTCTCAGTAATTATGAACAAAATTGCTATAAATATTCTTTTATAAGTTTTGTATGAACATATATTTTAATTTTCTTTTGAATAAATATTAAAAAGTGAGATTTCTGAGTCTGATGATAAGTATATGGTTAGCTTTATAGAAAAAAAAAGTAGGATTTTGTAATCTACATGTTTTGAAACCCTTTTTTTGGAATTTTGCGAAGATAGTACCATATGAAGTAGTCCTGTATATTCTTTACCCAGTTTCCCCCATAATGAAATCTTACATAATTATAGTGTAAAAGCAAAACTAGGAATTTTATTTTGATGAAATGTATGTGAGTGCTTCCATGTTATTTTATTGAATGCATAGTTTTGTCATCAATCAGGATATAGAATTTTCCATCACCACAAAGATTTCTCTCAGGCTACTTCAATAGAGTCACATCCATACCCTCCATTCCCTCTCACACAGCCATCCTTAAACTCTGACAATTTGTTTTCCATGTCTGTAATTTTGAATGTTATATAAATTGACCTATAGTATATGCATTTTGGAGATAGCCTTCCTTCACTTAGAATAATGCCCTTGAAATCCATCCAAGTGGTTACATGTATACATAATTGATTCCTTTTTATTGCTGAATAGGATTCCAGGGCTCAGTGTACTAAAATTTGTTTAGATGCTCAGTGGCTTTAGTTGTATCCAACTTGTTGCAACCTCATGGACTATAGCCCTCCAGGCTCCTCTGTCCATGGGATTTCCCAGGCAAGAATACTGGAGTGGGTTGCCATTTNCCAGGGCTCAGTGTACTAAAATTTGTTTAGATGCTCAGTGGCTTTAGTTGTATCCAACTTGTTGCAACCTCATGGACTATAGCCCTCCAGGCTCCTCTGTCCATGGGATTTCCCAGGCAAGAATACTGGAGTGGGTTGCCATTTCCTCCTCCAGGGGATCTTTTCAACTGACCCAGGAATCAAATTTGCGTCTCCTGCATTGGCAGACAAATTCTTTATCACTGAGCCACCAGGGATGCCCACAGTTTGTTTAACAATTCACCTATTGAGGAACATTGTAGTTGTTTCCAATTTGGAGATATTATAAATAAAGCTACTGCTGGTTTTTGTGTGGATGTAAGTTTTCATTTTTCTGGGATAATTGCCCAGGAGTGCAATTACTGGGTAGTATAATTAGTATATGTTTAGTTTTGTAAGCAGCTGCCAACTTACTTTCCAGAGCAGCTGCACCATTTTACATTCCTACCAGAAACATATGAGAGATCTGGTTTCTCCAAATACTTGCCAGAGTTCTATGGCCACTATTGTTTATTTTAGTCATTCTGGCATCCCACTCTTCTAAAATTACTTTCTGCTCTTTCCTTTCTCATATATCAACACAGTCAAAAGGAGTACTACATATTCTTTCATAGAGACCCCACATTATTTTGCTCCTGGAATTTTTGTGTGTGTCATTCTGCTGAAAAATCAGTTACATTACCATCCCCACATGTTCAAATATTCTTAATCCTCAAGGCCCACTGCTCTCTTCCAGATAGAAATAATATATCTTTCCTGGACGCTTCACTTGTACTTCTTTTAAGACACATTAATATTTTATGTTCTGTTGAATCATTTCTGAGGCAAGTATAGGTTCCTTAATGCAGAAATTAAAAAAAAATTTTTTTATTCATACTTTCAGCAACTATGATTTTCAAGCTTTCAGTTAATAAAATTCAACATGATGCCTACAAATTGATATTGATCTCAATTTTTGGTTGGCATTAGTATCCTTATATATAAGGATCCAAGAGAATATTGCTTAATTTCAAATCTCTATGTTGAATGCTTTCTTAATCCTATACCAACCTCATTGTTTCTAGTTAATTTCTACATAGGTTTCTATATAGTATTCAAACTTTATAGTTTAAAATCCACTTATTCTACCCAGGCTCAAATAGTAGCAGCCTGTGCATGTGATCTCCTAAGCGTTAGTTGTGGTTTTTCTGCCATCTCTGGAGGTGTAAAAGACAATCTCTCTAAGCCAACCACATGCTTTATTTCTGGACAGACTTCATTGCTAGAGAGCTTCCCCTTTCAGTGGAGTCATAACAGCCTCTAACTTCGATCAGATTCTAGCTTTACTCTCTTGGGTTACACGGAGTAAACTTTTTTTTTTCCTACTTGATCATAAGGAATTTCAAGACTTTCCTAAGTATTCAAAATGCCAGTGGGTAATAATTCTGGCTTAAAGTGAGCTATAAACAGATACTATGATTTATAAACATATGAATAGTTTTCATCTAATGGCAACCCACTCCAGTACTCTTGCCTGGAAAAATCCCATGGACGGAGGAGCCTGCTAGGCTACAGTCTATGGGGTCGCAAAGAGTTGGACATGACTGAGCGACTTCACTTTCACTTTCAATGAAACAATAAGAAATATTCTCTCATGTAATTTTTATAAGTCTAGGTCTCCTTTGTTGGGTACAAACATTAAGAGTGGTAAGAGAGTCGTCTTGGTAAACTGATCTTTTTGTCATCATGAAATGATTCTCCTTATCCCTGGTAATATTCTTTGCTCTGAAATCTACATTTTCTGATATTCATATAGCCAATCAAGCTTTCTTTTGATTAATGTTAATCATCTTTTACTTGTAACCTATTTCTATCTTTATATTTAAAGTACGTTTCTTGAAAGCAGAAAATGGTTGGATTTTCCTTTTCATCTAATTTGACGATCTGTCTTTCCATTTACACACTTACATATAACACACATATTTTATGTCTAAGATACTTTTTGTTGTTCAGTCACTAAGTCATCTCCTACTCTTTGTAACGCCATGGTCTGTGGCACACCAGGCTTTCTTGTCCTTCTTTATCTCCCAGAGTTCGTTCAAATTCATGTCTGTTGAGTTGGTGACGCTATCTAACCATCTCATCCTCTGCCACCCTCTTCTCCTGCCGTCAATCCATCCCAGCATCTGGGTCTCTTCCAATGAGTTGGCTCTTTGCATCAGGTGGCCATAGTATTGGAGCTTTAGCAACAGTCCTTCCCATGAATATTCAGAGTTGATTTCCTTTAGGATTGACTGGTTTGATTGCCTTGAAATTTTATATAAAACATATTTACATTTAATATATATTTTTCATAAAATATATAGATTTAAATATAGATTATTGAGTCTGCCATCTTTATGTTTCCTATTGGTCCCATCTGTTTTCTTACTACCTTTATCCTTTTTTCTGCTTTTGGATAAACCAAGTATTTTATGATTTCATTGAATCTCCTTTGTTAACTTATTATCATGTATAGATTTTTAGTTTTTTATTATTAAAGCAGTTGTTTTTAAAAGTTGTGAATAATAAGAAAAATCCTTATCTATTTCCCCATGTAGTTCCTCTTTCTAATGATATTCTCTCCTTTGTGTAGATCCATATTTTCATGTGATATGTATTTTTCTCTTGCCTGAACATCTACCTTTAACATTTCTTTTAGTAAAGGTATGCAGTGAGGGATGAATTCTTTAAACTTTTATATATGTGAAAAAGTCTTTATTTCACCATCATTTTTAAAAGATGTTTTTATTGGGCACAGAGTCCTAGATTGACTGTATTTTCTCTCATCCTTTAAAGATCTTTAAAGGTGTTGCTTCACTGTGTTTTTAGTTGTGCTATTTCCAAAAAGAAAAACTGTCGTTCTAGTCTTTATTATTCTATATATAACAGAGCCTTTCTACATCCACCCTCTGGCCCTGTAGTTGCTATAAAGACTTCCTCACTATTTTTGAGCAACTTGATAATGATATGCCTTGACATGGGTTCTTTCTATTTCTTATATTTAGAGTTCATTGAGATTCTTGACCTGTTGGTTTATAGTGTGGAAAATTTGGGACCATCATTACTTCAAATATCTTTTCTGCTTTCCCAGGCCAACTTTTGAGAACTCTAGTTATATTTATATCAGTCTTATATTAGTTGTCCCACAGACCACTGATGCGTGTATCTTTTTCCTCTGTGTTTTATTTTGTATTATTTATATCATATGTCTTTATATTAATTAATCTTTTTTTGATGACATCCAATTTACCATTAATCATATGTAGTATATTTTAAATTTTGTACTCCAAGGTCCAATTTTTATTCTTTGTAATTTGTATCTTCCATGTCTCTTCTTTATATTTTCAAACATATGGAGCATGGTTATAACTCTTTCGTTGTTCTTGTCTGATAATTAAAACATTTGTGACAGTTTTGAGTTAGTTTTAATTGATAAATTTTTCTTCTCATTATTTTCTTGCTTCTTTAGCATGCTTGGTAATTTTTATTTGAATACCAGACATTCGTTTATATTATTGAGTAGTGAATGATTTTTTATTTCTGTAAATAATTTTAAATTTTGTTCTCGGATACAGTTCTGTTCATTGAAAACTGAATTCTTTTGGGTCTTGCTATTACCATTTGTTAGGTAAGAGGGGAGAAATATTCACACTATAGCTAATTATCACCTACTACTATGACATGGCCCTTTTGAGCACTCTGTCTAGTAGGAATGAGTTGCCTTATGAATTTTGAGATTTTTCCAGTGTGGTTGATAGGAACAGGTACTAGTCCTGATCCTGTATAAACGTAGGGTACTGTTCTCTTTAATCATTTCAGATGGACCTTTCTTTGATCTTGAGTAGCTACTCATATGTGTTTGGTGATCAGTACTCTGTGGAATCCTTAAGGGTTATTCATATTTCTAGGGTTTCCACTGATCAGCTCTCTCATCTCCAGTATCCTGTTTTGATAAATTTCAACTGCCTTCACCTTCCTGGAATCTCAGCTGTCTCCTTGACACATGGCTGTACTTGAGCTTCTCCTCCATTCTCTGTGACCTGTAAATGTTCTAAGGACAGTAAGCTGGGGCAATTTTAAGGTTCACCTTGTTTGTGTACTATCTGTTTATCATGGGTCACTTGTCTCCATTTCAAGAGACTACTGTTCAGTATCTTGAAAACCATTGTTTCATATATTTTATGTGTTTGGGTTTATTTGTTTGCTTACTACAGAAGTGTAGTAAGTTCTGCAGTACTGCAGAAGTGTATCTCCAGTTCCTGTTACTTTGCTGGAATCATGAGTCCAGTTGTTTGGATTGATTTTTCCTTCTTAACATGAATTCCATCTCCTATTTCTTGGTTTGTCTGTGGTAATTTTGGATTGTATGCTAGTCGTTTTCTGTTTACTTTGTTAGGTGATGCATATTTTTCTTTCCTCTAAATGTCCTTGAAGTTTGTTCTGGAACACAATAAAGTTACTTGAAAATACGTAGATAATTTCCAGCCTTGCTTCTAAGCTTTGTTAGGTGGAACCAGTCGAATGTTATTTCCTCTGCTTCTTAGGGTGATTTTTTCCCCCCAGCCTTGAGTAGTTTTCTCTTGTAGAATTATTTACCATCACGCATTTGAAGACTCTAGGTGGATAATTTGCTACAACTCTCTCCTCGCAGCTCTCTCCCCTTGGTGCCATGTAAATGTTAGCTCTCTTGGTCTCCCCAGCTCGCAGCGTTGTGTCCTCATCTCAGGGAGGCTGTTGTGTTCTACCTGTGTTTTCTCCCTCTATGCAGGCCTATAGACAGTAAACTGTGGCAATGAAGACTTAATTGGGGTTTTATTCTCACTCGCAGGAATCATGGCCTGCATTATCTAATGTCCAGTATCAGAAAACTATGGTTTAATGTAGTTTTTAATCCTAATTAAAAAAAATTTTTTTTCAGGGGGAGGAAATCTCCTTTCCTTGTTCCTATATCTTGGCCAGAAACAGAAATCTTATCATTAAAATAAAATAAACAAACACAAACCCTGGTATACCCTTTAGCATGAGCTTCCCAGGTGGTGCTACTGGTAAAGAGCCTGCATGCCAATGCAGGAGACATAAGTGACACGGGTTCGATCCGTGGGTTGGGAAGATTCCTTGGAAGAGGAAATGGCAACCCACTCCAGTATTCTTGCCTGGAGACTCCCATGAACAAAAGAGCCTGGTGAGCTTCCATCCATAGGGTCCCAAAGACTCGGATATGACTGAGTGACTTAGTATGCATCTCTTAGCACAGATATTAATTTTTTGTTTCTCTTTTCAAAGAATAAAATAGATATTTTAGTTTTCTTATTTGTCTTCTCATCATTTCCTTTCTAATGAAAGTATGAAAGCTGTACCTTCAAACATCTTTCACAGTGTTAGAAAAACCTAAGGGCATAGGGAAAAGGCAGTGGAATCTTGATTGAACAGACTTCTGTTGAACTCCAGCTTTCACCACTTACTGTTTGTACCTTTGAGAAAGTTGTTATATCTCTAAGTTTCACTAAAATGAGAATGTTAACAATAATGTATGTCCAGCCTGTTCAAAAGTTGATCTTGAGGCCCAAATGAGAATATGTATTAAAATTTTTAATTTATGGGACTTCTCTGGTGGTCCAGTGATTAGGACTTCACCTTTCAATGTAGGAGTGCAGGTTCAATCCCTGGTCAGGGAGCTAAGACCCCAAAAAACCCAGAAATATAAAATAGAAGCAATGTTGTAACAACGAAGACCTTCCAAGTGGTCCATATCAAAAAAATCTTTAAAAACTGTAATTTGGAAAGCATTTGACAAGCCATCTCCTCTCCTGTTTAAACTCGAATATTATTTCCTCTACTTCATTTGCCCTTCATCAACAAGATTGGTTCAAATTTAATTATTTCTCTCTTTCAGTGTACTTGGTGTCCTTCTGTTCTCTTTATTTTCTTTCTGAATACTTTTGTACTTTTTTCATGTTTTATTCTTTCTTATCCTAATCTCACTGAATTGGTTTTTAGACCTCATGGGAGAATATAAAAAATATATATCAGAATGCATATATATACACATATATGTGCATATATATATATATGGATATTAGGAGACTTGAATTCCTGACAGTTGATTCCGTTTATGGCTAATAGACATGAGGGAAATCATTCAACTGGGCTGATTTTCAGTGTTACTGACTATGAATGGAAATAAGACACCATCTGCTTATCTGAAAGAGTTAATGTGAGGATCAGGTATACAAAATATAGACGGTATATAAATATTTCTATATATACATATTATGTACAAATTGGTATTGTACTATTGTTGTTGTTGTTGTTGAGTCTCTGAGTCATGTCCGACTCTTTGTGAGCCTGTGGGCTGTAGCATGCCAGGCTCCTCTCTCCATGGGATTTCCCAGGCAAGAATACCAGAGTGGGTTGCCATTTCCTCCTCCATGGGAACTTTCTGATGCAGGCATTGAACCTACATTTCCTACTTGGCAGGTGGATTCTTTACCACTGAGTCACCTGGCAACATCCTTATTGGACTGTACTATTCTATAAATATTATTACAAAATGAATCTTATACAAAATTTCTCTGCATGTACAATAATGTAAATGCCTTTATTAATGCTAGTAAGTGCATTGAGTTCTCAAATAATTTCCTNACCTGGCAACATCCTTATTGGACTGTACTATTCTATAAATATTATTACAAAATGAATCTTATACAAAATTTCTCTGCATGTACAATAATGTAAATGCCTTTATTAATGCTAGTAAGTGCATTGAGTTCTCAAATAATTTCCTATACACTTTTATAATACTTCTCAGAACGATAAGTAGTATTTTCTGTCTAGAAGTGAAAGAAAAATAATCTTATCTTACACTGTAGGCTAAAGCTGATTAATGCATTTCCAATGCTGTTTATGTAGATAAATGTTCACTACATCAACTTCCTACTCAGAAATATTAAAATTACTTTCTGGAAAATGCTTTCTTAAATAGAGGTGTTTTATAGTAAGGACTTAATGATGCAATGCATTAACATCATGCAGGAGGTTTCAGTCAAAAAAAAAAAAAACCCACTAAATGCAAAATAATTGCTACATTCACGTTTAGACTCAATTCCTGCCCCCAAAATACTGTTAGTTAGCTAACACTTTTAGTGTTTATTAGTGATATAGTGGAAGCTAAAAATTCAGATAAAAGCAAATTTTTGGTTTTCTTAATTATTTAAGGAGTGATTCATGATTTAAAACAAGAAGATATTGGAGTATAGTTGATTTACAATGTTATGTTAATTTTAAGTGTACAGCAAAGTGAATCATTTATACATATACATATAATCACTCTTTTTTAAGATGCCTTTTCCAGATAGGCCATTACAGAGTATTGAGTAGAGTTCTCTATTCTATACAGTTTGTCTTTATGAGTTATCTATTTTATATGTAGTAGTGTGTTTATGTTGATCTCAGTCTCCCAATTTTCCCTCCTTGTCCCTTACTCTTTAATAACCATAAGTTTATTTTTTTTACAAGGAATGATCCATTTTGATTTACTGAATTTTTCATGTGGATGAAGTCTATACACCTTTTAAACTCCAGTTTATTTTTTAGAATTGAGATTATCATCAGGGAACTCCCTTCTAGAGGTCAGATATCTTATTTTATGCTAGTTGGACTCGATGGGCATCTTTTTTAAATGTTTCACAGATTCAGGAAAACAATGATTTGTATGATTATTTTCTACTTCTTCAATTAGACTATATTTTCTTAGAGATTAGAGACCATATCTTTTATTAACAAGTATAACACTGGGCTCTCACATGATATGAAATAAATGTAGGCATTTATTCTTAAAGAGATGGGAATATCAGACCACCTGACCTGCCTCTTGAGAAACCTCTGTACAGGTCAGGAAGCAACAGTTAGAACTGGACATGGAACAACAGACTGGTTCCAAATAGGAAAAGGNCACTTTCATGCACTGGAGAAGGAAATGGCAACCCACTCCAGTGTTCTTGCCTAGAGAATCCCAGGGACGGCGGAGTCTGTGGGGTCACACTAAGTCGGACACGACTGAAGCGACTTAGCAGCAGCAGCAGCAGCATGGATTGAAAGTAAGGTAAGGGTTCAGACCAAAAAGGTTACTTTGGAAAATTGTTATAAAACCCAGAAAAATAGCTTTTAGAAATTAACAGCTTCTTATTTAATTAAGAAAAAGGAAAGCATGCCTTCCAAAATAAGAGAAAATGTTTACACAGAAAAATCGATTAGAAGAAGACATCACTGGCTCAGATACAGAGGATGGAAACAGAGATGAAAAAGAAGATAGACATCATAAAGAATTTCCACAAGAAAATACAAGTACACTCAATAATTAAAATCTTTATGAGAGAAACCAAAGACTAGAAACTATATACATTAAAAGTGAAAATAATGTGGATGTAAAGCTTATAAAGTTCTCCTAGGAAAAAGGAGACAATAGCGAAAGGAGAAAATTTCTTGGAGAGAAGCTGGGAGATATGAAAAAAGGAGAGCAAAGTACCAACCTGTGAGATACTTCTGAGTCCTAGAGAAGTCCCCAGATGTTAACGAAATACAATGATATAACATATACATATAATTGTTATTATAGGTAAACAATGACAATAAAACTTTGCTAAGAGGCGGCCATATTAGAAACACTTTCCACTAACTAGTCAAAATTGAGGACAGAAGTAACCTATTATTAGACAAATTCTAGAAATTTATTAAAGTTCACAAAAATTTAAAAAAGGAAAGTTTCTTTTTTTTTTNGCCACCTGGGGAGTCCATGGAGGGCTTGAACCCAGCTGTAGATCTTTGCTGAGCCAGAGAAGTGACGGGGGTCAGAGCCACTGGGGCAGCTAGCCGGCTCACTGCTACTCTCCTTTATCTCCTTAGGGGAAGAGTGTGACATCGATATCAATGAATGTGACAGTGACCCCTGCCATCACGCCGGCACCTGCCTGGACCAGCCCAATGGTTACACCTGCCACTGCCCACATGGCTGGGTGGGAGCAAACTGTGAAATCCGTGAGTATTCCTGCAGCTCAGCCCCTGTGATTTTCCATTCCATTTTCATTCAATGAGAAGAAGAGGCTGACTGTGTCCAGCCAGCCCCATGTCACTCTTAGAAGAGGCAGTGAGGCCCAGACTGATACCTGGAGCCCCCTGTGCCTCCCGAGTCCCGGCTGAGTATTTTTGCTCACTGCTTTATGCTGCTCCCCCTCCTTTCTGAGCCTGAATCCAGCCTTCCCACCAGGATGAGAATGCGCCGATGTCATCCCGAGTTCACGGCTGCAAGACAGCCAAAAATGTGCTTAGCAGAGAAGCATTAGAATCCGATCCAAAAAGAGAATCTTTGTGTTGAAAGCATAAATTAAAACACACACACACACACACANGACTCGATCACATGAGTCTGAGTGAACTTGGAGTTGGTGATGGACAGGGAGGCCTGGCGTGCTATGATTCATGGGGTCACAAAGAGTCAGACATGACTGAACGACTGAACTGAACTGAAAGATATTTTCCTAATTTTACTTACAAATCTGACAATTTTTAATTGTAAGTATGTACACTAAATATTTCAGTATAAAATATGCATTACTCTTTTACCTAAATTCAGTATACTAGCTACTTCAGAATTAAGTCATTGTAATTTTTCCCCAAAGGACTATAGTTCCAGAAACCTGTTTTCTACAGTCAGAGTAAATCCTAGGAGACTTCAGAACATACAGAATACCCAGGTAATGGATAGTATAGTTTCATGAAACAGGGGTCTCAGTAGTATCAACCTTCGGAGAAGCTGGATATTGTAATTAAGAACTAATTTAATACGGTCAAACATTAGGTATTGAATCATACTGTTTTCTTAATCCTAATCTAACAAAAGCAACAATTATATCTATAAATAGTAAAGTCTATATGCTTAGTGATCAAACAGCGCCCATCTCATCTTGTTCTTAGATAAAATGATATGCTTATCTCTATAGTCTCTTAGCCTTTCTAGACAAACAGAAAGAAATTCTCGTAGAGGGAGTGAAGGTACAAAGAGGTGATTAAATAGATAATCCAGTAAGGGATTGTAGGCTTCCCTAAGGCTCAGATAGTAAAGCATTTGCCTGCAATGTGGGAGACCCAGGTTCAATCCCTGGGTTAGTAAGAACCCCTGGAGAAGCAAATGGCAACCCACTCTAGTACCCTTGCCTGGAAAATCCCATGGACAGAGGAGCCTGGTAGACTACAGTCCATGGGGTCTCAAAGAGCCGGACATAACTGGGTGACTTCATTATTCATTATAAGGAATTGTAAGTAGAAAAAAAAATGGGAGACCCCTATAAGTTAATGGATTACTCAAGAAAGCAGGTTTACTTAGCAATAAAACCATACAAGAAGCATGAGGCAGACCCCAAAACAAAAAAACGGGGGTGACATGAGATCCCCATCCTGCCCATCAGTAAGTTAATGATCTCCAGGACATTGCTCTCTGCACACATAAAAAGCAATAATTTGTGCACCTAGCTTAACCATGTAGGGAAAAGAAAAATCGCTTGCTCAACCTGGAGGAGGAGCTGATGATGGAAGCATGACATCTACTTAAGAAAGACAAAGAAAGTCTTCTCCCTCTCCCCACTTTTCCTTTGATTATAAAACTGTAGCTGCATAAGTTCTCAGAGCCTGGCATTTCTCTCTTGCCCACTTGTAAACTTCACAAGAATCGTATTCTAAAAAAATCACTTCTTATCTATCACTTTGCCCACACTGAATTCTTCTCTGCACTGAAACATAAAAGACTGTGGTAACAGAGCTCTTCAGAGCTTCAGAAAAAAGCACAATTGGTTTCAGTACCTGTTAATAGGACTTTCAAAAAAAAGAAGGGGGGAGGATAAAGGCTGTTTTCCAGTTAGTGTCTTCAAAAAAGGAGAATACAGACTTGTTAGTCAGGAAAAACAAGAGAATCTTAGGAAAGGAAACAAAGAATTAAGAAAATAAAAAACTAATTCATCTTCTAAGAACTATTAGGTTATATACTTTGTCAATCATGGTCACAGCATGCTTCTTTTTCTCAATATGGGTTTATGGTTATGTATATGTAAGAATATGTGAGAGCAGGCAATAACTATAAAGGACTACATTAGCAATAGAACATTGTACCTATTTAAAGCACTATAACATCCAGATTCTCTTGAACTGCCTGAAAATCTATGCACTAACAATGTAGGGTGTAAAAAATAAGAAAGTGGCAAGGCTGGGACTACCACTGAGGCTAGTTCCTACTCTGAGGTTTATGGATGGCACCATTTTTGGCAGGTAAGGAAAGACAATGACACCTGCTCTGCTGCCTCACAGCATTGGGTAAACAAGTCAAGAGAGCTCATTGAAGACAGTTTGGAAAGATGCAGAAGGTGGTTTAACTGTAAGGGACTATAGTTATTTATTAAACTGTTATAATCATCAAGGAAATCTCAGCATAGAAAAAGAGAACATCTGAACAGTTATCTGCTAATCTTGGATTTCAGAAGTAACCTTTTGTCTTTAGTAAAACTGCTGATCTGCAAAGTCTTGTTTCCTTCCTAGTTTTCTCGTCTCTTCCCCCTGTGTCAACATACTTGATGAGAATTCAGATTCTGGGCCACTTGATACCTGTGTTGAATTGTAAAGTCTATACTTTTATGCAACCTAACTCCATTTCTTTTTTCCTTCCAGTATTCTGGAAGGAAAAGGGTTGTGCCTATTTGTTGAGAAACTAAAACAGCTGGGAAAAAAATGTAGAATTTAAGGAAAGTATTCTGACAATCTAATACAAAACTACTCTATTAACCCAGCTCTCTAAAACCTCGGTTCCTTTCATTCGAATTTCAAGTCTATGGTTTTCGAAGTAAGAAGTGACTAACAGAGCATGTGATCAGTCACCTCTGGATTTACATGTCTAAAATGAAGCGGAGAAGCAGCTCTGATGACAAGAGCCAGCTGACATATGCTCTGGTATTGCAGTGCTCACCGAATCTTCTCTTGGAGGTTTTATTCTCCTGGAAGAGGGTATGAGTTTCAATCCTCTTATGCATCGTTTCATAAGGTTCTGCCTGTCAGTGAGGAGCTCTTCTCCAGTAAGAAGGGAACTAACTCCTTCCATCCTTCCTCATAGCTGGGATACTTTAGAGACACAATCATCTTTCAGTTCTTTGTTACACCCTCTCACCACTTCCACTCCTGGGAAGACTGTCCATCTGGGCTAGATTTGACTTTCATCATTGCATATTACACAGTCACCAATTCAATTGTAAGGCATTAAACTTTCCTACCATCAATAATGGGCTTCACTGGTGGCTCAGGGGTAAAGAATCTGCCTGCCAGTGCAGTAGACATGGGTTCAATCCCTGGGTCAGGAAGATGCCCTGGTGAAGGAAATGCCAACCCACTCCAGTCTGGAAATCTCATGGACAGAAGAGCCTGAAAGGCTACAGCACATGGGGCTGCAAAGAGTTGGACATGACTGACCACACACCCACACACACACCATCAGAAAGAGTGTATGGTTAGGACACATTTCATACGTTCTACCAGAGCAAATGGAAGATTAAAAAATTAGTATTGGCATGTCATTATACAGAAGAAGGTTTTACAGGAATCAATGATGAGCAAAATCTAGCAAAATCTAGCTTCGGCAAATTTAAATGGCTAATACTTTGATTTGTTTTAGGTATCATGGTTGAGAACATAATGACAGGATGAAAAAGAGAGCTTGTATCTTGACTTTTTGATTTTGCTTCAGAATGTTTTGGGATTGTTATTTCTATGCTGAGTAAACTTTAAGTCTGTCATTATGGACCACATGTAAAAGATGTTGACTTTTCTTGGAATCTTAGAAATTACCTAGGAAGCCACATCATTATAATGAGATGAAAATGCAAGACCAGCTATCAACTATAAAGCTTATGACATGTATTTGGAATTTTCCTAAACATTACACACACATATACACACACACATGATTTACCTCTAACTCTTATAACAATTGTACAATATAGTTTTACTATCCCTGCTTTACATATTAGGAAACAGGCTGAAAGAAAATAAGTGATTTGCCCAAGGCAACATGGCTGGTAACTCATGATCAAGATTTGAACCCAGGTTTGCTATGAGCTAAAGCCATGTTCATTTCCATTACACTGTATAGTTGCAAAGACAGAAATAGTTTTCTGATTCCCTGTCCCATTCTCTTTCCATTAAGCTATGACAGATATCAATTTTCTAACCTGTAATAGTAATGCAATCTGAACTTGCTTTCTATGGTCACTAATTTTACTAAATTGCTGGAAAGAAATACAGAAATACAGCACAGACTTTGAGACCAATGATTATATTTTATAAGAAAGAAATTATTTCATGAAAGAAATAAAAAGAAATAGTCTGGCTTTGATGGTATATTCAGAATATTGACACGACCTCAGCATTGGCTAGCCTTAGATCAGTTTTCAGGAACTTTTTTAAAAAGGGCTTTGATCCCATTGAATCAAAATTTTCCTTTCTATAGATTTGGAAATGTGTAGAATACCAGAATCCAACCATTTGGCTTTGATTTCAGTCACCTTTGCTTAATTCTCCAGGTGCTTTATTGAATGGAGTAAAATAAACTAGTAGACAAAAGGCATTACTTGTAGAACAGAAGAAAGAACTAAGGAGAAGATACTTTCTCTGGAAAAGTTATCTATACTTTTAAATATTTTGTTTCTTCTTTACTTCTTGGGAAACTAAATAATGAAATATTATAGAAGTAAACTTAATCTAAAACTGATTTAAGTGAAAATTTCCAAACAGTAATTTGGAAAGTGATGGACTGTGGAACTAAAAAGCCTTTTGATGAAAGTGAAAGAGGAGAGTGAAAAAGTTGGCTTAAAGCTCAACATTCAGAAGACGAAGATCATGGCATCCGGTCCCATCACTTCATGGGAAATAGATGGGGAAACAGTGTCAGACTTTATTTTTTGGGCTCCAAAATCACAGCAGGTGGTGATTGCAGCCATGAAATTAAAAGACGTTTACTCCTTGGAAGAAAAGTTATGACCAACCTAGATAGCATATTGAAAAGCAGAGACATTACTTTGCCAACAAAGGTCCATCTAGTCAAGGCTATGGTTTTTCCAGTGGTCATGTATGGATGCGAGAGTTGGACTGTGAAGAAGGCTGAGTGCTAAAGAATTGATGTTTTTGAACTGTGGTGTTAGAGAAGACTCCTGAGAGTCCCTTGGACTGCAAGGAGATCCAACCAGTCCATTCTGAAGGAGATCAGCCCTGGGATTTCTTTGGAAAGAATGATGCTAAAGCTGAAGCTCCAGTACTTTGGCCACCTCATGCGAAGAGTTGACTCATTGGAAAACACCCTGATGCCTGGAGGGATTGGGGGCAGGAGGAAAAGGGGACAACAGAGGATGAGATGGCTGGATGGCATCACCGACTCGATGGACGTGAGTTTGAGTGCACTCCGGGAGTTGGTGATGGACAGGGAGGCCTGGCGTGCTGTGATTCATGGGGTCGCAAAGAGTCGGACACGACTGAGCGACTGAACTGACCTACTGGACTGTGGAAAGTTAAACCGTTCATCTCTAATGTTTATGATCATGATGTTTGGCTAGACTACAGATAAGGCTTGCACATTTAAAATGTCTTTCAGATGGAAAAACTTTAAAAGTAGCTGTGTGCAAGCTGTTTTTTTGGTGGAGAATGTGAGTAGCTATGCACAAGTTTTGATTTCACATCTTTCTGCCTTTACTAATGTATAGTGGTGAAGCAGCGTATGGAGTTGAAAAAAAGTTGAAATTGTGGTCTTCTCTTCCATCTCAATGGTGTGCTTTTGGGAAACTCATAGCTTCTTCTGTTAGTTTCTGTTTTCCCATGTCTTCAATGTTTGAATTTTGAAAGTTATCCCTTAGGGTCATTTTACAACTTATATATGAGTCTGTGACACTGAATTGAAACACCCTAGGACAGATGCAGAAGGAAGCAAAAGGAACCCTGGGTGCTCTTGCTATCAGCAGCTTTCTCCAGATGTCTTTAAATATTTACCTGACTTGTAGGATAACCCATCTGCCTTATTTTCCCCTCCCTTCTCACTTATGAAGGGAGCTGAATTAGAAACACATTTGTGTATGAGGAAACGTGTCTAGGTTGGTGAGAAATTCAGTTCTCATATTGGACTCTGGAGTGTTAAACTTTGAGTTTTGGACATAATCTCTTGCCTTCGAGGACAGGTATCTTGAAAACACATTAGAACTACTTTAGAAATAGCTTTTGTGCAAATCTGCCACCTTGACAGGATCCTAAAAGATGGAAACTAAATTGATGTGTTATATTAAGTTTAGCATGACCTTGAACAACTGGTTTTGCAGTGTTGGCTGTTGTGGGTGTTACCCACAGTTATATTATAAAAGTGAGCTGCATCTCCACGGCTTCAGTCTTAGAGCACCAGCTGGTGAGCAATGCAAGGAGCAGGCTGGTAACCAACTGACATCATCATCAACATGAGGATAACCGCAGTGCCAATGCTCCTGACCCTGGCTGTTTGTCTCATACAAGGTGAGCAATCTGCCTGTAATCTAAGCCTCTTGCCACATATTCCAAAGCTCTAGGCAGGGACTTCTCTCCCTTCCTCCCTCCTCAGTGTGTGTGTGTGTGCACGCATGCATGTGTATACAAAACCCTGAACTATCTTGCCAGACATAGAGTTTTGAAGAATTACATATGCAACTTTCTAAATAGGGTATCTTTAAAAAGGACATGTAGTTTGAGATAATCTGAATTTTTATCCATCAGAAATTCTTCCATTAATTCAACATTAATTCTGAAAAGCTAATAGAGTCCTCTATATTCCCCTCACCAAACATATAAGTTCATAGTGATGTGAATTATATATATATTATACATATTTAGAATACTAAATGTATGAATCATAATTATATGAATTATGTATATAACAGATATTTAAAACTTAGATGTACTTAATATAATACTTTAATACCCTACTTATACATAAACATTAAAAAATCAAATTCAGTCATCTGGTTTTAAACCAGTATGCTTTCTAGCAAATTTTATTTTTGTGTTTTCAAATCCTAAATGAATTGAAAGTATTTCTTCTACATGGTAAGGGTCTTCTATGAGTGCCAGGAGATAGGTGTTTGCTTTTGCTATCTGAATTTGAAGAGAACACAGATTACCTAGACTTAACTTGCTATGAAGTGTTTACAAATTTTAAAAGGAAACCTCAGAGATGGAGAGTGAGAAGAATATTATACACAAATGATACCCACTTTCCTAAAATGAGTGTCTTGGTACCAAAAAAAGTCTGTTAATGAGAGAGTGTATTGGTCTGTGATTTTAATTAATCATAATATTTACCAGATCTCTAAATTTTGTGGCTGTGATGAGGAGACAGTATTACCAGAATCCAGAAAATTTAATTTTATGCATATAGGATATAAACTTTATGCTACATTATTCCTTAAAACTGTGACTGATATATTGGATATGTGAGTTATAATTTGAAAAGAAGCCTACACTACTTTGTTCTGAAAGGATTTTTTTAAGAAGTTAGATATTTTGAGGGGTTCAGAAAGTATATGAATATTATTTTTCAAAGAAATTGGCACTTTATGAATGAGAGATCTTTGTTATTGTATATACTGCCAGTGCAATACCCTCACTTTATTTGCCATGGTGCATTTTAATGTGTTCAAATCAATTTGTGGTTTTAAAATATATTGTTGTTAAAATAAGCAAGATACTACACTCAGTGGATTGTTCGTTTTACTTATTAAATGTTGTACATTCCCTTAACTTTGGTTTCTGTATTTTTGTCCCAGATGCTGCCAGTGAAGATGTAAATCAGGTTAGTCCTGCTTTTTCTGTTCATTGAATTCATTCCAAGATCCCTGAAGAAAAATGTTCTGTGACCAACACCTTCATATTAATAATACAGACATATTATACTGATGGGCACTAATAGCTTTGTTAAAAAACACAGAAACAGGTCTTTATGAATCAAGGCATAAATCACACACACACANTCATTCCAAGATCCCTGAAGAAAAATGTTCTGTGACCAACACCTTCATATTAATAATACAGACATATTATACTGATGGGCACTAATAGCTTTGTTAAAAAACACAGAAACAGGTCTTTATGAATCAAGGCATAAATCACACACACACACAAACACATGTGTCAATGCATTAATGATAACAGAGGTTGGCAAGAGGTTGTCTATCACACTAAAGGAATGCTTTACAATTCCACAAACACATTAGTGAGTTACTCTTGTTCAGCTGAAGAAGTCATGACACAAACAGGAAGCTGAAATAAGCTTTCTTGTGATCACTATGCAAAAAGGAGTTGTTTATATCTTGTATATATTCAGTGTATATAGTTCATTCAGTACATGTTTACTGAGCATCTTTTGTATGTCAGATCCTGTTTGAGGTGCTGGGAATATAAAAACAAAAAAGAATCCTGCCATCATGGAGCTTACATCGTAAGGGAAGAAAACAGACAAGTTAATAAGTAACTTAGAAAAATATACAGTACATTAAATAATGATTAGTGCTAGAAGGATAGAAGATGGGAATTTCTGTGGATGGAAATGGTGTCAGTTCTTCTCAATAGTCAGGTAAGTTTCCTCTGAGAAGATAGCCTTAGAACAAGGATAGCATAAGATGCAGAGGGAGTGAATCATGAAGATACTTGCAACTCCCGGCAGACTGAACAGAAGCACCTGCGTTTAATTTCTATAGAAATTAAGCATTTTTAAGGTATTTGAAAGCCACATTGAGAAAGCCAGTTACACACACACATACACGCATGCACAACTGTGCCATTATTTCAGATTTAAAATATTTCTGGTTATCTGGCACATATTTACTATGTCTCTCAAAGATCATGAACATTAAAAGAATAAAATAGTCCAAAGATTGTTTTCTACACCCAAACTCATAAACATGATTAAAATACTCTTGCTGTATTTTATTGTTAACTATTTTTTTAAAGAAACATTACAGGAATATTCTAGAGAATTCCATTATAGTCTCTATTATTTCATTGAAGTTTGCTGATTAAAGAGGTTCAGAAACTTCCATTGCATACGTAGAGTGGGAAGATAGGGTAGAAAAAAAGACTGGATTTTTGAGACTCAAAGAGCATGCTAATTTGGATATTTTATACTCAAAAAGAAGGGTATTGTGTAAATCTCACAGTGCGTGAAGAAATATGTTTCTTTTTTCAGAGTCTATGATAATGGGTGGTAGTTTCAGTGCATACTTCAAATTTTGCACTGATAATTCTCATACTGTTAAATTCTTATTTCACTGAAAAGCATTTTAAAAACAGAAATTTAGCCTCCTCTTATGTTGGCAAAAGCAAAAAGAATATGAAAAGTGATTATTTATCTGGAAATAATTCAGATCATAGTCTGAATATTTTGTCAGAAATGAAAACTATTGATTTGGTCTTCCTTACAATGCTGGATTTTTTTATTTTCCGAGTTCGGTAGCTCGAGGTCTTTCTAGTACCATAAAAACATGTTGAATGTTACAAACATGAGCCAGAGAGCACAGAAAAGCACCAGAGTGATCGACAAGGATCTTTACCAAATGCTTACGTTCGTCATCCCAGAAGGGTAATTACGAAGCCGCACCAACCTTGTTGGTGCTTTAACATAGAGCAGGGGTGATGCCAGCTCCTGGGGGTTTATTTTGATGCCTGGGGAGGAACAATGGAAGACAATGAGATGGATATCACAGCCAGTGAAAGAAAACAGAAAGAGCTTGGCCCTACAGGGCTCCAGTTTTTCTGAAATAAGTAGAGAAAACACAGAGAGCAACAAACAAAACAAAATTGAGCCAAAGACTGGAAATTATGAGTAAACAGTTGCAGAGAAGTCATCTCACCACCTCAGGACCCATTA
Organism: Neotragus pygmaeus; assembly: GCA_006410875.1. NCBI lineage: Eukaryota > Metazoa > Chordata > Mammalia > Artiodactyla > Bovidae > Neotragus > Neotragus pygmaeus. Next base: position 2,639,667 of record SJYV01018899.1, on the reverse strand, counting down.
TGGTCCAGACCTGTTCCTGTTTCAACTCTCTCTATTATGGTCATTGGGAAGCTATTTCACTTTTCCCAGAGGAAAATGCAACTGTTTCTTTCCATTTTTATGGACTTTTCCTCTTGCCCAAAAGAATGCACTGGATAACCTCATAACTCAGAAAAATAGCACTGAGTTCCATTTTTACTGATTACAAACTGTGAACAAATTTCTAAACCTATTCTCTGGGACTCTGTTGTCCATTTGTGTGAAAAAAAGAGAGAGAGAGAGAGAGAGAGAAGAGGGTCTTTCTTGGATTTAGGAATTTATCCAATTGAGATATTGGAGAAATCCAATTCAGGAATTATTTTGGTTGATAATGTTCTTTTTCAGTTGACCAGTAGTTTCAGTCGAAACTATTTAAAGCTTCATTCTTCATGAATTTTTGTTTTTAGTATGTTCTTTAAGATCTGCCTCACAAGAAATATATTTCTATTTCAAAGACACCAGGCTCTTCTCTCGTTCCATGACAGGAATTTTATCTGGACTTTGTAGGCTCAGTTATATCCGGCCAGTTAAGGAGTAACTTGCAATATCAGCATAAAATACTACAGAATCAGAGACCAGACATGGATCTCAAGAGACCTAGATGTCAGTCTGCTGCCACAAATTGTTGTTGTGCTACTCAGATAAAATCACTGGTTGGTGATCATAATCTTAGAGGTTTCTTAGTACGTTACCCTTAGCAAAATTTCCCAGGGCTGGTCTCTGAAATTATATATTCTCCTTCACCATTAATCATTCTTCATTCTGCAAATGCTATCACCTGCCTCCCAAGTGTAGGATGCTGGGTTAGATACATCATTATCCATTAGATGGTAAACACCATTTAGGCCAAGGATACTTCTGCCTTATTTACTGCTATATCCATGACACCTAGAAGAGTACAGTATCCTCATAGTAAGTGTTTGTTGACTGACTGAATGATTACTATAAAGATATAGGAGGTTGAATAGAATTCTATAATCAATCCTTTGGAAGAGGTGCATATGTCAGCATTGGATCAAAGGCTTGATTTAATTACTTATTTTTTCTGTTACAAGGATATTGAAGCCTTTTTTCAGAATAAAAACAAAACAAAATATAGACCAGTGAATATCTGAAACTAATAGGTAATGTAATATTTTAAATCAGTGCTTTACTAGCTACTGCAAATGCACCATTAATACTAAGCTCCTAGAAAAAGACTGAGTGTCATATAGCAGGCCTTCATTAAATATATTGAATTAACCTTCTCAGCAAACTTTACATATGCCTTTCAATGACAATTATTATTGAACTATGATATTAGATATTTGTATATGTATGAGCTTAGCATATTCCGATAATAAGCATGGCAACAACAACAACTATACTAAGCAGGAAGAAGAGGTGAGGTAGAGAACCTAATTATTGAATATCCACAAAGTATCAGGCCCTCTTTGAGGGATTTACATGCTTATGATATTTAATCCACACAAAATTTATGAAGCATATTAGCTTATAAGTGGGCCTTCGAGAATTTCATTTGCCATGACTATTGGACTTATAAATGAGAACCCTGTCATATAGGCTCAGATTTTTTGACTCCAAGTCCCTGTTCTTTCCATTTTGCTAATATGGTTTTAGATGAATGCTTTTAGGTGAATTTTCAATCTCTAACAGACAATCCAGGTTCATTATTTTTATTTGTATTATCTGTATCAAGTTGAGTGAATGTCTTCCATACAAAGAGGGTAAGGGTTATGAAATAACACTCTTCTTAGAAGGCAAAATTTGCTGTGATGAGGCTTCTGTAAACACTTTTTTCATATTTTTCCTAAGGAAACATGCAGTGATTATCGAGCATTGATGAAAAATGGAAAACTGTTCTGTTCCCAAGATAAAAAACCTTTTCAAAGTCCTGATGGAATAATGTTTGTCAACAAATGTGCTATGTGCAAAATGATATTGTGAGTAAAGTTTCTCTTTCTTTCAAGTATTTTGAATTACCACTATTCTGTGAACTCAATATATTATCTTTATTTTCTGTCATGTATATTTTTCTGAATCTAAGTAGGTAAATAATAATGCTCAGCAGATGATACCTTTTGTCAAGTAAAGTTGGATAAATGTCACCCACCCACAAAGATTTTAATAATCACTCATGGTGTTCCAAAATACCCAGAGGGCTCAGTATCAATACCTTATGTAGTACTTAATAGTCTTTTGAGGATGTAATTCCAAGTTGAGTTTTCTCACATTGGGAGAAAAGGATTCTTGAGCTTGTTAAGACCTGACAGTGTTGTACCCCTGAGGATGATGTGAGAGCCAACCAAGAGAAGTAGGATATACCCTGACTCTGGGAGCTTCCAGTAGGGCTTTAGACATCTAGGATTATGCTAGCATGAAAGGACTCTAGAATCGATTGTGGCTTCCAATTGCCTGTAACACAGAATTAATATCCTGGAAGTTTACTGACATCTTTGCAATGCTTCCTAACTTGATTTCCTTCTCTCCAGTGACACCCAAAAAAAGTTTGGGTTGGAAAAGGAAAAGCCTCAAATCAAAGAAACTTAATTTACTTTTGAACAGGGAATTCATTCTCAGTTTCTGACTGTCAAAACTTCAACTCTGGTACTAAAACAACACTAAGCTAACCCACTGAAGATAATTATGTTATTACTGGTAATGTGTCAAGGGATTTTATCTGACATAGATATTAATATTGGGATAACAAATCTCTGATCACATATGCTTCTAATGAAGACATTTTGGAAGATGAAAGAAGGCAGGGCAAAATTTAGGGAGGGGAGACTCCCAGGGCAAGCTGAAGAATCCTTAGTCTCTTGAAAGCTGAATGTAAACCAGTAGGTGTATTACTTACTAAAGAGTTTTCTACTTGTTAACATAGGATGTTTTGATAGGAGACTAAAACTATGAGTAGAATAAATTTATTGAGAAATAAAACAAAAATACAATGCCTTTAAATAATCCAAGGCAGATTATTTATCACTTTGAAGTCACTCAGTCAATTACTATGTTACTTATGTAAATTATATTGAGATAAACTTGGTTTCTTAATCTAGAAAGAAGGAGCCTGCATGAGGCATTGAGGTTTTCTTTAAATTGCTCAGTTTGCTCTGTGGGTCCTTAAGAGGCTGAAGCCTAAGACCAGACATGCGAGCAGATTTGGGGTTGATGTGAACATAGCCTTTCAAAGAGATCATTCTAAAAATGGTACAAGTGGCTTTTAGAGCTGGTGACCACCTGGATCTTGGCAGTATTTAAGGTGGGTAGTGTCTTGTGCTGGAGAAGGCAATGGCACCCCACTCCAGTACTCTTGCCTGGAAAATCCCATGGATGGAAGAGCCCTGTAGGCTGCAGTCCATGGGGTCGCTAAGAGTCAGACACGACTGAGCGACTTCACTTTCACTTTTCACTTTCATGCATTGGAGAAGGAAATGGCAACCCACTCCAGTGTTCTTGCCTGGAGAATCCCAGGGACAGGGGAGCCTGCTGGGCTGCCGTCCATAGGATCGCACAGAGTTGGATGTGACTGAAGAGATTTGGCGGCAGCAGCAGCAGCAGTGTGTTGTGCAGTTAACAATAGAGATTGTTGCTTTCAGTAGGAATACATTTAAGATGGATGTATTTCAGTACTAAGGAGAAGTTTGTGGTACCTGTGGTCATTTCTGGACATACTTCCATTTCTGACAAGTTAGGCTGGGCTGAGAACAGCCAAAATTCAGTATACCATGTATGATGCTAGTCCTAAAAATTGGGCAAGCATGTCTGAGCTATTCTATTCTTTGCTATCTTCCAGGGAAAAAGAAGCAAAATCTCAGAAAAGGTCCAGGCTTTTAACAAGAGCTTCCAGGGCTACTGCCCCAGGAAAGGTGAGACTATTTTGAGTCAACTTGTCATATTTGCTTTGGAGATCACATTCAACTCTATTCAGATCTGTTTATTTCCTAATTACTAGGTCATCACCTGTTGTGAAGCCAGCTACTTAGAAGGGAGTGAACAGGGCTTAGTCCAGGGGTGGGCTAAATATCTGGTACAGCTTGTCCATATGCCCAACCCATGACCCAACTCTGAAAACATTCTGGGCACTAACAGATGCTAAGAGTAAACCAGTGTGATGACTGACTTGCCTGGTCATTTCTCATTCCTACTATACTGTCTTGGTTCCAACAAGGCCTTCATGGGACTACAGAACTAAGTTTAAGTCTCAGAATTTGTACAATTTATGTATCTCTGAGGCTCAGTTTATTCACTTTTGATATGGAACATGGATCAAATGAGAATCTAAATTTAAAAGGTCAGGTACAGTGTTTAACACGTGTTAGCAGGCATGTGACTCATTTCCTTTCTCTTTTCCTCTGAACATATTTTCGAATACTTGGAGATTTCCTCTAATACAAGTAGAATGGCTTGCTTATATCTATTTTGCAGACTGGGACTCAGGCTAATATTTGTTAGAGGAAACTGTTCTGTGGTAAAAAATTTTTTTTAAATTAAATAAAAATTAAAAAAACTATACAGATGCAACCCAACACACAACCCCTCCCCTTTTTTTCACTATACAAAGACTTTTATTTGTTTAAAAAAATAAAAATTCTAAGCCCTGACTGGGCAACGTCTCTGGCTGGCCTACATCTCCCAATAAGGTATTGACGGAGCTGGGGCTATGGCAAGGTGTTCTGACGACTAGTCATATTATTCCAGGTCCCCTATGTAGCTTCTTCTCCAATATCTTCTTTCTCTTCCTCCTCTCGTGCCTCTGACACATAACTGAAATGATCAGTCAAGGAAGGTACACCCCAATTACCTTAATATCCCTGGTCTAACCAAGCTAACATCTCCCTTGTCAGTGTTACTCAGGACTGTCTGAGCACCTCAGCTTCCACCATGGACTAGTCAACCAAAGTCTTTGCCTGGGCTCAAACTGTCTCACTTTTAAAACAATAACACAGTCACCATGCAACTGACCAATAACTGCAAACTCTGAGGAAAAGGGGGCTGCTTTTATGCTTCCCAAATCTGTGAGGGTCAGAAAAGTTTACTTGATTTTTCAAATCTGCCTTTCTTTGTCACATTTAGAGAGAGGCTTATAATGTAGAATCCATTCTCCTCCTCCTCCTCTTTTTTCATCATGAAAATCAATGGTGCTTAAAAAAACACAAAATACAAGTAAGTGACAAAAACCCCCCAAACACACCATACACACACACACACACACACATATCATTTTAAATACTACTGTTTAAAAACATTACTAGTGATATGTTTTCATATATAGACACATATTTGCTGAATTTTAAAATAAGATTTTTAAGAAAATTCTAGAATATCGAGACATTATACTTCTCTGTTATCATTTTATGCCAGAATTATAATTTTGACTTCTCAATAAACTTCTTATGGTTACATATTTTTCTACCTAGGAAATGATTTACTTATAAATTAAGGCAGTTAATATTTGGCTGTGTGTCTTAAAGTAATTTCTGTCTAGATTTTTACATGTCTGTGAATAGATTAATGCAACTATACAGTTTTATTGTTGTTATTTTTCTCCTTACTATAGAAGAAAACAATCTACTCTCTCTGTTTAGATTTCTCCCATCAAAAATTAACCTTGCCTTCTACTCTCAGAATAAGACGCTCTACCCATTCAAGAAAGTTTCTCCTACGGACATCCTCTCTCTTACATCATCAATCTATTCTTCATTAGTGTATCTGTCATTCTTTAACCTTATAATTCTGATATCCATTCCATCAACAAAACTTGTTAGTTTTGCCTCCAAATGATTTTTCAATTTGACTCCTTTCATGATTTCCATTCCTACCACCTAAGTTTTCTGAACTTCCATAATTTCTAATCACTAACATCTTTGGTCTATGTAGAAGCTTTTATTTTTTAATTGATCAGTTCATTCTTTCAGTATTTCTCATTGATTTGGGTTGCCAGCTTTCTAGTATATAAAGTAGGGTTACATGTATGTGTTTCTAAGTTTCTCATTTGTTCATATTAATTTATTTCTTTAATAACTAATAAAGCAATTCCTCTTTCTCACTTTTTCAAAGTTGACTTACCTATGCACAGGTAATATATTTTCCACATAGATATTTGAAATAAAAATTATTACTAAGTTTATAAAAAGGCATAGAATATCATATCATTTATTCATGTAATTCTTGTGGCTTCCCTGGTGGCTCAGAGGTTAAAGTGTCTGCCTGCAATGTGGGAGACCCAAGTTTGATCCCTGGATCAGGAAGATCCCCTGGAGAAAGAAATGGCAACCCACTCCAGTATTCTTGCCTGGAGAATCCCATGGAGGGAGGAGCCTGGTAGGCTATATAGNAGTGTCTGCCTGCAATGTGGGAGACCCAAGTTTGATCCCTGGATCAGGAAGATCCCCTGGAGAAAGAAATGGCAACCCACTCCAGTATTCTTGCCTGGAGAATCCCATGGAGGGAGGAGCCTGGTAGGCTATATAGTCCACAGGGTCACAAAGAGTTGGACATGACTGAGCGACTTCACTTATGAGATTTGTAAAATATTCTCCACAGGTATTTTTATGTTTTTGCTAAGACCTAGAAAATTGGCAGTTTTACTGTTCTTTTGAGTGGTATTTTTGTTGTTTATGGTATGTATACCTGATTATTGTTGGCATAGACAAATTCTATTGATTTATGTAAGTTGATGTTATATTAAAAAGCTGTATATACTTTGTTATTTATTATTTTTTACATGTTAATGTTCTTGTATTTTTTTGGAAGTTAATCACATCATCTGCAAATAATAGAAGTTCTATAACTTCCTTTTCAATTTTGTTACTTCTTTATTTCTTTTTCTTTCCTTACATCATTGGCAACAATCTAAAGTTCATACAGTAGTTTGACAGTAGCAATGATAATGAACTTCAAACTGTCCTTTCTTGGCCTATCTTAAATGCCATATATCTATAAAGTTTCTCCATTATATATAATGTTTACTATAGGTATTTTTTTCTGTAAGCTTTAATAAGATTACTTACTGAAGTTGCTCAGTCATGTCTGACCCTTTGCAATCCCATGGACTGTAGCCTACCAGGCTCCTCAGTCCATGGAATTTTCCAGGCAAGAGTACTGGCGTGGGTTNAGTAGAAAGGAATCATAGGCAGTGAAAAGATCATTAGCTTTGGAAAGAGAAACATCTCCCAGTTTTACTATTCCCTGGGTGACCTGGCCAGCTCAGTTCTCCCTTGTCTAAAATGGGTATCGTGCCCCTCACCTCCAGCCTCCAGGATCAGAGCCAAGTTAGAGGACGAATGTAAAACTCCTGCACACACCTGGCATCAGACAAACGTTGGCCTTCTCCTCTCATGACAATCAAATCTCTTTCTTTCATAGAAATGTAAGCTTTGAGTTTTCTTGCCAATAACCTGGGCTGCGTAAAGAGAACTTTGGCCCTTGATCAGCTCTAGAGTTTCTCGGATAAAAATTGTTGACACTGAGCCCACACAAAGCTGGAAACTCCCAGAGGGATAAATACACAGGCTCTGACCCAGCCCAGACTTCCCCTGAATTCTACAGAGTTTCAACACTTCTGAGGCTCTGAGAGAGCTGAGACCAAGGTTCCGGAAATGCAGAGCCCAGCCCAGGGGAGGAGAGCACTACTCTTATGAACAGGAGGGAGTCTTGGTGACCAGATTTAGCAGACTGGGCTCCAGCCACACTGTCCCTGCCCTCCAGAACCTTTGTGAATGTCCCTCTAGGAACCTCCTTCATACCCCTTTATCCAGAGAAGTGGTAAATTTTTTTTTTCTGACCTTGGCCTTCTGATTGTCAGAGTCTTCCTGCACTATAAAGGACAAGAGTTCACCCAAGGTGCCTGAGGATATATGCTGAGCACTCTGAGCCCCAGGAAGAGGTGGGGGTCTGCACAGCGTGTCAGTCTCAGCCACAGAAGGGAGAACGTAATGGATCCTATCCCTGGGGTTATTCTAAGGATTCAGGGGGGTAGCAAATATTCAGAGCTTGGGCCAGGGCTTCACTCTTTGGTTATCACTCCATGAGTGTGAGCCGTAGTAGTGTTGGTACACACCTAGGACCTAGTGCTCAGTCACTCAATTGTGTCCGACACTTTGGCTCCTCTGTCCATGGGATTTCCCAGGCAAGAATACTGGAGTGGGTGGCCATTTTCTTCTCCAATCTAGGACCTAGTTCACACAGCAAAGTAAGTAAAGAAATCAGAATTGGAACAAAGATCTCAGAGAATGACAAGCCCAGCTCTTCCACCACACAATGCAGCCTTTCTCTGGTATGTCTGAACCTCAGTATCTTACTTAGAGTGAAAGCGATAAGCCATGCTGGGAAGCCTTTTTTTTTTTTTTTTTTTTTTTTTGTTTTTTTGGCCATGTTGTATGGCATGTGGGAACTTAGTTTGCTGACGAGGAGGTCTCCCCTAGCTCTCCACCCCACCACGGACTTCACACACACACACACACACNCCTTTTTTTTTTTTTTTTTTTTTTGATGTTTTGGCCATGTTGTATGGCATGTGGGAACTTAGTTTGCTGACGAGGAGGTCTCCCCTAGCTCTCCACCCCACCACGGACTTCACACACACACACACACACAAATCGCCATCCTGACTCACAAACATCCTTCCCAGTCTCTCCTTCCTCTGGATTCTCTTTACCCTGACAGGCTTCCTTCAGCTCCTGTGGGCTAGAAGCACACACACAGTTTTTTGATCAGTGCTTTCCTCTGAAATTCCGTGTTTTCCCAGGCTGTGGACTCTGGGTGTGGTGTCTCTCTGTCAACAGGGTGCTTGTGACTTGCAAGCCATTCTGAGCCCAGGGATGGCGTGTCTGGCTCTATCCTGGCCTGGGTCAGCTCGGCCTGTAAAACCAGGGCCGTCTTCCAGGTCTGTGTGTCTGATGGGTGAGGAGCCCTGTTCCCAGGGCAGCAGGTGTGTAGGGGTCGTGGCATGGAGCTTGTGGGGATTAGGGCATGGTAAGGCAGCATGGGCTGGAGGAAGGCTGACTGCTGGACTGGGCAGTAATTTTGGAAGAAAGTAGAATTCTCTGCCTCAAGTTAGATCTTACACAAGCATCCTAGGTTCTCTGAGTTATAACTGCTCTGCAAATGAGAAATCTTAATGCCTTTCTAGTGGGCCCTGGGAAAGATTAAGAGGGCAATCAGTGTAAAGCACAGGGCAGAGACTCAGTTAAGACTCAGTTAAGCTGTTTACTTATTCCCTTACTCTCCTCTTCTAGTTCAGTTCAGTCACTCAGTTATGCCCGACTCTTTGGACTGCAGCATGCCAGGTCTCCCTCTTCATCACCAACTCCCAGAATTGACTCAAACTCATGTCCTTTGAGTTGCTGATGCCATCCAACCATCTCATCCTCTGCCATCCCCTTCTCCTCCCACCTTCACTCTTTCCCACCATCGGGGTCTTTTCCAATGAGTCAGTCCTTAGCATCAGGTGGCTAAAGTATTGGAGTTTCAGCTTCAGCATCAGTCCTTTCAATGAATATTCAGCACTGATGTCCTTTAGGATTGACTGGTTTAATCTCCTTGCAGTCCAAGGGATTCTCAAGAGTCTTCTCCAACACCACAGTTCAAAAGNGGATCTTCCCAACCCAGGGATTGAACCCAGGTTTCCAGCATTGCAGGCAGACACTTTACCGTCTGAGCCACCAGGGAAGTCATAGGTATCTTTTTCTGTAAACTTAAGTTTAGAAGTTCCTTTCTGTTTTTATTCTTCTGAATATGTTTTAATCATTATCACATGCCTTCTTGGCAACTATTGAAATAATTTTACAAATTTTCTCGTTCAATCAATTAATATAATACATTTCTGGATAACCACACTAATGCTAAATCATTATTTTCTCAGAGTAAATCATATTAATCACATTGCATTTTTAATACACTGTTGAATTTGCATTGTTAATATTTAGAAAATTTGAAGCTATTTTTATAAGTGAAACGATTCTCTACTTTTCCCTTTTAATTATTCTCATGTAGTTGGGAATCAATGTAATATTACCCTGAGGAGTGGCACTTCAAACTATTGCTGAATCAGGGGTTCAGCAAATTCCCTCCCCAAGGAACAACAATAATGCTACACAAAATTGAGTAAAATAACCACTTTAGCACTCTAGAAATTGACCAGCAGCCTATGTTAATCTGATAATCTATTATGCTTGAAACCTGTTGAACCTTGGTTAAGAATGATGGGAGTCTGTGGTCCTCTTGCTTAATGACAGTCACATCTTACCCCATGGCTTGGTTGATATGAAGAGTCTACCAAAGAAGAGAAGACTATATGGATCAGTAACGGCATCGCCAATGTGGAAAGGGGTTTATTTAATTTGGAGTTGTGGGCAACTGTCATATCCAGAGATATTTTTGGTTACTCCAGTAAGGAGAATGATCTTAGGGTTGTAGCAGTAAGCATATTTCTGGCTAAGTCTTCATAAAGGGGCAGCAGAGGCAAAAAGGGACTAAGCAATTCACAAAGTTCTGGCCAATCATGAAGCTATGTGCAAGCACTTAAAAGACACAAGAATATCCCCAAGAAAAGCAAATGCTGAAGCAGATATAAAAATAGCCTGAGTTTTTAATATTCTCCCATACATACATAGGTCCTTCTGTGGAGGATGGAAACTTTACTGGCTTTGAGGAGTTTGTTCATAAACTGTGTCCAATCACTGGCCTTCTGCTAAGTTACACAGATCTAGGGAGAAGCAGTTCTGAGACTGCATTAAAAAAGAATTAGTAGGAGGCTTCTCTGGTGGTCCAGTGGCTGGGAATCTGTGCTCCCAGTGCCGGAGGCCCTGGTTCAATCCCTGGTCTGGGAGCTACATCCCACCTGCCGTGGCTGAGAGTCTGTATGCTGCGACCAAGAATCCTCATGCGGCAAGTAGGAGTCCGCGTACCACAACTGAAGATCCTCATGCTGCAATGAAGATTGAAGATCCTGTGTGCTCCAGCTGGGACTTGGCACAGCCAAATAAATAAAAGCAAATGTTAAAAAATTAGGAAACTTGAAGATAGCTTAATAAAGTTTAACAGAAGTAGTACAGAAGGGAAAAAAATATTGACCAAAAATGTACAGAGTCACAGAGTCCTTGAGACAAGTATATCAATACATGTGAAACAAGGATGTCAAAAATAAAAGAGGGAGACTGGATAGAAAAGTTATTTGAAGAAAAAATGGCTTAAAATGTATCAAATTACTGGGCTTCCCTGCAAGCTAGTTGATAAAGAATCTGCCTGCAATGCAGGAGACACTGGTTCGATTCCTGGGTTGGGAAGATCCCCTGGAGAAGGGATAGGCTACCCACTCCAGTATTTTGGCCTGGAGAATTCCATAGACTGTGTAGTCCATGGGGTTGCAAACAGCTGGACACAACTGAGTGACTTTCATGTATCAAATTGGATGAAAAAATTAATCTTTATAGTCAAGGATTTCAACAAATTCTAAATAGGATAAAGGAGATTTACAGCTAGGTTCAGGCTTCCCTGGTGGCTCAGTGGTAAATATTCTGCCTGCCCATACAGGAGATTTGAGCTCCATCCCCGGGTTGGGAAGATTCCTCTGGAGAAGGAAATGCAACTCAATCCAGTATTCTTGGCTGGAAAATTCCATGGACAGAGGACCCTGGACAGCTACAGTCCATGGGGTCACAAAAGACTCAGACATGACTTATGATTAAACAATACCTCCACCACCACCTAGGCTCCTCATGATGAAAATGCTGAGATCAAGAAAGAATTTTAAAAGCAGCAAAAGAAAAAACAATGCATTATAAGTACAGGTTATAATTGATGACTGGCTTGTCATTTAAATAGACTTCTTGGTGGCTCAGATGGTAAAGCGTCTGCTTGCAATGCAGGAGACCCAGGTTCAACCCCTGGGTTGGGAAGATTCCCTGGAGAAGGAAATGGCAACCCACTCCAGTACTTTCTCCTGGAAAATCACATGGACAGAGGAGCCTGGTAGGCTACAGTCCATGGGGTCGCAGAGTCGGACATGACTGAGCGACTTCACTTCACTTGTCATTTAAAATAATGAGGTTCAGAAGGCAATGGAATGAGATGCTCAAAGTGCTGCAAGAAAAAAAAGTGTTAACCAATATTCTACATCCACAAAAATTATCCTGTAAAATTAAGGCAAAATAAAGATATTCCCATATCAATGAAATCTGAGGCAATTTGTTGCCTGTAGATCTTACAAGTAATGATATAGTTCTTCAGTTGAAAGGAATGACCACCAGATGATAACCTGGAATTATACAAGGAAATAAAAAGCACTAGAAATGATAAATATGGTATACTCTATAAAGATATATTGCTTATTTTCACCTAGCTTATTTTGAAGATATTATATACAGCAATGATTATAATGCTGTTTTATGGGGTATACAAATAATATATAACATATAATAGTTATAGTACAAAAAGCAATAGAGAAAATAGAGCTACAATTAGGGCAAACTTTCTATATTTTACTAAAATTAAGTATTAATTGGTAGTAAATTGTGATCAGTTAGGATGCTTATTATAATCACCAGAGTAACCAATCAGAAGTGACATGTATACCTCCAATTAAAAACAAATTAAAAAAAAGAAATGACACGTATAATAAATATATAAAATCAACATGAGAATAAAAGAGACACACTAGTAATATTTAACCCCAAATAAGGCAGTAGTAGAAGAATAAAGAAGTAAAAAGAATAAGAGTGTATTGAAAACAAATAGAAACATAGCATACATAGATACTATCCTATGAATAATTGTATTAAGTGAAATGGTTTTGACATCCTAATCAAAAGGCTGAGATTGTTATATGCTAAGAAAAGAAAGCAACTGTGCCTCTAGTACATACTCCTTGAATTCAAAGTTTTAGAAAAGTGGATTTTAAAGCTATTTGAACTGGGGCATTTTGGGGAGAGAATATCTCAGACTAATGTATCAGTTAATATTTATTCATCTGTTCAACTTTCCTCCTGCTTATTACCCCAGTGTAGATATTTCATATGATTTTTGTAGCCATGTCTCCATTTTGATATCCATACAGATACTCACAGTATGCTTCAACAGTGTTTCTCAATGTCGATACAATTATTTCTAATATCATTGTGCATAGGTGCTAAGTTACTATTGTTAAACTGTTATCTTCTCTTTCATCAGTTGTACTAGAAACTATAACCTTAGAATTTTTAAAAGAGTATTAATTCGCTTTTGGCTACGCTGGGTCTTCATCGCTGTGTGGACTTTTCTCTAGTTGCACTGAGCAGGGGCTTGCCCTTCAGTTGCTGCGTGTGGCTTCCCTTGTGGAACACAGGTGCGAGGTTACATGCGCTTTAGTAGTTTACTACTGAGCCACCAGAGAAGCCCAACATTAGCTTTTGTATTAATTTTCTCTATAGTTTCTGTTCTTTATGTCATTTATTCCTATTTATGTCTGCTCTCCTGCTCATTTTACAATGAATTGAGCCATTCTTTGGTCTTTAAATTTTCATTTTTTAAGTTTCATGACAAGGGTATTTGAAGGTATCAGTGATCATCTACCTCAGATTTGCTCCTGAAGTGTTTTCATGTGTCATTCTTTGCCAATCATTTCTTAATTTTCCTCCCTCCCAAAGTTATTTAGTAATACATTCTTTGATTTTCAAATATGTGACAACTTTTCCATTTAAAATTAACCTTTAACGTTATTGAATTATGTTCAAAGCACATAGGCCATTTGACATTGATCCTCTGGAATTTCATAAAATTTTGTGGCCTGATAAATATTCTGTTTTTATAAATGTTTTATGTGTTCTGAAAAAAGTGTTTATTTTCTGTTTTTTGGATGTTGTTTTCTACTAAAATCTAATAACTTAAGTATCTTAATTTTTTCCTTTCATATGTCAGTTTCTGAGAAGTATGTGTTAAAACCTCTAATATCAGTTATTGATTTATATGATTACATTCTATTGCTTATTGTTTGACATATTTAGAATCTATATTATTGAATATATGCTCATGATTATCATGCTTTCTTGTTATTTTCTTCCCTTATGTAATGTCCTTCTTTGTTACCTATGATGCATTTGGACTGAATTCTATATATTAAGTGTTATTATTGTTGCTTCTGCTCTCAGTTACTTTTCTTATCCTATTATATTTGTGTATTTTTCAACTTTAATTTTTTTTCTGTTAAAGTGATCTAGAAAATATTCAAGGCAAGCTTCAGCCTCTGCCTCTCCTGGTGACTGTCAGGAGAGGACAAGGGATAAGTACCAGAGCTGAAGGTTCTAGAACCAGTGTTGCTAACTCTAGTTTGCTGCCTCTTGACCAGGTCAGGAATCCATTTGTAAGCTCTCAGAAATTGTCAGCATCAGGAAGAGGTGTCCTCTGTGGGCTGTGATCCACCAGCCCTTGGAGTTTGGAGGAGGAGGTGGAGGTGGATAGTAAATGCTTGCACCTGTTCTCACCACCTCCCAGCTGGGCTTTTCATCTGCTAATCACCCTGCCAACACCTGGGACTTAGTAGCTGCTGTTGAGTTCACTGGTGAAGGGGCAGAGGAGGGATGGCCCCAAGTTAATTGCTTGGATCCTTATCCCCTTGCTTCTGTAGTTTCTCCAGAAATAATCTGTGAGAGAAAATCAACAGCTTTTCTTCATGCTCCTGCTTTTTCCTTATGCTCCAGCAACACTTCTCTTCTCGCTGCTCCTTAAGCAGGAGAATCTAGCTCCTATCCCCAGTCCTTTGCAATTCTCCATTCCTGGAATGTTCTTCCCACAGATCTTTAATGCCTGGCTCCTCCTCACTAATCTCATCTCACAGTAAATGTTACTTTTGCAGAAAGATCTGTCTCAACACTATATTTAAAATGGCCACCAACTGGGTGCTATATTTCATAGCCCTTATTATCATTTAAAGTTGTTGTGTTTACTGTCTATCTTGTCCCATTAGAATGTAAATCCCTTGGAGTATGTATTCCATTTCCCTTTTTTGCTGTGCTAGGGTCATAGTCTAGTGGAATACCTAGAGACTAGTAAATATATAATGGGTTTTGAGGAATAAATGAACAATCAAATGAATAACATAGCACATATGGCCATGGCTTATCCTGTTTTCTGTTTTTAACTTCTTCCTAAACATATGATACGAAGAGTGGGCTATGTTTTAAAGATTTCTTTTCTTGTTTAAATTCGTTTTCCTTTTTAATTGTCTTCTAGGAGAGTTCCTCCGTGTAATCTGGTTCACAAATGTATTTTACATTTGTGTCTGTGCTACTTTTATCTTTGGTACTGTGTGGCATACTAGGTCATAGGTCATAGGTCATATTCTTAGTTTTCAAATCTATACTTAAAACATTTTGTTATGACAATAATGGCGACAATTTTTTTTGATAAATGTGATATCATATTCTTTGGTTTTAGATAGAGATTAAATACAAGTTTACTCTGTATGTTCTTTAGCTAGCTCATGTCACATTAATGAGTTGCCAAATAATGTTTCACAAGTATTTCTTTCTTTCCCACCACAAGCCTGTAATGTGGATTGGGTGTGAATTCCCATTTTTCAGATTAGCGAAGTAAAGTTCAAAGAGGTGAAGTGAGTAGGTGGCAAATCTGAGATCTGAATACTAGTCTTCAACTGTTACCTAGTGTGGTTGATTTCCTCACCAAATAGGTTTGTCGCTTTGTATATGTCATATTATTAGAGCAGAGATTTTGGAATTTCTCTCATCATCCCTAAAAGGTGTTTAGCTTTGTTGGCTTATCAGTACAGAAAACATTTAAAATAAGAACAGCAACAACAATAATAAATGGCCAGGATATGTTTGGTACTGTTCTAAGAGCTGTATGTGTGTCAATACATTTAAATATCTTTATAATCCTGAGAATCTGGTAATATATTCATTTTACAAATGAGGGCATTACAGCATAGAGTGGTTAAGTAACTGTCCCAAATCACACAACTAGTAAGTGGCAGATTTAGAATTATGAACCCAGCAATCTGGCTCTTGATCATTGATCTATAATACTAAAAAACTTAATTGGAGCTTATAGTTTACAGAGAGCTTTCATATCACTGTCTACTGGACCTTATGACTACTCTGTAGAGAAGGCAGGCAGGCTTTGACAAACAGTTTGCTAAATATCAGAGAAGTGACTTGGCTCAACTCACCCAGATAGCAGGTGTCTGAAATCTTACTGAAATAATTTCCTTTGAAATTAGACTATATCTCTGTTCTTGGACCATGTCTTATTATTCATGATTTTGTTAGCTCACTGCAACCTCCTTATTATATTTTCCTTCTCCACTGTATTATACTGTTGTGGGCTTAAAATATTAATTGATTTATGCATCTGAGGAATATCTTCTCTCTTACTTTTTGATGTTCCTTGATTATATCTCTTGCAGTTGAATTGTGATGATTTCAAGCAAGGAGAAAGGGCTGGGGATTTTATCTGTACCCTTGGTGGAACAGCTGTCTGTGGCACAGATGGGAAAACATACAGTAACAGATGTGCACTGTGTGCTATGAATGCGTGAGTATTCTCCGAAGGTTCTCTCCCTGAAGCATGTTCCCTGTGTAATTATGACACATTTTTTGTACATCTTTAAGGTAATAATTTATTTTGTGGGAGTTAGCCATCTATAAATTATTAGGATCACTTCTTTTATTATTCTTAAGAGAAAAAATGTGTGTGCAATACGACACTCTGTAATAAAGCACACTTGTGTGCAATTTATCAGATGGTTAACACTTTCTGTGAAGTAGACAGATATCTGATATATCTATATCTGTATACACATACACACACACACAAATATATATTTATATATACATAGACACGGGCTTCCCTGATATCTCAGTTGGTATTGAATCCACCTGCAATGCAGGAGACCCTGGCTCGATTCCTGGGTCGGGAAGATCTGCTGGAGAAGGGATAAGCTAACCACTCTAGTATTCTTGGACTTCCTTTGTGGCTCAGCTGGTAAAGAATCCGCCTGCAATGTGGGAGACCTAGGTTGGATCCCTGGGTTGGGAAGATCCCCTGGAGAAGGAAAAGGCTACCCACTCCAGTATTCTGGCCTAGAGAATCCCATGGACTGTATAGTCCATGGGGTCACAAAGAGTTGGACACGACTGAGCGACTTGCACTTCACTTCACTTCATACATATACACATCTATCTATCTGTTTTCTTTCTACCTATCTATTGAGGTATATCTTTTTTTCATAGAGAATGATTTAATCATCAAAAGATACTTACTAAATTCTCAGTAATTTATCATATTAGGGTACTGGGGCTTAATGCTTAACTCCACCCATCTACTCAGTGTTCACCATAGCTAAAGCATCTCACTGCCCTGCATTTTGTCCTTGTTCAATTCTTTCTCCACCCTCAGTGTTAGGTTTGGTTATCAGTTGTCTTCAGCCAACAAGATGGCATACCTGCTTTGCAGGTTCTGGCTTATGATCTCTGTCTCGAATTGGCTGCTCTTCAGTTTTAGCAAATACAACAACCAATGTTTGAGAAGGCTAATTAGAGATGCTGATAAATATTCAGTCTTGAGGTCTACAAGCTTTGTCCCTCCTTATAATAAATATCTTTACCCAGCACAACTTAATTAAATCACTCTGATCTCTCACATGATTGCATTTTCAGAAATACACACTAAAACTGTATCTTCAGCTTTCACCAAGGGTCAACATAAAGAAACAGAAAGCAAAAATAGGCACAGAAAGAACAAGTTGTTATACAAGTTGTTATTAGGAGTGCATTTGTAACACCACTATGACCACACTGTGTATTAGTTCTGACCTTGTTTTATGTGGGGAATCTTACCATGTTTTGTGTGGAGAGCTTATTTAAGCCTCTCATTTCTGGTATATGACTTTTTAATTATACAATGAGAATCATCTTGCTCACTGCATTTCCTTCTTAGTTCTGTCTGCTAAGAAACTCTGTAATGTCACTGGAATTCAATTTTTATATTTTCCTTCAGCTGATACCTTTTGGTATAATTTTTTTCCTATCAGTTTTAACTACTTAGTTTTTTTCTTTTATTTTTATTATATTTTTATAGATATATAGATGCTACATATCTTTTTAGAATAGAAAATGTATCTTATATTTGTGCTACTGTGTTCTCAGGCATGCTTTTAATGCTCTGTTAGATGGAACAATATTAATTAGGGCCTTATGTATTTTCCATGAAAAACAAAATATTATCATAACTCCAATAAAGAATGGTAGAATAGTATGCTGGATACTATACACTTGAATTTGATTATTAAAATAACATCATCATCAACAATAAAATTCCTTAGGTGGCATCTAATGTCTAGTTACAAGATTTATTTCTTACCTATTCTTCTGTATGGATCCTCTCTGGAAACAGGAAAAAAAAAATCTGGAAATAACACTTATAAGTCTGAATCTTACCTCCAACATGCTCTCCAAATTTCTTTGTAATTTATAGAAATGGGATTTCATTAGAAAGAGTAAGTAAAGAATGCAGTGTGATACCTATTTTCAAAAGCAAAGGAGGATCAAAATACGATGAAAAGAAACTGCATGTGTTGAGAAGTTCCATGATATTAAACTGCTGTGTCTACTAACTTTGAATTCCAGTGAAACCAGAGCTCAAGTTGGCATAAAAAGCGAAGGAGAATGTGAGAACAGTAAGCCAGAACAGGTGAGGACAAATGTCAGAATTGGGGGAGACACTGGGGGACTGAAAAGAAAGAAGATGCTCTCTTCTTCCTTCTTTGATGGAAGTGTTTGGAAAGAAAGAATTCTTGCTGCACTTGAAATAGAATACTGCTCCATTTAGATGAAAAGCAACTGGTAGTTCCTGAAACTGGAGTGGATTACTTTGGTAGTTAGACCTTTCATCTCTATTTCTGCTTTCTATGAAGAAAAGAAAAAAGAAAAGGAGGGAAGGAGTGAAAGAAAGGAAGCTACATGTGTTGTACAAAGGGATCTACTTCAGCTACTGAACCTGAGTAGAAACCCCTGTCACTGATAGTCAGGATCTCAAGCAGATTACTCAACCACACTTTACCAGTGTTTCCATATCTACAGTGAGAAGTGGACCACATACCTTCTTTTGATGCTAAAATTCTGTGAGCCTGTGATAATAGAGGAAGTGAGTGAGTGTCTCTTACACATCACACTTGATTTTTTATAGTTGGATGATTTTCCCAAGTCAAAGTCTGGTGACTTCCCAATATGCAAGTACAGCACCTGAGGTTACCTCCACCAAGACATTTAACACATTGTATTTTTTTTTTCTTCAGATTCATTTAAACTATATTTTTGTCATTTTAAAAATTGAAGTACAATTCATTTACAATATATCATGTACACCAAAGTGATTCAGATACACACACACATTCTTTTTAATATTCTTTTCCATTATGGTTTATCATAGGATACTCAATACAGTTCTCTGCAGCATCCTGTATTTTAAAAGTCTCTTTGTATCACCCAGTAGATTGTGAATGAGTTCAGGGCAAGGTCTGTGTTCTACCTTGGTTCTAGCACATCACAGGTTATCCACATTTACTAACATGAATAAACAAGTAAATGAGCTCTGTAGTTAACCATGTGAATTACACAGCACTTAACAACCTGCTTCTACACATTGGCACTACTCCAGGTAGCTAGTGTGTCCTGGGCAGAGGGCCACTGGGCTCTATACAATTTCTGAAGAGAGTGTTGTAAGCATTACCATCAGGATGGTAAATGTCAAGTTCCTTTCTCTGCTCTTCAGGATATATGTAGTGATTTTCGGCCTTATGTGAAGGATGGAAGACTTGGATGCACAAGGGAAAATGACCCAGTTCGTGGTCCTGACGGAAGGACGCACGGCAACAAGTGTGCAATGTGCGCGGAGCTTTTGTAAGTATCCTCACCCCCTCGCAGGTTCATGGGTGAGTCTGTTTAGCATGCACTTGGTTGCTGTTCTGAGAACCACCCCACGGAGCAAGAAAGTTCTTTTCCTGAAGCATGTTATTCTTGGTCTTTACAGGGTGAAATGGTTCCTGCTCCCACAGTGTCTTCTTCTCTTTTTAATTCATATTATCTGATAATGTTTCTTAAAAGGAGTGGATAAAGTGGTTGTACTAGTTATCTAATTCAAGACTGTTAATTTGTTTAATTATAATGACTTAAATGCATAGTGTTGTTTAAGGCACAATATTTCAAAATGTAAAAGGTGCTCTCTTCTGGAGTAATCTAAATAAGTCATTTGACATGCCCTGCTTTATTCAGGCATGTATAGATACTCTTTCTGAAAATGGCAGTTGAAAATAATTATGTCGTGTGCCTAAATGTATTAGTTGTATAAAAGGTGGGGTGGGCTTTATGAAAGGGAGGAACTCTTGGGTTAATCTTTCTCTCAGTACCTGATGCAACCCTGAGCACTGAGCCCCAGATATGAATAAATCCAGTTAGTCTTTAAAATTCAAGCTGTTAAACAAAGCAAAAATCAGGACAGAGAAAGATTCAACAGATTAAAGAACTTTGCACCTGTCTCTGAAAATCACAGTATGCTATTGTAGAATTCAGGTCTTCCCTGGTAGCTCAGCTGGTAAAGAATCTGCCTGCAACGCAGGAGACCCAGGTTCAATTACTGGGCCAAGAAGATCCCCTGGAGAAGGGATAGGCTATCCACTCCAGGATTCTTGAGTATCTCTGGTGGCTCAGACTGTAAAGAATCTGCCTGCAATGCAGGAGACCTGGATTTGATCTCTGGGTCGGGAAGATCCCCTGGAGGAGGGCATGGCAACCCACTCCAGTATTCTTGCCTGGAGAATCCCCATGGACAGAGGAGCCTGATGGGCTACAGTCCATGGGGTCGCAAAGAGTTGGACGTGACTGAGCAACTAAGCACTGCACATTGTGGATTTCAAGGGCATGTCCTCTCAGGTTTACAAGCCGAGACTAACTGGTTACCAGACAGGAAATCAGCCTCATTTCCACATTCTTATCTACAAGGCATGCACTTTCAGTGCTCAAACCTGCCCTAATTCTGTGATTTTGTGTTTCTTTTCATTCCCTAGCTAAAGAAGATAATTTGACCTCCTTGACTCCTGCTTGGTTTCTTGCTCCATAGAACTAAGATAGTCATGTCTGTTTCTAAGATGAGACTGCAATTATATAATAGATCTGAAAGGATTTCCAAGCTTTGTTCAATGTAACTTTTTAGTGACAAGGGTGCTTCTACATGAAGACGAACAAATACTTTACAAGGTATAAAAAGCTATACATAAGGGTGTGTGTGACAACATGTACTTCAGATGCTTAGTTTGGTTTCACCCTTGTCACAGTATTGTTTTAAAGCTCTTGGTTCTGCCTGTTAAAGCACATTTTCCTGACAGTCTTATGTTTGTCAATCACGTAGTCACACCCATCCAGTTTTACAGAACAAAGCTTCTAACTAGACTGGCAGTGAGGCAGTGTCACACCCACCCTTATCTCTGGCAATTTTCTGGCTCAGACATTCAAGACAGGGGAAAGCTTGTCTCATGTAAGTGGATGGGTTTAGCAAGCTAGAGCACAGGGGATAGAACTGCTTAGCACAGAACTGGACACTGAAAATCTGATACAGTCATAAATCAATCAACTATTTTCCTAACAGCTTAAAAGAAGCTGAAGAAAATGCCAAGCGAGAAAATGAAACTAGAATTCGACGTAGTGCCGAAAAGGTAAATTTCTCATCAACATATTTTAGTTCCCGTGGACATAAATATTAACAACTTATACTTGAACCTTTAAGGTAATTCAGTAATGTCACTGTCCATTATTATATTGAGCTTTTTTCCTTAAAGTTCCCCAAGTTGAATTCCTACTATACTACTCCTAGAATAATCTTCCTAGTTTATTAATCATTAGATTCAACATTAAAATAGCTTTTCCCACCTAAAGCTCAAAATGTGCAGTTTCTCTCCTTGCTTAAAAAAAAAAGAAAAGAAAATTTATGCAAATTAAATACTATTTCATTTCCACTAGTCTTCTCTTTGGCTTAAATTACTTTTGCTTTCACTAGGTTAGTTTAAAAGCAATATAATATAAATTTGATAGAAATAACTTTAAAACAATTCCAGAGTCTTTTAAACAGTATATTCACTGGTGTATTTTATGTATAATCCTATTAATGCAAGTCATTCATGTTTCCATTTTGGTTATTATGTTCAGAGAGGCTTGCATTTATAAAGGTCATGCTTCTAATTAAACAAAAACTTCAAATACTGATATTATGGTTTTTAAAATACCTTTATAATTAAGGTTTTTTCAAATTATTTGATGATTTAGCTTTTCGATCTAGTATAAAAAAATTATTCCTTTTGTTAATTGAATACTCATTGTAGGTAACGTAGCCTGGATTTCTTAAATCACCATTATTAAACCTTACTGTCAATGAAAATGATGGTAGTTATTTTGTTAATAAGGTTCCCTGGTCGCTCAGTGGTAAAGAAGCCACCTGCCAATGCAGAAGACATGAGTTAAATCCCCTGGAGAAGGAAATGCCAACCCACTCCAGTATTCTTGCCCGGAGAATTCCCATGGACAGAGGAGCCTGGCAGGCTACAGCCCACGGGGTCACAAAGAGTCAGACACGACTGAGTGACTAAACAACAACAAAGTCTTTTGCTGAAAAATGAGGACACTTGAGTTTTAGTCCTGCTCTGAGTGTGTGAAACTGAGCAACTCATCTCTTCTGTCCATATCTCAATTTTCTTATTAGTAAAATATGGAGGCTGGGTAAATGATTTCAATCACACCCTCCTGTGGATTCCAATTCTGTGTCCTGTGCTTTTTTGTGCTAACATAAGGATACTATTTTTGCAGATTGTAGGGCCTGTATTTTCCTAAAGGGACATGCAGGTCCAACTCTTGATAGTTAAGAGCTGAACTTCCACTTCATAATGCAATTTAATGAATCAAATGTCCCACCCTAAATAGGGCACTCAGAGTTTAAGAAACATAGAACACTCATAATTATGAATACTTTGTTCAACACTCATTGAGATTTCAAAAACACTTCTTTTGTGGTGGTTGTTAAATTTCAGTTTAACACTTTGGGTCATCTTGTGAGATCAATATTTTATTACTTCATCAACAGTTTCTTTCCTCTTGTCTTTCATCCTGTCTCAGCTCCTTTTCCTTCTTTTATTCTCAATGGCTGGGGTCATTGTTTTGATGGGGTCATTAGATGTGATTTTGTTGAATGGGACTGCATTAGAGTGATGGCTCAATATTTACCCCATGATTAACCTGTCAGTGGGTTGATCACGCAGTATTTCTTTAGAATCTCCTTGGATGAATCATAATTTATAAACTGAAATCATCATTGCTTCTTTTATGGGAACCATTGAGCGTTAATTTTATTACCATGCTATGATTATCACGTGACAGTCTTCTGTGTTTGTATTCCTGCTGCTGCTGCTGCTGCTAAGTCACTTCAGTCATGTCCAACTCTGTGAGACCCCATAGACAGCAGCCTACCAGCCTCCTCTGTCCATGGGATTTTCCAAGCAAGAGTACTGGAGTGGGGTGCCATTGCTTTCTCCGCTCTATATTCCTAGATTGTTACAATCAGGAAGTTGAGAGCATACCCATTACTCCTCCAAAAACAAGTATCTTCTCATTAGATTCTCTTTTAAAGTATCCTAGTGAAATGTGAGTTATTATTTTTTTTTAATTAGAGAATACTAGATCTAGGAAAGGTCCTAAAGAGCAGCTGTTCTGAAAACCTCTTTTGTGTTGGTAGTGAGACTGAAGTCTCAAAGTTGATGAGAATTTGCTATGGTTTCCCAGTGAGTTAGAGCCACAATTTAATTTCACTTCTGACTCCAAATCACACTCTTTTATTAAACAAGATTTTTAATTGAAGTATAATTAACATACAGTATCACATTAGTTTCAGGTATGCGTCATAGTGATTCGATATATACATATATATGCCAAAATAGTTGTATTTAATTATATATATTATAAATATATAAAAAGTTTAAAATATATATTTATTCCAAAACATTACTTATATAAATCATTATTCATATATACATATATATGCCCTCATCAAATAAAATCATATATATATGTACACATATATACACACACACATATATATTTATGTGTATACATATATGGCCCTCATCTAATAGAATTTTGAAAACACAGAGAGATATTTAAAAATACTGAAAGCATCAATCAGGAAATTTGTGGATATAGACTTCTTCCGAATTTTAGGATTAAATCACAACCTTCTTAGGTTTTCTATATAGATATACCTACTACTGTGGTTTTTCCTGTGGTTATGTATGGATGTGAGAGTTGGACTGTGAAGAAAGCTGAGCACCGAAGAATGGATGCTTTTGAAC
>SJYV01018899.1:2537579-2615182 GCA_006410875.1 Neotragus pygmaeus | reverse complement strand
CACACACACACACACAGTAAACACCATCTAAATCAGTTTCTGTGAATTTGGCTTTTGGGGATTCCACAGATAAGTGATACTATACAGCGCTTGTTTTTCTCTGACTTATTTTACTTAGTATAATACACTCAAGTTTTGTCCAAATTGTTGTAAATGGCAGGATTTCCTTCTTTTTCATGAAGACCTAGTAATATTTCAGTTTTTCCAGGAAGTCTCCTCTTCTAGGCCTGTTGAATTCCCCCCCCCTTTGATGTTTCCTAGCTTTTATAGACTGATGTGTGACACATCATAAACATATATATTTTATTTTGGTCTCCACCAATTTTATCAGCCTTCCTCTGCACCTCTATTGTAAGCACCCTCAAGAGGATGCTGACATTAAACATTTTCAGATCCACTAAACAGTCAGTGCAATTCTGAGTCCATGATAGAAGACTTTTAAATGCTTACTGATTTACTGCTACATGTAATCAATTTTTTTTCCTTAACTCTGCATTACTTCTTCCTCATAACAGACAGAAGAGTAGGAAGGGTAGAAAACCACTCTGAGAGTGTATTTTCTTCATTTTCTAGGGACTCTGCAGTGAGTTTCGGAACCAGGTGAGGAATGGAATGCTCATATGCACCAGGGAGAATGACCCTGTCCGTGGCCCGGATGGCAAAATGCATGGAAACAAGTGTGCCATGTGTGCAAGCCTGTTGTGAGTGTCTAAGCTCTTCTCTCCCCTTCATTCTGTTTATAATCTGTCAGCCCTGAGTCTCAGTTTCTCCATAAATGTGTAGAATATAGACCATGACTTGAATGCTAGACAATTTTAAAAGCACATGGAAAAGACATTAAGTAACACTGGATCAAACAATGACAATGTTATCCTCTATTCAGCTATATTTCTATCTTCTAGCTAAGGCATGGGAAGAGTCTTAATTTAGTACAAATATGTTTTTGACACCTGATAATCATCATCTGTAACAAAAAGCGACCAGAAGTTTGATGATCTGGGTGAGATTAAGTGTTTGGTCCCCCACCCCTGACATTTTATGATTCTGTGAGTATACTCAGATACCAGTTAAGGGAAAACCAGCTGAACAGAAGTCTCTGGAGTCAGTGTGTAACACTTCTAAAATAGCCTAAACAAGAAATGGAATAGAATGGATTACGTTTATCTTTTCAGGGGCATTACCATATGCAGGTGAAATAAATACTCTGATAGGTGGCTTACTGTAAGAGGCAGGCCCCATGAGGGGTGTTTACTAAAAGTCTTCTTTAGTAAAGGTCCTCTTGTCCAGGTCTTCTGGGCCACTGTTTTTCTGAGTGGAGCCAGAGCTCTATTTTGTAGGACAATACAGAGATGGATTATTACCACCTCTCTTTCACCTCTTTAGATTCTCAATCCTCTAGTGAGCCTCACACTAAAATGCTGAAAAGTATTTAAATAATATTTGTGTAAAGAAGTGCAGAGTTATTGCCCCTTAACTTTCACATGTCTTGGTCTAATCTAAGTATATTCACATAGTTCCTTGGAGGAAAGATTAACAGGGGCAGTCAATAAAAAGTGCCTGAGATTCAATAAATCAGGGTTCTCCTCTTATCTGCTTGATTTGCTAGTACTGTATTAGATGACTATATTAGATGTGCTAAATGCTAAGGATTTTTCCAGCTCTGATATGCTATATGTCAGTAGAAAATAACAAGAATGTCAGAATTTTAGGCTCATGATTGACCTCAAAATGTTAGTTGTTGAATCTTCTTGGACTTGAATCATTATTATACGCTAAAACTTGAGTTTCAATTTGAATATTAATTCCATGAAAAAATACTAAAATGTTAATTCTATGTGAAAACATGATTCATTGCCATTATGAGCCCCTCATCTGCTATGGTATCACCCCTTGCTCTCATCATTCATATGGTAATTATTTAGATATAAAAAGCCATTTTAATTTTTTTTTAAATTAAAAAGAAAATCAAGGCAACTGTGACTTTTTTTCTGGATCATTGATTGAAGTCAACGAAAAAAAATACTATTCAAGGTACACATACTGATAAAAAAGCGTACTAGGGTTTTTTTGTTTTTTTTTTTAAATGATGATTGTAAACTACTGAATTTATCTGCATTACTGGGCAAAGTATTAGTACATCTTGATTGGATAAATTTGTACTGAAGACTAAATCTGACGTTTGGTCTGGAAGATTCTTACTCCTTTTTAAAATGCATTATTGAAGAGAATGAGAAATTGCATTTAGCTTGTATCTTCTGTATTTTATTGCAGCAAACTTGAAGAAGAGGAGAAGAAAAATAATGGCAAGGAAGAAAAGGATAAAACTGGGTTTGTGAAAGCTAAGAGAGAAGCAGTACAGGTAATTGTTTCATGTCATCAGAGCCACATAAATATTCCATTCTCTCTGGGAAAGGCTCATGCTTCCACTGTCCTCAATGACTCTGCAAACTGAGGAGCTATATTTGGATCCCCATACTTAAGAAGATTCCTTTTTCTTTATGCAGCTTATCTATCTCATATCTGATCTAGTGCTTGTGCATTTAAGAATATAACCACCCTTTCCTCCACTGACCACGTGAATTATAGTAATCATGGGAAAGATGTATCTGAATGCAAACCAACAGAGGTAGAGTTCAGACTTTTCTCCACATTGTTTTGTATTAGAATGTTTAGTTTAAAACAAAATCCTAGTTAATTTCTGTAAGATCTTGAGAAAATTACTTAAAGGCATCTTTAAGCCTCAAGTTTACATTCTATAACATCTCACATGATGATGACAACAATGATGATGGTCACGGCTATTAATTGTGTAGTGGCTACTGTATGACATGTTGCATAACAATTTTATAACTGATCTTTGTAGTAACCATTCAAGGTATATATTATCATCTGTATTTTTTTTAAAAAAAAGGAACTGGAGGCTTAGATAACAAGTTAGGAAATATATATTTAATGACTATATATGTGTGTGTATATATACATACACACACACAGTAACTTGGGAGCTAACAATTGAACCACATGTTCTGGCTCTGAAGCTTATGATGCTCTTTAGATGTTGCTCCCAACCTCCATGTGTGATATTTCTGAAGGCTGTGCTTCCAGTCTTCATCCTTTCCTTTATCTTTATCTAACTTGGAAGATCTCATTTCTGACTGTTTTTTCTGCTCTCATCTTTGGTTCCGACTTTGAAGAAAGACTAATTATTTACAACTATAAGGCAGGTTATTTATGCCACCCAGTGGCTTCTCATCTCACTCAGAGTAAGAACTAATGTCCTTCTAGTGACTGACAATGCTATATGGAATCTGACCTCTGTCACCTCTCAGACTCAGTTTCCTGCTCTTCTATCCAGTGCCGTGCTGGTCACCCGGTTGCTTCATGGACATGCCAAGCATTGATTCCTGGCTTTCCAGCCTGTGAACTCAAGAACACTGTGGTTAAGAGTCCCGGACTCTGGACTCAGACTGTCAGGGTTCAATACTGGCCCCATCTCCCTACCAGTAAGGTCAGACAGTTAACATCTATGCATTTTCATCTCATTTATAAAATAATAATATAGTTATCATTATGTATATTATATTTATGGAGTCCCCAGAAACCTACCCAAGAATAACAGCATATCCCTATAAACATATTATGTCCTTAGTATTGTACATACCTGTCTCTTATACACATCTTTCTCACCTTCTTNAATAATAATATAGTTATCATTATGTATATTATATTTATGGAGTCCCCAGAAACCTACCCAAGAATAACAGCATATCCCTATAAACATATTATGTCCTTAGTATTGTACATACAGTGAACTCTACCCTCTATGTGGCTTTCTTCCAACTCAGTCATGAGTGTTCATTTCCACCAGTTGTCAAAGTTCTGACCATTTCTCATGACTCAGATTAAGTATTTTCTATTTCTTAAAGATTTTCCCCATTTATTCCATAGATTTAATGGCTCTAATATCTATTATTTCTCAATTATACCATTTTAAAATTGTAACATATGCAGCTATATATTTTATCCAAAGAAACTAAAACCTGCATTCGTTTTTTTTTTTAATGGTTTCTCTGGCAAATTACCACAAACTGAGTAGCTTAAAACAGCACAAACATATAATCTTATGATTATTTAGGTTATAATCTGGCATGGATCCCAAGGGGCTAAGTAATAGGGCTTGCTTCCTTCCTGGAATCTCTATGAAAGTTCTCGTTCTTTGCTTCTTCTAGCTTCTGGAGGCTGTTGTTGTTCCTTGACTCCTGGACTTTTTCCATCATCTTCAAAGCTGACAACATTGCATCTCTAATAGTTCTCCCTCTTATTAATTTCAAAGACAGGGTACAAGAGCCCTATCATTCACCTTAATTTACAAAACAAAGTGCACATATATTTATCATATTTTATGTTTGTCATCATCCAGCTATGGAGGAATACCAGTATTCCCACCTTCAATTATGATTATTCAGTAATTCTTTGACTATTTTATATCGACTTCACACTACTTTATAATTTTACAATTTACAAGTAGCAGAGCAAACTCTGTGTCTACTCTCAAACATAGTATTACACAAGGTTTACCTTTATTTATTCCATTTCTTAACAACAGCTGTCAAAGTATAATTCTAATAATTGCTTTTTTGGGGAGGGGGATAGTTGACACAGCCTAAAAGTTTGCCCCTAAACTGACTCATTTTCTTAATAATTTTTTGTTACTTGGAACCAACTTTTTGTTAGTAATTCAGAACTGAAAGTGTTTTATCCATAATGTCTGTAGAGTTTCTAAATCCTCATAGGTTTTTTGAATGATCTTAACACAATCTGCCTTCTCTCCATCGCCACTGTTATTCTTGTGTTTCAAATATGCATCTCCCATCCTTGTACTTTATCAAGAAACACCCAGAAAGTTGTCAGTTTCTCTAGGTATTGTACCTATATTTTTCTCTCTGCATATCTTTGTTTCAGGTATATATTTCTAAGCTTAGGAATGTCTTTGCTTTTTCAGCCTTTTAAGGACAAAGAAGGATCATAATACTTATTTTCTGGGCACATTATTTTAATTTAAAAATGTCCAACTTTATTGACATACAATTGGATTATAACATTGGGTACACACAGAGTGTCCAGGTGTACACTCTGGACACTTATATACTGAAAAATGTTTGTCACCGTAGCATTAGCAAAAGTTCCATCATGTCACATAATTGCAACTGTTTTCTGTATGGAGAATATGGAATCTCTTAGGGACTTTTAAGTATATAATACAGTATTCTTAACTGTAATCACCATGAACTAGAATGTATTCATCTTATATCTGCAAGTTTGTACTTCTGACCACTTTCTCTCTCTCTCTCTCACACACACACACACACACGTAGCCATCATTACTTTCTATTTCTGTGAATTTTGGCTTTTGGGGATTCTACAGATAAGTGATACCATATAGTATTTGTCTTTCTCTGACTTATTTTACTTAGCATAATACATTCAAGTTTTTTTTTNGAGAAACGCTGGGCTGGAAGAAGCACAAGCTGGAATCAAGATTGCCGGGAGAAATATCAATAACCTCAGATATGCAGATGACACCACCCTTATGGCAGAAAGTGAAGAAGAACTAAAGAGCCTCTTGATGAAAGTCAAAGAGAGTGAAAAAGTTGGCTTAAAGCTCAATATTCAGAAAACGAAGAACATGGCATCCATTCCCATCACCTCATGGCAAATAGATGGGGAAACAGTGGCTGACTTTATTTTTGGGGGCTCCAAAATCACTGCAGATTGTGATTGCAGCCATGAAATTAAAAAGCATTTACTCCTTGGAAGAAAAGTTATGACCAACCTAGACAGCATATTAAAAAGCAGAGACATTACTTTGCCAACAAAGGTCCATCTAGTCAAGGCTATGGTTTTCCTAGTAGTCATGTATGGATGTGAGAGTTGGACTATAAAGAAGGCTGAGTGCCAAATAATTGATGCTTTTGAATGGTGGTGTTGGAGAAGACTCTTCAGAGTCCCTTGGACTGCAAGGAGATCAAACCAGTCCATCCTAAAGGAGATCAGCCCTGAATGTTCTTTGGAAGGACTTATGTTGAAGCTGAAACTGCAATACTTTGGCCACCTGATGTGAAGAACTGACTTACTGGAAAAGACTCTGATGCTCGGAAAGATTGAGGGCAAGAGGAGAAGGGGATGACAGAGGATGAGATGGTTTGATGGCATCACCGACTAAATGGACACGAGTGTGAGTAAAGTCCGGGAGATGATGGTTGACAGGGAGGCCCTGCATGCTGCAGTCCATAGGACATGACTGAGTGTCTGAACTGAACTGACTGCCTATAATCATCACACCATACATTAGAGAGCCATAAATTGTATCTAAAAATTTATATCCTTTGACCAATGACTCCTTATTTTCTCCAGTCCCCTAGTAATCACCATTCTATTCTCTGTCTCTATGCGATTGGCTTTATTGTACAGTATTTTCTTTCTTTGTCTGACTTATTTAACTTAGCATAGCATCCTTAGGGTTCATCCAGGTTGTCATTAAAGAAAGGATTTTCTTCTTTCTCATGTCTGAATAATATCCTATTGTTTCTATGTGTGTTTGTGTGTGTGTATCTTGGCTATCATAATAAAATCTGTATTTACCATTTTACTGCAGTATAATAGTCACAAAGAAAAAGTGTACTATCATAAGTATACAACTAAATATTACAAAGTGATCACATCTCTGATATTGACACCTAGGTCAAGAAATAATGTATCACCAGCAGACCAGAAATCCCATTGTGCTTATTCCTGTGTAACCTGGTTTTGAGCTGAGCTTTCTCTTGGAGAAGAGAACAACATTCTTTATTCAGTTTGTCATTTAGCCATCATTTATGTATGCTACAAATAATCATCAAGCACTTGTTATTTTCCAAGCATTACTATGTGTATGAAAGCAATGGCACCCCACTCCAGTACTCTTGCCTCGAAAATCCCATGGATGGAGGAGCCTGGTGGGCTGCTGTCCATGGGGTCGTGAAGAGTTGGACACGACTGAGCGACTTCACTCTCACTTCTCACTTTCATGCATTGGAGAAGGAAATGGCAACCCACTCCAGTGTTCTTGCCTGGAGAATCCCAGGGGCGGTGGAGCCTGGTGGGCTGCCGTCTATGGGGTCGCACAGAGTTGGACACGACTGAAGCGACTT
Organism: Neotragus pygmaeus; assembly: GCA_006410875.1. NCBI lineage: Eukaryota > Metazoa > Chordata > Mammalia > Artiodactyla > Bovidae > Neotragus > Neotragus pygmaeus. Next base: position 2,607,992 of record SJYV01018899.1, on the reverse strand, counting down.
AGTAGCAGTAGCAGCTGGTGGTTTAGTCACTAAGTTGTGTCTGACTCTTTTGCAACCCATGGACTGTAGCCTGCAAGGCTCTTCTGTCTGTGGAATTTCTCAGGCAAGAATACTCGAGGGGGTAGCCATTTCCTTCTCTAGGGGATCTTCCTGACCCAGGGATTGACCCNTGTGTCCGACTCTTTTGCAACCCATGGACTGTAGCCTGCAAGGCTCTTCTGTCTGTGGAATTTCTCAGGCAAGAATACTCGAGGGGGTAGCCATTTCCTTCTCTAGGGGATCTTCCTGACCCAGGGATTGACCCTGAGGCTCCTGCACTGGTAGGTGGATTCTTCACCACTGAGCCACCAGAGAAGCCTTAAGTGAACAATATCCTTAAACAAAATAGACAAAACTCTCTACACTTAGGGAGTTTATATTGGAAAAACATAGATCACAGATGATGTGAGTTGATAGAAAAATGACATAGGAAATGCTGAGATACAATTTTAAGTATCTTGTACAGAAAAGAGCTCCCTGAGAAGCCATTTGCACCTCCTAGGGAGATTAATTCCATACATGTAAGTGAGGGAAGAACATTTCAGGAAGAGGAACAGCAAAGCCTTGAGACAGGGCTTACGGTACAGCAAGAAGCCCAGTACAGCTGACACAGAGTGATCTCAGAGTTATACAGGAAGATATCATTGAAATAACAAGAGGTCCTGTTATGTAAGGTCGTGGAGACCATTTTAAGGATGTTGTCTATTAGTCTGAATGAAGGTTTTGAAAAGAGGAGTGACCCGGTCCATGTTTTAGAAGGATACTGCAACTGCTGTACTGAAAATACACTGCAGGAAGACAAGAGCAAAAGCTGCACAGCTAGTTAGCCACAGCGCTAACCAGAGAGGCTGGTTTATGGTGGTAGTAGCGGAGGTCCTAAGAAGTAGCTGAATCCTAGGTCTATTTTGAAGGTGGATAATTTGTTCAGAGTTGATGTACTATGTAAGAAAAGAAAGGCATAATTCTGCTGGTTGCTTCTTTATCACCCTTTATTTTGGTAGTTTTCAACCTTGGAGTGGCAGATACCTGAAAAATATTAAGGATATACTTGGTTCATTCAGTCCTACCTTTGCCAGTGACTTATAGAAGGTGCTTGTTTAAACTCTCTCTGAATCTCTCTATTGATATGGAATTCACCTCAATCTAAAGCAGTCCCTTTAGATGTTTGAATTATTTTAGAATACAAATTAGCAAATACTTCTTTACACCTCTGAAATGATTATCAATAGATATAATACTATTAAATATCTACTCAGTGTCTGTTTCAGAAATTAGTTTTCAAGGAATTTCTTAAGTTGTCAAATTTATTGACATTCAGTTATTCATAACATTTTCACATTATCCTTTTAATAGCTATATATAAGGCACCACTTTTTAATATTGGTAATGTGTGTTTCTTGACTTTGTCAATTTTGCAAATAGTTTATCAATTTAGTAATCTTTTCAAACAACCATTTGGCCTTCTGTTTTCTATTTCATAAATTTATTCATTTCCTTCTATTTTCTTTGAGCTTATTTTGCCCATTATTTGCTAGCTTCTTGAAATGGAGGTTTAGATTGATTTTAAGATTTTTTTAAATTTACATATCTACCTAAAACTTTCCTTCAAATCGCTGAATTAACTACTGAGTATTTTTTATTTTCATTATCATTCAGTTCAAAACATTTCTATATTCCATTATGATTACTTTAGAGTCATGATTTATTTAGAAGTATGTTGCACAACTTCTAAGTACCTAGTAGCTTTATAGCTATCATATATATTACTAATATTTCACTGTAATCCTAAAACTTGCATTTTGTGACTTCAGTTTTCAAATTTATCAGTACTGGCTTAATGGCCCAGAATGTGGTCTATTTGGGCAACAATTTCATGCGTACTTAAGAAGAATGTGTAGTCTGCAGTTGTTGGATATAGAGATCTACAAATATCATTGAAGGAAAGCTGATTATATTTTTCAAATACATATTTTGATATTTGTGTCTGTGGCATTAATTACAAAAAGAAGTATGTTAAATATAAAGTTTGATAAGTTTGCCTTTTTCTCCTTTCAGCTAATTTTTGCCTCATTATCTTAAGACTCTACTGTAGGTGCATAAATGTTTGATATTGTTAATTACGGAATCTATTATTTTATAATTAGAAATCCTCCTCTTTTATCTCTGACATTAGTTCTCATCCTAAATTCTACTTTGTGTGATGTTAATATAGACATATCACCTTGTGTGTGATGAGTTTTGACATACCTATTTTCCATCCTTTCACGTTCACCCTATTAGCTGAAATATAAAGATATAAAGTATACTTCTTTTAAATATTATAAGTTGAATCATTTTGTTTCTCCAGACTAAGAGTCTCTGTTCTTTATCTGGAGTAGTTCTACTAATACTTAATGTAATTTTCGACATCACTGAATTTGTCTTCCATAATCTTATTTTTTTCATTTCTGTGTTTTTTCCTTTTTCCTGCTTCTTTTAAGATTAATAAATTTATTATCATCATTATCATGAAACTCACAATTCTAAAAAACTACTAAGAACAAATATGTTCCTTTTTCTACATGAAAAATTTATGTATTTTTTTACCTTAGTTTCCAACTATCATATACTGAGCACTTAGTATGTGCCAAACACTGTGTTATGTATGCATATAAGTGCATTATCTGATTTGATTCCCTAAAACAATATGAGGCAAGAGCTATTATTATTAATGTTTTTCAGATGAGAAGCCAAGGCTCAAAGAAGTCAGGTAAATCACTCTTTTAGTTAGTGGCAGAGCTGGAACTCAAAAATCCATGTGATTACCTAGCATTTATTTTGAGTCTTTCCTTTCTGGAAAGTATATAACCAATGTCTTCATTTAAAAGGACAAAAAAAAAAAAAAAGGTATTTCTGCATGGGAGTATGCATGGGAGTTTTCTCCCCATGGGCATACCTCGGTATATCTGTGCCTAGGTGGCTCGGATGGCAAAGAATCCACCTGCAATGCGGGAAACCTGGAGACCTGGGGTCTACCCCTGGGTTGGGAAGATTTCCCTGGAGGAGGGCATGGCAACCCACTCTAATACTCTTGCCTGGAGAATCCCCATGGACAGAAGAGCCTGGCGGGCTATGGTCCAGGAGGTTGCAAAGAGTCAGACATGACTGAGCGACTAAGCACAGCACTGCTGCTGCTGCTAAGTCGCTTCAGTCGTGTCCAACTCTATGCGACCCCATACATAGCAGCCCACCAGGCTCCTCCATCCATGGGATTTTCCAGGCAACAGTATTGGAGTGGGGTGCCGTTGCCTCCTCCAAAGCACAGCACTATCTTGTAGGATGTCTGCTTTCTAATTGCTTTGTTCTTCCTTGTATCTTGGTTTGGCTACTTCCTTAGTAAAAAAGAAGCTAAACCTAGGAGGTTACTTAACAGTGATGTGAAATGAATATATGAGTTTGTATAACCTATGTTACAGTTCCTTTACTAACTGTTTAGTCACACATGATTGAGGAAATCAAGAGGTTTTCACCAAGTCCATATCTCTTAAGTGCCATTGAGCAAACCTACTTTATGTTTTGTTTGTTCAGAATTCTGAGATGTGCAAACACTACCGAATATTACCCAGGATGGGTTACCTTTGTCCAAAGAATTTACAGCCTGTCTGTGGTGATGATGGCCAGACATACAACAATCCCTGCATGCTCTGCCATGAAAATCTGTAAGTATACGAGTCCATCTTCTAGTGTAGGGGTTCTTGACGACAGTGTTGACCCACAGTAGAGTACTGATATGAATGCAAAGTACTGCAACTAATTATAGAAATTTAAAATTCAGATGTTGTGAATGATCTTGTTTATGCATAAAATAGAGAATATCTATGGGTATGCCTTTAATAAAATTGTTCATATACTTTACTGAGGGGAAGAGAAAGGAAAAAAGTGGTGGGGTTACAACGTAATTAGAGAAAATCTCTCTAAGCCCATGTTCGCTCATGGGAGTGTGAACATCATCTATACTTTGTGTAAAGAGAAAAAAGTTGAGAATCATTGCTATACAGAGTCAGCCCGGGCTCTAATCTCTAATAACCTTATGACTAGCTTCTAGTCACAGATTTCCCTTCATTCTCCACCTGTTTCCAGCCTTCATTCCACCAGCTTTAAATAAGGGCCTGGTGGCAAATCTTGCCTTTTCTACCACATCCTACCTCAGGAACATGCAATCCCTGTTATGTTCATCCTGTCCTTCTTAGAACACTATAAGCAAGGCCCAGGATATGAAGATAGGCCTGATATCCTCCTTTTCAATTTTGGAAAGATATTTGAAATTATATTTATTTCTTTAAAATCAACTAACTCACAAAAGAAAAAACATTCTACAGTTCATATATGTAGACTAAAATTTGAATATGAGTGCTTTATGTGTTGTATCTGTAAGTAAGACACTTTAATATTCTCAGTTTCACTGACCTCACTATTTACTATAGAGGTGGTATTATTTTCATTGTACAGAAGGTTAATCTGAGGCTCAGAGAGTCCAGGTAATCTGTTTAAAATGACAACGCTTTGGAAACAGAACGGACCGGATTGTAACCTTCTTGATTTTGGTTTAAATACAGTTTGCTTTTCTGTCTACTACACCACTATTATATCAAAGGTAAACAAAAGGGGATCAAAGATTTCCTTGACAATATGGAGAAAGTTACCTCTTTCTACAAAAGAAGAAATGATGAAACATTAAAAATCTGTATGCATAATATCTGTGGGCACATAAATCTCTTGAAGTCCATCCATGGCTATTACACAGTTTTAATAACTAGGGAATCTTAATTCTTAAATGTCTTAAACATTTAAGAAATAAGTAAAATCATTCATGAATCTGTTACAATATGTGTCTTATTCCATCCCAGAAATCCTTCCAATTTCTTCTTACTGTAAATGCTAGGCCCTAAATTGTCCAACCAATGCTCTGCAAACATTCTATTAACTGTTTAAACCTATAATAAGTTATACTTTATTCAAAGGAACTTTAGAAATTACAGAAATGCCCATGATAAAAATACTGATAAAGGATGCCTCAAGATGGATTGTTTAGCTAAAGAACTGAGAGTACATGTTATAAAGAGAAGATTTAGGCTGTCCCAGGCAAGATGGAACATTACTGGTTTCTGAGGTCTTAGAAAAAGCTAGAGGGAAGAAATTTCAGTTTTTGCAGTGTTCAAAGATGAACTATCCTGATAGACAGTTAGTCCCCTATCACCAAAGCAGACAAGTAGATATTTGCTATATAATATTTCTTATGAGAAAGGCATTACAATTCATATATCTTAAGATTCTTTCCAATTATAAAATTCACAATGACCATATAGTTATGTTTGATAACATAGATACATAATTTACATATATTTATGTAAAAGTTATTTTGTAAAATGTATCCTATTTTATAATCCCCAAGTCATATTATAGATATCAAATACAGTCAAACTCCGCTCTGGGATCCAGTTTTCTCATCTATAAAGTAATGGCTTTTGTGTTAGATGATCTTTATTTCCAACATTCAACAATTCCACGAATATATAGTGTATGGGAGAATGAAATATGATGAAATAGATCCAGGCCTGGGGCATAAATCTGGAGCTAAATCAGAAGAGGGAGAATAAACCTGAATGATGCCTACTAGAAAATGGATACCAGTTCCTACCCTTGATTTCAGTTTTGATTTGATGCCCAAATGTCATTCATACTGATGCTTGGTTGTGTTTTGTTCTGTTTTCATTATAACTGTGAGTTTTCCCAACTTTGAAACCTCCTGTTCCATTTTAGAATACGCCAAACGAATACACACATACGCAGTAAAGGAAGGTGTGAGGAGAATAGCATCGAAGAAACAACACCTCTTGACGTGAGTACTCTGGCATTCAGATCACAGTCTTAGAACCAGGTGGTTCGGCTGCTGTTCTCTTGTATTAAGTGATGGATGTTTCTCTGGCCAGGGAGATGATAGTAAGTCAGGTAACCCCAGAATTAACTTCATTGTGAAGATAATTAATTACTGAAATGTGTGGGAATAAAGATATAGTAGTTAACATTTCTAAATGCTTATAGTTTACTGGAATTGATAACAGACTGTTTATGAGCAATGTACATAATGTCACCAACATGTCTTTAGAGTAGCCTTTATTTTCTGTGAATATGATACAGAGGCCAAGAGAGGTCAGACAGGGATAGAAGCAGACTTAAACTTTTCATCCTTGTACTTTGCATTAAACTGTTCCCCAACATGAAAAATTGACCCTTTCATTTAAGTCCCTATAAGGAGTTCAACATTCAGAAAATGAAGATCATGGCATCCGGTCCCATCACTTCATGGGAAATAGATGGGGAAANTCTGATACTGGGAAAGATTGAAGGCAGAAGGAAAAGAGGATGAGATGGTTGGATGGCACCACCGACTCGATGGAAATGAGTTTGAGCAAGCTCCCGGGAGTTGGTGATGGACAGGGAAGCCTGGCATGCTGCAGTCCATGGGGTTGCAAAGAGTTGGACATGACTAAGCGACTGAACTGAAGGATGTTTTGACACACCTTAAGGTAATCTCACCTTATTCGAGGTTTTGTTTTCCATAGTTTTAGTTACCCAAAGTTCACAAATACTAAATGGGAAACTCCAAAAATAAATAATTCGTAAGTTTTCAATCATTTGCTGTTCTGAGTAGCATGATGAAACCCTGCACCATCCTGCTCCATCTCACCCAGGAGGTAAATCATCCTTTGTCCAGCACATCCCATCTCCTAATCACTTAGTAGCTATCCAGATTATCAGATCAGCTCTTGTGATATCACCGTCTTTTGTTCCAGAGACCCTTATTTTGCTAAATAATGCCCCCTAGAGTGCAAGGGTAGTGACACTGGCAATTCATATATGCCAAAGAGAAGCCAAAGAGTTCCTTTCTGTGCAAAGTGGAAGTTCTCAACTTAATAAGGAAAGAAAAAAATCATGTGCTGAGGTTGCTCAGGTCTTTTGTAAAAATGAATCTTCTATCCATGAAATTGTCAAGAAGAAGAAAGAAATTTATTTCAGTTTTGCCGTTCCATCTCAAATGGCAAAAGTTAAAGACACATTATGTGATAAGTGCTTAGTTAAGATGGAAAAGGCATTATATTTATTGGATGGAAGACATGAACAGCAAATGAGTTCTGACTGATGACAAGGTGTTTGGCCAAAAAGCATTAAGACTATAATGAGATTTCAGCAAGGAATCCCCTGAAATTAGTGACACCAAGCCATTTACTATAAGTAAAGTAGGGTTACATAGATTCTGGATTGAAAAATATAAAAATGAGTGGAGTGGATGCATCTGCCATGAAGAAGCTGCTGCCACATTTCTAGTTGAAAGGCTGATTAAAGAGAAAGACCATCATTCAAAGCATGTCTTCAGTTACAGTGAGACTGGGCTCCTCTGAAAAAAGATATCCAGTAGAACCCGCATTTGCAGGAGCACAAGGGAGGCACCAAGTCCTGCAAGTAGGGGAGGACAGTAATGCCGCAGGGGGATAAGCCCAGCAAAGTGTGAAGAGCAAATCCACCTGCTCTGAAGAACAAATATTAACTGTCCATGTCCCGGTAACAAAACCAGAAAGTGTGGGGCACAGTCATCTTATTTATGGAATAGTACCACCAGTGCTCCATCCCAGAAGTGAAAAATACTTGGAAGAGGAAAGATTGGAATTTAAAGTACTACTAATAAAAGACAATGCACTTGGATATGCTGAATCTATCTGCTATGAAAATAAAAACACTGAGGTTGTATTTTTGCCTCTAAATACAATCTCATTGCTTCAGCCCCTTGATCAGAGCATTGTTCAATTTGTCAAAGTNTACTAATAAAAGACAATGCACTTGGATATGCTGAATCTATCTGCTATGAAAATAAAAACACTGAGGTTGTATTTTTGCCTCTAAATACAATCTCATTGCTTCAGCCCCTTGATCAGAGCATTGTTCAATTTGTCAAAGTCACATACACCTGCCTGGTGTTTAATTACATTTGATCAGCAATTGATGCAGACCCTCATTTGGACAAAAAACACTGCTGGAAATCATTCACTATTGCTGATACAGTTCAGTTCAGTTCAGTTGCTCAATCATGTCTGACTCTTTGCGACCCCATGAATCGCAGCACGCCAGGCTTTCCTGTCCATCACCAACTTCCAGAGTTCACTCAAACTCACGTCCATTGAGTCAGTGATGCCATCCTCTGTCGTCCCCTTCTCCTTCTGCCCCCAATCCCTCCCAGAATCAGAGTCTTTTCCAATGAGTCAACTCTTCGCATGAGTTGCCCAAAGTGCTGCAGTTTTAGCTTTAGCATCATTCCTTCCAAAGAACATCCAGGACTGATTTCCTTTAGAATTGACTGGTTTGATCTCCTTTGAGTCCAAGGGACGCTCAAGAGTCTTCTCCAACACCACAGAACAAAAGCATCAATTCTTCATCACTCAGCTTTCTTCACAGTCCAATTCTCACATCCATACATGACCACTGGAAAAACCATAGCCTTGACTAGACGGACCTTAGTTGGCAAAGTAATGTCTCTGCTTTTGTAAAAATATTAGGAAGTTTCAAATAAGAGAAAAAATTTTGTTACCAGATAAGTGTAAGTTCAGAGTTTTGGTGTTTTTCATGTATGAGACCTTTGGCAAATCACATAAATATGTAAACCAAAGTTCTCACCGAGTTATTGAAAATTTTTAGTAAATACTTTTAAGCATTCAGCAATAACACTTTGGCAATAATGGAATAAAAAACGATTCTACCACATTTGAGGATCTCAAGCAACACTAGATGAGACCATACTCAAAAGAACTAGTCAGTAAGCACTAATATGGCAAAGTGGAAAAACAAAAGCGCTATAAGCTAAGTGTTTCTGCTTTTACACTGGCAGCTGGAAGGCAGGGAACTGAAATGAAATGAAGAGACCTTTGCTGTTTCTTCTGGGTTAAAAAAGTCATTTATCTACTCTGAGTCTTTACACATGTACAAAGAGAGGTTTTAAACTTTTGCCCTAGTCCCTGTATGGTGTTTGCTATCTTACAACGTATAAACCGTTAGTGGTTTGCTTCTCATTTTATTGCCAGAATATACTGTCTCCCCATCTTACAAACACATCTGGTCACATATATCTCAAAGCAGGAAGGTAAAAATAATCTTTATGCAAGTCCTACAGACCACACCTTAGACCATGCCTTGCTGTAATCTCACGTAGACAACTTGATGAAAACTACTTTATGAGGAATTTGCCATAAAATAATACTAAGATGTGTTTTTTCAAATAATGACGTATCTTGCCAGAGATAAGAACAAAACGTTTTGTAAGTTTCTTCCTTTCATATGTGGGTGTTTTCTTTCCACTGGAGTTATATAATGGATATTACTTATGGTTTTATCTGATGGAACAAATCCTTAGAGCAAGAAGTACCCTGGGCATGGATTCAGTTCCGGCTGTATGATTGTTATGTGATCTTGGATACACCAAGGTGGTATGGGTGGGTCATGGCCTGGCATTGCTCTGATAACTATTATGGGTGTAAATCCTAAAGGCTGAAACTTATTGCCTGAAACTAGTTCATGAGTAGACGATTCTCTAAGAGAGTCTAGAATCCCAAGAATGAATAAAAGACCTGACAGTCACAACTTTCCTGGAAAAACAGACTGAAAACCCAACTTTTACTTTCTATTCTAAGAAATATTTTTCATTATATGGTAACTTCTAAGATTTATACAACTCTTTAGAGAGTTCCCCGTGCTCTTTCCTTTTGCATCCCCGTAGTAGATCTGTATTTAGAGCAGGGATCATTATCTTTCCCATTTTAAAGAAAAGCCTGGGAGAAATCCTGCCGTTTACCACAAGTTCATTAGAATTAAGTTCTGGGTCCGCAATAGACCTGATTTCATTTCTTGTGCTCTGCCACCATCCTTTAGTTTTCAGGAGATTCTGAAAACCGAGGGCTCTAGAAAAGGCACTATCTGAACTAAATAAAGATTAGCTACACTGGAAAGAAATTCCTATATTAAGAAAAATATCAATACTATTTTGAGATGAAGAAATGACTATTTTCAATTCCATGACAAAGATTTTCAAGGATTCAAGACCAGAAGTTGCCAACTCAAATCAAAGAAAGCCTGATGGGTTCAATATGAGAACTAAAACGGAGGTTTGAGTTTGTAATAATAATGCTGCTAGTGTTCCGGGCAATACCAGCAGACAAGACGCAGTTACCATTTAAAAACTTTAAATGTTGACTTAATGTTTTAAATGTTGACTTAATGTTTTAAATGTTGATTTTAATAATATACATGGATGAGTTAGGCACGAAGACAGCTAATTAAATGCTTATGGCCTAAACCTATAATAGTAAAGCATTAATTGTTAGAGGAATTAGACTTAAGTACTGACCAAATGCGAGACCTTGGCAAGTCAGTGAACTTCTCTGAAGCTCAATTTCTTCCTTTTTTGAAAAGATATGAATGACACCTTTCTTTTTTCATTATCATGAGGGTCACAAGTAATCAAGAGCAGAGGTCATTTTTGCATCCACCTCAATAGGTAAACATCTAACCTCTTCATCTTCTTGTCTAGGTCAAATGATGCAAAAGTTGGTAAAAGCCATGAAGGAACATGTGTACCCCAATTCTGAATTACCTACCTTCACCATCTATATACAAAGAATTCTTCAGAGCTCATCTTATTTACTATACAAAGCAATACAGAACTGTTGGGGGAATGGACTCATTGACTTTAAGTCTATCCCATCTCTTTCCTCCTAGATTCTGTGATCTAAGGGCACAGAGACATCTTAACCAGTTTGTGCTGTGGAAGCCTCCTGATCATAGTGCTGTCTGTTCAACTGCTTGTTCAATAAAAGTAAACCCAGCAGAATGTCATTTCTGGGATTTTTTTGTCACTGTCTGGATAATAGAAATTTTTTTTGAAGAAGAAAATTAACTATACCCTTTTTTTTCTTTAATCCTTTTCTAAAATTCTAGTTGCTCTCAGAGTTTGGAAGAAATGTCTAGAAGAGAGGTGAGGAGGCACCTCACCTCCTAGGCAGCCAACAGCTATCTAAAGTCAAACAACCAGCTATGACTCAAGCTCACCTTCACTGTTACCTTACCAGCTCCTCTATCTAGCTTCGGTATTTCCAGGGATAGCATAACTATCTCAGTTACTTGGGTCTCATCCAATGACAAATTAGTAATTTCTCATAGTAATCATGCAAGGAGATCCAACCAGTCCATCATAAAGGAGATCAGTCCTGGGTGTTCATTGGAAGGACTGATGTTNATTCTCTAAGAGAGTCTAGAATCCCAAGAATGAATAAAAGACCTGACAGTCACAACTTTCCTGGAAAAACAGACTGAAAACCCAACTTTTACTTTCTATTCTAAGAAATATTTTTCATTATATGGTAACTTCTAAGATTTATACAACTCTTTAGAGAGTTCCCCGTGCTCTTTCCTTTTGCATCCCCGTAGTAGATCTGTATTTAGAGCAGGGATCATTATCTTTCCCATTTTAAAGAAAAGCCTGGGAGAAATCCTGCCGTTTACCACAAGTTCATTAGAATTAAGTTCTGGGTCCGCTATAGACCTGATTTCATTTCTTGTGCTCTGCCACCATCCTTTAGTTTTCAGGAGATTCTGAAAACTGAGGGCTCTAGAAAAGGCACTATCTGAACTAAATAAAGATTAGCTACACTGGAAAGAAATTCCTATATTAAGAAAAATATCAATACTATTTTGAGATGAAGAAATGACTATTTTCAATTCCATGACAAAGATTTTCAAGGATTCAAGACCAGAAGTTGCCAACTCAAATCAAAGAAAGCCTGATGGGTTCAATGTGAGAACTAAAACGGAGGTTTGAGTTTGTAATAATAATGCTGCTAGTGTTCCGGGCAATACCAGCAGACAAGACGCAGTTACCATTTAAAAACTTTAAATGTTGACTTAATGTTTTAAATGTTGACTTAATGTTTTAAATGTTGATTTTAATAATATACATGGATGAGTTAGGCACGAAGACAGCTAATTAAATGCTTATGGCCTAAACCTATAATAGTAAAGCATTAATTGTTAGAGGAATTAGACTTAAGTACTGACCAAATGCGAGACCTTGGCAAGTCAGTGAACTTCTCTGAAGCTCAATTTCTTCCTTTTTTGAAAAGATATGAATGACACCTTTCTTTTTTCATTATCATGAGGGTCACAAGTAATCAAGAGCAGAGGTCATTTTTGCATCCACCTCAATAGGTAAACATCTAACCTCTTCATCTTCTTGTCTAGGTCAAATGATGCAAAAGTTGGTAAAAGCCATGAAGGAACATGTGTACCCCAATTCTGAATTACCTACCTTCACCATCTATATACAAAGAATTCTTCAGAGCTCATCTTATTTACTATACAAAGCAATACAGAACTGTTGGGGGAATGGACTCATTGACTTTAAGTCTATCCCATCTCTTTCCTCCTAGATTCTGTGATCTAAGGGCACAGAGACATCTTAACCAGTTTGTGCTGTGGAAGCCTCCTGATCATAGTGCTGTCTGTTCAACTGCTTGTTCAATAAAAGTAAACCCAGCAGAATGTCATTTCTGGGATTTTTTTGTCACTGTCTGGATAATAGAAATTTTTTTTGAAGAAGAAAATTAACTATACCCTTTTTTTTCTTTAATCCTTTTCTAAAATTCTAGTTGCTCTCAGAGTTTGGAAGAAATGTCTAGAAGAGAGGTGAGGAGGCACCTCACCTCCTAGGCAGCCAACAGCTATCTAAAGTCAAACAACCAGCTATGACTCAAGCTCACCTTCACTGTTACCTTACCAGCTCCTCTATCTAGCTTCGGTATTTCCAGGGATAGCATAACTATCTCAGTTACTTGGGTCTCATCCAATGACAAATTAGTAATTTCTCATAGTAATCATGCAAGGAGATCCAACCAGTCCATCATAAAGGAGATCAGTCCTGGGTGTTCATTGGAAGGACTGATGTTGAAGCTGAAACTCCAATACTTTGGTCACCTCATGCAAAGAGTTGACTCATTGGACAATACCCTAATGCTGGGAAGGATTTGGGCAGGAGGAGAAGGGGACGACAGAGGATGAGATGGCTGGATGGCATCACCGACTCAATGGACATGGGTTTGGGTGAACTCTGAAAGTTGGTGATGGACAGGGAGGCCTGGTATCCTGTGATTCATGGGGTTGCAAAGAGTTGGACATGACTGAGCAACTGAACTGAACTGAATCATGCTACCTCTTGATAATTTCCTGTATCAGCCTTGAACCTATACATAGTCTTGGGGAAGACTAATGCAACAAGAGTAACCTATGTATGCAAGTCTGAGCAGCACTGACTAGTAGAAATATAATAGTAATTACACATGGAATTTCAAATTTTTTAGTAGCTACAAAAGAAATGGGTAAAATAAATTTTAGGAATATATTTTATGTAGCCCAATATATCAAAACTATTATGTCAAAATACATACATAATATTATAATCATAATATAATCAATATAAACTTGTTACTAAGTCTTTGATATTGGTATATATTTTAAACTTCCAGCATGCTGCAATTTGGACCAGATACATTTCAAGTGCTCAAGAGCTACATGTAGCCGGAAGCTACTAGTGACCTATTACACATGAGAAAACCACTAGAGAAAGTAAGAGCTAGACAGGAGTGCGACAGAACAATGTGTGAGCTCCCGCCTCAATGCTGAAGCACTGTCAAGCTCAGACTCTTGGTACAGCTTGCACCTAGCTATTGTTCCCATGCAGATCCTGGGCTGATGCTGAACACACTATAGATGGAGGAAAGTAAAAGTGTGTGTCACTCAGTCGTGTCCGACTCTGTGCGACCCCATGAACTGTAGCCCGCCAGGTTCCTCCATCCATCGGATGCTCCAGGCAAGAATACTGGAGTGGGTTGCCATTCCCTTCTCCAGGGGATCTTCCTGATGCAAGGACTTGAGCTTCCCTGGTGGTTCAGATGGTAGACGGAAGAAGCTATGGGGAACCCAGTGTGCTTCAAAGTGTTCTTAGCTCTAGAGGTTTACCTGGATTTGGGAAGTTAATTTTGTATTTATTATGCTGTCCTTTTTCTTTTAGATAAGTTGCCACTAAGCCAATTATAGCAAAATTTTGTGATCTTTGTCCTTTTTAACTAAAGTGAAGATAAATCATTTCCTAGGGGTTTTTTTTCCCCCCATGATATCATTAAGAAAAAAGAAAGAAGGCTTATGTATCATTTTTCAAGCATGAAAACACAGAGCCATTTTAGGGGGGGGAAAGTGAGAAAACAACATTGCTACATTTTCTTTGGTAATTTCAGGACATACAGAATGGGTTTCAAGATTCTAGAACATATGAGATTGTATCTCTTTCCTGATTATTTCTGGGAAATCCCAAAACACTATTTTCTTGACCAAGATATACAATTGTTTGAGAAATAGTTACTTTATTATATCACTATGAATATTTTATTGAGATAAAAATAGCAAATTCCTTGTACTGCTTTGATCATTATTGTGATTATGGTTATAAGGTTACATGCACAAGATACTAGGTTATCGCACACTCAAGAGTTAAGCAAGCTTTGACAACCATATTGAGCACCAGGGAAAGAGTGTGGCTCAGGGAGACTGAGGTGAAGGATAGGGTAGTCTAGAACTGGATGGGACACAGGAATGGAGAAATGCCTAAGGACCCAGTGAAAGTCAAGGGTGAAGCGGGGATACAGAGGTCAGGAATGGAATGGGGACCAAGGAGGCTCAGGAATTGGATTAAGGATGTGAATGTGTGAAAGCTGTTTATTTTGGAGACAACCTGGAGGCAAACATAAAACGTCACCTTTGTCCAAATGGTCACAAGAAAATAGCTGCATTAAGTACTAAGTAAACTAATTTCTGGGTTGTTTCTTGAATTATATCTTGATATCCATATGGGAGGCAAATGAAAACCAGACCCATCTCACTGAGGTTTCCCAAACCAGCCCTAAACTTCTAAACTGGGAAGTGACAAATGATCCTGAAATGGAATTAAAGAAAGCCAAACTATTTCTATTATCTCTTCCTGTCACTACCACAGACTGATGCATTTCTCTATAACTGATATATGAGATTTCATTTGTGTGTTTTCAGAGAACTACCACTGTCAAACTCCTTATNCTTGATAAACAGAGAATACTGCCAAGGTTGCATGTTGTCCACTAGCAATTAAATTTTAATTTACTGAGAACCAATTACATGTTTAGCAGTGGTGGTAGGTATTCCAAGATAATATTAATAAGATACAGTCTTTATTCTCAAGATGATTACATCAGGGAAGAGAAAACCATGTGCCAAACAGAAACTTTAAGTGAAATTGAAATATTTGGCAGAGAAAGAAAGTCTTTTGGGGTCTTAAAATCAACACAAAACTGTGAATATAAATTTTCTGTCATGATACATGGCTGGGGGAGAGTTAAGGGAGAAAAAAAAAAAGACAGCAGTGATTTGGTCACATAAGGCTCTGAGTTTTCTGTTTTCTGTGTTAAAAATGATGTATTAAAGCAAAGAATTGGAAGCAATTCTTCCCAAGCACTTCTCGCTGCCAAGTACAAACTGTGTCGAAAGTCCAAAACTGAAAGGGGCACCATCAGACAGAAAGAAAGATGAGAAATAAGAAACAACACAAAATTTCCATGCTTACCACTCTATCCTAAGAAGAGTTGATAGTGGTTAAATATGCCTAGAAAGCCAAAACACTTACCTACACCTCTTTAGATTTGGCAATTCCACCTTAACTTAAGAAAAAAAGTAAGTGGGCTGGAAGTCTAACCCCTTCATTTTTCTTCTCACAGTTAATCGTTTGTTTACAATTATCTTTAAAGGATATTTTACTCCAAACACTTCAAAATAGGTTATGTGTATTATTAAAATTGGGCTTCCCCAGTGGCTCAGCAGTAAAGAATCCCATCCGCCTGAAATGCAGGAGACCAGGGTTCAATCCCTGGGTCAGGAAGATCCCCTGGAGAAGGAAATGGCAGACAACTCCAGTGTTCTTGCCTGGAAAATTCCATGGACAGAGAAGCCTGGTGGGCTACAGTCCATGGGGTCACAAAAGAGTCAGACATGACTGAGCTGCTAGGCACCAATGAACTAAATAAAAAATCTCTCTAAGAATTAATTGTGCGTTGGGGTTTTTTCAGATTTCATTCTGTTATTTATAGTATAATGTTAGAGAATGTTGATTCATCAAATTTTAGGGACTCTGTTATTTATAGTATAATGTTAGAGAATGTTGATTCATCAAATNATGACTGAGCTGCTAGGCACCAATGAACTAAATAAAAAATCTCTCTAAGAATTAATTGTGCATTGGGGTTTTTTCAGATTTCATTCTGTTATTTATAGTATAATGTTAGAGAATGTTGATTCATCAAATTTTAGGGACTCTGTTATTTATAGTATAATGTTAGAGAATGTTGATTCATCAAATTTTAGGGACTCTGAAGAAATTTAAGAAAAATTTTAAAGAAGCGTTTAACATGTTTACATCATTAGAAATATTTTTACTAAAAAAAAAGAAGAAATATTTTTACTAAAATGAGGGGCAAAAACTTGACATTATCACTTATCTACTCCTAAAGAAACCAAGAGAAAACATAAGGTTTGCTATATATAAAATAATACTTGTTTTTTACTTGGAGCTTAAGTAATGGGCTGGAATTCTGTTATGTTATTTTTTATATTTGATTACTGAAAAGTCAAGTGTTACTGAGAATTTTCCCTGGACAAGGAACTGGCAACCCACTCCAGTACTCTTGCCTGGAGAATCCCATGGACAGAGAAGCCTGGCAGGCTACCAACCATGGGGTCGCAAAAGTCGGACATAACTTAGTGACTAAACCACCATCACCACTGGAAATTATGTCTGTGTCAACGTACTCCTAAATTTACTAAAAAGACACTTTGAACTTTGCGAGAGATAATAATATTCACAGTGAGTAGAACCTTCTCTCCATGTTCAGTGTCTGACTAAAATATCCCAAAAGAGTAAGAGAAAAAGTGAATGAATAACCATTAATATCAATTTTGTTCTTGAAAGATAAATAGTATTCTTTCTGGATTGAGTTACTTTTGTAAGGCTGTTTGATGCAATTGTCACATGTTTTTTAGTTATCAAGAAGAAAGCCTGAAGCAGTGAATGTTAAAAGTTCTACTTTGATTCGGGATGTAGCTGTGAAGTTCTTTGTTAGTCATGTCCCTCTCTCAGATGTAGGCTGTGTTTTGAAACTTAGCTATGAAAATTTTCTGGAAAATGTATGATTCAGAGAGGAATTTTCTTAGATCATAGTGTCCTTACATACTTTAAAAGAAAACAGTATCAGCTTAATAATCCTATTTTCTTTCAGGCTAGATGAAGTTAATGGAAGAGACACTAGAGAAAATAAACATTAAATATAGCTTGTTTTTCCTAAGTGGTAACAAGATAAAAGGGAATACTTTGATAAATAATCAGACAATAACACAGTATTCAAATACTGTGCAGATGCTTGAAAATGTGTGACTGGCTACAATCTAAACTATAGACAAATACCTAATTATTAAAACTTAAGAAGAGTTCTATTTCTTAGATGTAATAGCCATGTTAACATACTAGAAAATAGAGGCACAGTTGGGTATAACACTATGGAAAGCTAAAATTGATAATTCAGATACAAATTAGATATGCAATAATTAGTTATAAATCTAACNTTTAAAACTTAAGAAGAGTTCTATTTCTTAGATGTAATAGCCATGTTAACATACTAGAAAATAGAGGCACAGTTGGGTATAACACTATGGAAAGCTAAAATTGATAATTCAGATACAAATTAGATATGCAATAATTAGTTATAAATCTAACAAAGTATGTATAGGATTCCTATATTGAAAACTATTGAAGAAACAAATACAGATAAAAGACATCAAAAAAGATATAAATAGACATATTGCATTGAGCCATCCCACATTGAAGGTCAGGAACAGTGGCGGTAGGGAGATACCCCTCCTCCAAGGTAAGGAGCAGCGGCTGTGNACTGTGGCATTGGAGAAGACTCTTGAGAGTCCCTTGGACTGCAAGGAGATCCAACCAGTCCATTCTGAAGGAGATCAACCCTGGGATTTCTTTGGAAGGAATGATGCTAAAGCTGAAACTCCAGTACTCTGGCCACCTCGTGTGAAGAGTTGACTCATTGGAAAAGACTGTGATGCTGGGAGGGATTTGGGGCAGAAGGAGAAGGGGACGACCGAGGATGAGATGGCTGGATGGCATCACAGACTTGATGGACGTGAGTCTGAGTGAACTCCGAGAGATGGTAATAAACAGGGAAGCCTGGTGTGCTGTGATTCATGGGTCACAAAGAGTCGGACACGACTGAGCGACTGAACTGAACTGAAGATCATATGCATAGCTGTGTTCCAATAAAACTGTATTTACAAAAACAGGTGGTGGGCCAAGTTTGACCTGTGGGCTGTAGCTCAGTAATGGTTAAGAATCAGTCTCTTTAGCTACATGTAAATCAATGACATTAGAAGACTCCCTCATATCAAACACAAAAATAAACTCACGATGGTTTAAAGACATAAATATAACACTATAATATTCCTAGAGAATAACATAGGCAAAACATTTTCTGACATAAATCATAGAAATATTTTCTTACATCAGTCTCCCAAGGAAAAGAAAGAAAAAATAAACAAATGTGACATAACTAAACTTAAATGTTTTTGCACAGCAAAGGTAATATCAACAAAATAAAAAGACCACCTAGGGAACAAGAGAATATATTTGGATACATTGTGACTGACAAGGAGTTTCCAAAATATACAAACATCTCATTAAAGAACAAACCCAATCAAAAGATGGGCAGAAGATCTAAGCAGACATTTTATCAGAGGCACACAGATGGTCAACAGGCTCAAGAATCATTAGGGAAATGCAAATCAAAATCAGGATGAATTATCACCTCACACTGACCAGAATGGCTTTTATTGAAAAGCATACAAATAACAAATGTTGGCGAGGATATGGAGAAAAGGGAACAGCTGTACACTGTTGGTGGGAATGTAAACTGGCTCAACCACTATGGAGAAGAGTATGCAGGTTCCTCAAAAACTAAAAGAACTACCATAGATTCAGCAATTTGACTTCTTTGTGTATGGCTAGAAAAGACAAAAATGCTAATTCAGAAAGATACATGCACCCCCAATGTTCACAGCTGCACTATTTGCAATTGCCAAGACAGAGAAGCAACCTAAGTATACATCAACAGATGATTGGTTTAAGGAGATGTAGCTTATATATATATACACAATGGAATATTACTCAGCCACAAAAGAATGAAATACTGCCGTTTTCAGCAATATGAAGGGACCTAATATCATACTAAGTAAAGCCAGACAAAGAAAGTATTATATGACATCACTTATATGTGAAGCCTAAAAAAGAATGGAAGTAAATCTACATACAAAACAGAAACAGACTCACAGACATAGAAAATTATAATTACCAAAGGTGAAAGGAAGCGGTGGAGGGATAAATGAGGAATACAAGATTAGCAGATACATACCACTGTACATAAGGGCTTTCCCGGGTGGCGCAGTGGTAAAGAATCTGCCTGCCAGTGCAGGAGATGCAAGAGACAGGGTTCCCACCCCTGGGTTGGGAAGATCCCCTGGAGGAGGAAAATGGCAACCCACTCCAGTATTCTTGCCTAAAAAATTCCAAGAGGAGCCTGGGGCTACAGTCTACCACAAAGAGTCAGACACGACTGAGCAACTGAACACACAGACATACACACACACTTTACATAAAATAGACAAGCAACAAGGATTTACTGTAGTTCAGGGCACTATATTAAATGTCTTACAGTAACCTATAATGAAAAATAGCCTGAAAAATATATGTCTATATAGATAGATAACCAAGCCACTTTGGTATATACCCAAAACTAATGCAATATTGTACATTAACTACATTTCTTTTTTTAAAAAAAAGAATCTCTTGTCCTTCTCTGTAAGTTATTAGTAGTTGTCTTCTCTTTGGTCCTTTCTATACATTTACATACAAACCACACTTCTTATTCGATGAAAATAATAATAAAAAGTAACAAATATTGACATTTAAACATTTAATATGTGCCTAAAACTGAGACAAGCACATAGTCAGACTCACATTTGTACCCCATTTCAACACTCTTTGTGGCCTTGCTGGTTGACTTTGACCAAGGCCAGTCTCATATATAACACAGATTATGGTAAATGAAGTGAATGTATCCTCAAATAACATTCCCTGTGACCTTAACCAGTAATGAATAATATTTGTTTCCCTCATAGTAAAGAGTATAACAAGACATCTTATTCTTTCCCTGGTACATTCCTGGCACAGAAATACCTTTTTATTTCCAATATTGTAATTAAAGTTCAATATAAATAATATGTGACCATAAGTCACTCTTCAAGCATGAAGGGAGAACAGAGAGAAAGACTCGGTTATCTGAAAATCAGTCATAGGGAAAAAAATCTAGTGAAACTTTAGTCATCCTTGAGGGACTTTTCCCAAGATGGTAGTTCCTTGCAGATTATTTTGAGGGATGATGTGCTGTCTTCCTCCAGGCAGTTCTATACATTCTGTCCTATTACAGTCCTTGTAAATATCTTTCAAGCCTAAAGACAATTTACTTTTAAACTGTTTTTCTTTAATGGATTTTAGATCTTCTATCTTTTCAGTGGACTTTTTCAATGGCCTAAAAGATGTGCTTGTCGCCATCCTTTACAGCCCTCTCGTTTAAAAAAAAAAAAATCTTCCAATGACCTCTTTGAAACACAGATCTGCTTAATTCCCCAGTTTAAAAATTTGTTTTTTGAAAACTTCCTACTAAGCACCCAGGGTGCACTAAAACACAGTGAAACAAGACAAACCTGAAACCAAGGCACTGTCTTCCCTACTCCATCTGTTCCTCTATTCAGTCACCACCAAACTTATTAGATCTTTGGTTTAAGCCATCATCCTTTTATGACTAACCGTAACAATTTTATACGTGATCTCCCTGCAGTGTACTGATCTGAAATCCAAATTTGGTAGTATTACACATAAAACCTTTAAGTGATATCTCCAGACCCCGAGATGAATAACCAAACTCCCTCTGACATGCAAGGCCTCTGTCTACATCTTTAGTCTCAGCTCTTATAGTATCCTCTTTCCCTTCTACCCTTGAATAATTCCCTGGAATTTATTTATATATGTCCTCTCCTCCTAACATATCCTCTTTATTCACCTCTAGTCCTTCTCCCATTTTTTTCCTTCCATCTCATAAGGTTCATTCCTTTAAACTCCAGGAAAAATTTAATCTCACCTCATTAAAGGTGAGGGTTTTTTTCTAGAAACCTTCCACAACTTCTTTCCCCTCTGAATGTGAATTAATTATTCCTCTCTTATGCTCCCATCACCTCTTCTCCCTACACCCAGATTACCAGCCGTCTCTGTTTCCTAGTTGCTTATTTACAAGTCTGTCGCTCTCACTAGACTGTGACTGCTTTAAGAGAAGAAGAGATGGTTTAATATTCTTGCTTTTCTTTCTAGTTCATACATACTGTAATACTTAACTTGGAGCTATTACTTATTAAAGTTGTTGGATAAAGCTATACTCGTTTAGAGTTTTAAAAGGAAATTTAGAACAGGCCTCTTAGTTACTGTCAATACCTACAAGGACTTTTCTTTTAAAAACCTAGTGGCAATGATGGTTGAAAACAAGCTAGTTAAATGAAAATATGAACTTATAAAACGTATCTCCTCTCCAGACAAAGGCTAGATTCGGGAGGTATTTCTCAGAAATATTAGAAAAAGCTGTAGCTAAAGAGGAATGAAAAAGCAGTAGGAACCCAGGGGAAAAAAAAAAACCAACTATGAAGTATATTGTTATAGTTAACCTTAATTTCAACTAATTAACTGCTCTTAATCAGCTAAATATATGATACATAGTGATAAAGAAAATCTCAATTATTTTATTTCAGGTTGATAAACTCCTAGATTGACAGAGCTAGAATAAAACTACCCATGATTTATCCAGCATGTTTAATATATAGGAATCTTAAAGCCAAAAGAGAGGAAGTGATTTTCTGAGCTTACCCAGATGGGAGTAAATGAGATATAAATTCAAGTAAATGGTTTTTAATTTCATGTCCCTTACACCACTCCCTCTGGCCTCATGAACCACAGTTCTACACTTTTCATGAAAATAACTATCCATCTGATTATGTTTTCAGACAAAAGGGTGGCGTTTATATCCAGTGATCCTAAAAAATGTTCATTACCTACAGAAATGTCACTTCTGTTCATTTGTGGAATACTTTAATTACAAATCTATGGGGTATGTGGTAGGAGAAAGGACACTTGCAGATTTGTTAGCCAAGAGTAACAGAATTAACAAAGAAAAGTAAATTCTAATGACTTAACACAAAAGAAGTGCTTGCAATAGTTATGAAACAGAAAACTGCCAGCTAGTATATTCTCATTTCGATTCTTTTTGCTCCTAAAATTTTAAGTGAGAAAAGTTGCCAAAACCCCATTGCAGAAGTCTCTAAAATGAGTTGTTGACAATTGTGCTTGCAAAGGATATCTGCTTAAGTCCCAGCCTCTGGTCACAAGACAGGCATTGATGAATCAAGCAGGAAATGCCACATCCGTCTCTGCCCAGACGCTGCGCCAGGCGCTCAGAAGATGTGTAGGCAGTTGGATAACCTCCAGTTATAATTGCCCACTGAAGAATTTCTGGTAGAGCTCTTTCCCCACCCCCTTCCCCGATATTAGCACTTACCTAGCAGCACAAGATAAGACTCTAAAGAAAAATGGAATCGTGATACAGTCATTTTAATGCCAGTATGTCAAACAAGAAATAGTAACACAGCATCAACAACTCAAGCAGTAGTTAAGAGCTATTAACTAGTTTTCTTTGTATCTTTCCTTCACCATCTAGCACAAAGCTTGCAAAAAATGATATGAATTTTTGCCTTAGAGGGTATTTGAAAATAAACTGGACAAAAACATAAAAATAGGTAAACTGTTACTCCTAGTGTTGCAGCAAAAATAGAAAGGGAGTTTTTCCTCTCCTGAGAACAAGGAAAGTAAAGGGAACAAAGAACAGACTAAAGAAGAAACATAAACGGGCGTGAAAGAGTTAATTAACACCTAGTTTTATTTTTTTCTTTTAGTTATTTTAGTTAAAAGAAAAAAAAATTGTTTAGTAAAATGCTGCTTTATTTTCACTGTGACTGACAGTATATTCTCATTAAATATTCATAGTCAACCTTGAAGAAAAATCATAGGATGAGGTAAAAATATTATTGAAAAATTGATATTATATAACAAAGACAAGATATAAGCACAGTAGGAAATGCCAACACAAAGTATGAACATTTCACTAAGAATGCTTTTTTCTTGCCTGCCCTATTGAAAAATATTTTTTAAGTTTTACTTTAACTGTTACTAACCTGTAGTCTCTATTTCACAAAACAACTGACACTATGTAAATTACATCTCAGACCTACCACTCCTTAACTCTATGCAAATTACATCCTGTACCTGGTGCTTTCCGTCCTGGCGCTCCCTTTGCAGACCTTGTCAAGCAGTTCAGTAGCTCAGTCTTTTCTACCTCTTTGCAACTTCATGGACTGCAGCACACCAGGCTTCCCTGTCCATCACCAACTCCCACAGCCTACTCAAACTCATATCCATTAAGTCGGTGATGCCATCCAACCATCTCATCCTCTGTTGTCCCCTTCTCCTCCTGCCTTCAATCATTCCCAGCATCAGGGTCTTTACAAATGAATCAGTTCTTCGCATCAGGTGGCCAAAGTATTGGAGTTTCAGGTTCAGCATCAGTCCTTCCAATGAATGTAATAAATACAATGAATACAAGCAGACCTTGTAGCTTTCGGCATTTCAGAAAGTAGGCCCAATAGGATGAACATGCAAGACTCACTGCTTTGTTCTTTATCACTTACCCCAGACTTGGAGCCCCATCTATAGGATCCCCTCAGATTCCCCATGTGGGGAGGTGGGAGTAGGGGAGGGGGAGAACCACGTTTCTTGAGGCACCAGCCTGCTGCATTCTCTCTCCTCTAGGCCAGCTGAGGATCAAAACGGCCTTTCTATTTCTTCCAGACTTTGTCTCTGTGTTATTTATTTGGCATCAGAGGGCAGAGAAAGCGAAGATTTGGGTGGTAACATTAGTGGCTTGAGTACTTTAGAAAGGAACGCAAAAACAGAAATTAAAATTTCAAGAGAAATCAAAAGGATTCAGTTCTAACACTGACTGAGACTGCTGCTGGCTGCTTCCTGAAGAGGCAAGAGACTGCCGAGTGCTTGCCTACACAAAGGATCTGCTGAACCCTAGACCCAGGAGTTTCTCAATCTCAGTCAAAAATCACCCTGTCTCCTGTGTGGCATGGAATAGGGAGCTGCCTTAGTGAAGGGAGCCATTTAAGGATGGCATGCACGGCTGAGATGCAGGTGGCAACCACGCCTGCCCAGAGATAAGAGGGCCTGCTCGCATTTCCCATGCACTGCTTACGCATTTCAGATCCTCACAAACTCCAATAATGAATGAGACTAAATCTACTCAGGTCCAAGCAGAATGAAGAGCTCAGAGTTCTGTAATTTTATTTAGAGAAAAAGATAGACAGTATTGTATATCTACATTTACTGAACAAAACTGACACCTACTCTGTGGAACCACGTTGAGGATTGCTAGGAATTCACATGGCAGTGCATGTCTGCACCAAGGCCTGGCTACCTCAGAATCACAGCCAACCTAGCAGTTTTGAAACAAAAACCTTGTGCCTGTTAAGGAACTGGTAACAGAAATAGCTCTGGATTTACTGATGGGTTTTTTGATATGGGCAATGTATTATGAGGATGTTGAGTTTAATGTAATTCTACATACTATTTTTAAATCCTTAGTTACTGAATAGATAATGGAAGAAAGAGAAACGGAGTCTTATTAGTTTGTTGAGCAGATTCATTTTTTTCTATGAAGATTTCCAGAAAGAGAAGAACATGAGAGGTAGATTTACAAGTCATTCTTCTCAAACTCTGGATTTAAAGGAATGAATCAATGAAACAAAGTTGAAAAAAAAAAAAAAACTTCATGGAGAGGAAAGCACATACACAAGTTAAAACCTAATTGTTGAGAGATTAGATGGTGTGAAAATTAGACAGGATATGAAGACTCCTACATTTTCCTGGGTTGGGTTACTACTGCTTTGTGACAGCACAGTGAAACTGGAGAGAAGCCTAAAAGTGAGATTAAGTAGCAAGGCTTTGGGGGAGCAAGTTGACCTGGAAGATCCTACAGGATCCCCATAAGGCACTCCTCAGTAAACAGTAGAGAGCTGAGTCTAGGACCCAGGTAGCAAATCTTCCCTCACCTTATTTGGAAAAAGTCAGGCCAGACACGCTGACTCAGAGCTGTGTGCTCATGAGAAGATACAAATCAGGTGATCTAATTCACTGAATGGCCTCTTCATGGTACTCTTCGTCTAAGAGCCTCACTTCCTTCTTTTCTTTTCCAAATTGATTTCCATGGAGCCTTGAAGTGCATGGTAGAAATGCAAGTACTCTTGAGCCCTATATTACTTCCATTTAAGTAAGCTTTAAAAAAAAAAATCTGCTTCTTTATCATTTGCCTCATAAAAGTACATTTGAATGTGGAAAAAGTTCCCTTTTTAAAAACAACAAAAATGACAAACATAGACAACATGTTAAAAAGCAGAGACATCACTTTGCCAACAAAGGTCCACATAGTCAAAGCTATGATTTTTCCAGTAGTCATGTACAGATGTGAGAGTTGGACCATAAAGAAGACTGAGCAACAAAGAATTGATGCTTTTGAACTGTGGTGTTGGAGAAGACTCTTGAGAGTCTCTTGGACTGCAAGGAGATCCAACCAGTCCATTCTGAAGGAGATCAGCCCTGGGATTTCTTCGGAAGGAATGATGCTAAAGCTGAAACTCCAGAACTTTGGGCACCTCATGGGAAGAGTTGACTCATTGGAAAACACTCTGATGCTGGGAGGGATTGGGGGCAGGAGGAGAAGGGGACGACAGAGGATGAGATGGCTGGATGGCATCACTGACTCGATGGACGTGATCTGAGTGAACTCCTGGAGTTGGTGATGGACAGGGAGGCCTGGCGTGCTGCAGTTCATGGGGTCGCAAAGAGTCAGACATGACTGAGTGACTGAACTGAACTGAAAACTGTAGAATTTGGAGAGAAAAGAGGTGGTATTGGAAAATGGAAAGTATGAATGAGAGAAACATATCTTAAAAAATTAGAAACAAATACAGTCATTATTGGAAGATAGTAAGATCTTAAACTGGAAGATCTGGTTTCAGTGAAGATCACAACAGCTGTCTATTTTAGGGAATTTGCTTACCTCCTCCAATCTCTGAATAAATTTCTCCTTTATATTAAGTCTATCTTCTGGAGAGCTGATGTGAAGACCACAAGGGATAATAGAGGTGAAAATGCTAAATAATTGGAAATTATTGGGCCTGTGTTATTGAAAAAATACTGGTCATGTGGATAAACAGAATATTTATAGGTACGGGTTCAGGAGAATGGGTCACACACAATATCATGGTATGATCTTTTTTTAAAATATAAATTTATTTATTTTAATTGGAGGTTAATTACTTTACAATATTGTATTGGTTTTGCCATACATCAACATGATATGATCTTAAAAAGCATGAGATAACATGCTGAAGTATGGGTTTTCATTATAAATATCCATTTTAGTGACTGAAGTAGTATATCCTAGTTTTTTGTTTTTTAAAGTATAGGTCTAGAATTGGAATGGACCAGCTCTCCTAACTGTTAAGAATGTGACTAAAAAGAATATACTTAATCTTTCTGATTTTGTTATTTGCAAAATAGCAATAATACTTGTCTTCACATTTCATAAGGTTAATCATTTAACAAGCCTTTACAGAATGTTGTAAAGTGTGTTCATACTCTAGAAAAGCAAGGTTTATGGTGCTATTAATGTTGTCTACTACAGTACATTTTAAAGAAATGTCCTCATCGCTTCTCTGATTTCAACATTCTTGCATTTCACATAACTGTAAAATCCTTTTACATGTCATTAAAAAGTCTATTTGCTATTCACTTCACCTATGACTTTATTTGTCCTCAAATATAGCCATGCCATTATATCTGCTGAGAGATCAAAGGATTATTATGGAAAACATCTGGTAGTTGGTATCAGGATGTAACTATTCCAACTGTCTGTAACTCTCATAAGGAAGCTTCGTTTGACAAATGAAAAGAAACAACCTTGCTTGGATTAACAGCCAATCATCACTGCAAAGACCAATTTTAATGAGGGTAGGGCTCTGAGTGTATATATACATGCATCTGTCAGACGGCTGTTTGTTTCTCTCTGAACTTCTTGACTCGGGGCAGCGGCTCTCAAACACCCTCATTCATCATCACTATGAACAGCATCACTACTTTTGCCATCCTTGCTCTGGCAGCCACGACATGGGCTGTCACTTCACCTGGTGAGTTAGGATTCCTTCTCAGTATTCCTTCTCTTATGTTAACTGCAGTATATTTGGCCTTCAGTAATTATAGAATATTAAGTGGAGGTGAAATACTGGAGTGGGTAGCCTTTCCCTTCTCCAGGGGATCTTCCCAACCACAGGGATCACACTCAGGTCTTCCACATTGCAGGTGGATTCTTTACCAGCTGAGCCACAAGGCAAGCCCATAGAATGTTAAAGTCAAAAGAAAATTTAGGAGGCATCTATTTAGATTGGTCTGATCAACAGAGTAGGGGTAAATCAGACCTTCAGGAAGAGGAAGAGAGACTGAGAAGAAAAGGACTGAAACTTCCTGCTCAGTTCCCCATTAGATCTCTCAGGTTTCTGACTTGCCCTTTTAGAATCAACTATGCAACTCTGAGACCATAAGTCCAACTCTCCCTGGGCATGCCCACTGGATCTCCTGGATTCGTCTACAGTTCCTTCTCCAGTGATCAGAGATTCCCACCCTCAACCTCATTTTTTTTTTTTTTTTCGTTTTTGGGGGTTTTTTTTTGGTGGGAGCAGGGGGTCAGAATCATAACTTCACCCTTAGCTGGCCTGACTAAAGAAGTGACCTCTTTTCGGTCTGGTCTGGGCAAGGGATGTTGGGAAATGGGTTTTAGTTACTATGAACAATGAATTCAGCTTTGCATTTCTAACTGTAGAATTTACTATTTCTTTAATTCCTTCTCTCCAAATGCATCTCGTCGTAGTCTCTTCTGGTGATCTAGAAATAGGGATAGAGGTGAGTACCTTTTTGGCATGCTCTTTGTAAAAATGAAATCAGGGCAAATGTGTAAATGAGTAGTGAAGGTATCTAAGCTGACTCACAGTGGGCTGAAATAATTCCGTGGGAGGTAAGCATTGTTTCTACTCTACTTTCTAATGGTGTTACTTTAAATGAATCTCTGTGCAAAAGGAGAACAGGAGATAAAGGAAGCTCTTACTTTTAGGTAGTATTTTAAACTTTTCTCAGTATTTTTCACATTCATTATTCAACTGAACTCTCAGTGTAATCCTAAAAAAGAGAGAGAGAGAGAGAGAGAGAGACTAATATTTCCTGCTTAAACTGCTAATTCTCATTTAAAGACTGTTCTAGGTCTGATTTATTTTTGCAGCACAGCACCTGCTCCACAAAAGGCATTTTAGACATGTTTGCTGAAAAGCTGAGGAGGCTAGGAATCTTCCTACTGTCTTCTCACTCTTCACCATCTAGATATAAGAATGATAACAGAATTGAAGGAACAGAATGCAGAGTATTATTTTGTTCCAATTACAGGTGAACTGCACCAAATACAACTTAAAAGGTGCCGGGATTGCATGCACAAAGGAATGGAGACCAATATGTGGCACAGATCAGAAAACTTACAGTAATGAATGTATGTTTTGTTTCCTAAATAGGTAAGTATTATACTCAATTTGAAGCCCAGTTTTGTTTTGCTTTACACAGAAGTCACATTGGCCAAAATCTACTCGGCTTTTGAAAACATGGTTTGACGTCTTACCTTTTGTCATGTTCCTCTACTACTCTGTGGACACTGCTTTGTTTAAAAAAAAAAAAAAAAAAAACTAGTTATATTAGGGATATATATTATGTATATTTCTTTGCTATCCGGCCAAATTCTCATGTATACTATATTACACGGTATCCCTCAGGCATTAGCTGTTACATATAGACATTCTTATTCCCATATTACATTTAAGGAAACTGGGTCTCAGGCAGGAAACATATTCTTGGTCAAACTTTCATAAATCTCCTGTGTTAAATCTTTCTTATCAGTTAATGGAAGCTCAGAAGAGAGCTGTTGCTACTTGGGCCGTAAGCCATGGACACAATTGTAACACTTGGATCTACCCTTCACACCCCAGAGGAAAATCATGTTGCTTCTCTGATTGTCTGGAAAAGTCTAGGGAAGAGGATGGAAATACAAAAGGATAGTTGGAATTAGTTGGAATCCTCACCACCACCACACCCACACATTAAATATTAAGTTCTCACTATAAACAACATCTCAGCTTCTAGGAGACTTTATAATAATGATTATTACCAGTCACTCCAGCAACTTGAACTCACTGCTTTCCAACTAGCAGTTAAAATCATGGACTTTTGTGTCAGACATCTGGATTAGAATCCAGGCTTCACTTAGTAGATCTGTGACATTAGGCAAATAAATACCCATTCTGCTATGTACTTCTGTATTCAGTAAAGCAGAAGTTGTAATAGTGTTTAGGATTCATTGTGAGAAAACATGTCAAATCTTAACTAAGCAGCTGACGCAGAGTGAATACTCAGAAATGAGCTTTTCTTCCTTTTAATCATTTTCCTCCTTCTTTTCTAGCCTTTCTGAAAATTCATAGTCAAATATAATAGCAAGTGTTAGTCAAATATAATAGCACGTATTATTCAAATAAAACCCCTCAGAATATGCAATACCAGAATATGCAATATTATCTCGTATCTTTTTAGAAGGAGGAGATCTAACACTCAGAAAGGAGAAGTGACTATAACAAAACTACACATACTATAAGTGCCAGATATGGATACGTGAATATTTTCTTTTAAAACTGCAAAAATATCCACATACTTTATTATACCTTTGATTTCCATCTGAGTATTCATGGAATATTTTAAAAATGCCCAATCTACTCTCCTTTTAGTGTTGATCTTTTTTTTATATATTTTAATTTGTTCTCAAAATGATCATTTATCAAAGATGTTAATGACAAATATTAACTAACTAGGGAAGAATATTAACCAGAACTACTTAGTTCAGGTCAGACAACAGAGAATTACATATGACCATGTCTTACTCTGTAGATTAAGAAATACCAAATTACTGAATTACTCATTCAGTAAAATCTTCTTTTTCAGAGATAAAGGATCTCAACTCAGGAAACTTCATGATAATGAATGTGTAAGTATACACAAAAATTTTACATATCCTTAATATAAAATGTTTCAACAATTCCTCCCTTTCATCAAGAACAACTATTTTAAGATATTTATTCTACAAATTATCTATGACTATGAGTAGTCACAGGTAACACATCTGGCCAGCCTAAACAGAAAATCTGAAATATAATTTATTAACCCAGAAGACTCCAGAAACTTTATTTATTCTTCTTTATTCATAATCCACAGGATGGATTCTGTTCATTAGCTACAGTGGGGAATGAGAGAGAGGGCAGCCTTGAACTTGGGCTGAGCAATCTCTTGCTGTGATGGTATTCTCTCCAATGTTGGGTCAGGTTATGTAAACGGCAGAAAATACATCTTTCTGCAAGTGGGATTCTGAACTAATGATCGTCTCAAGGCTTTAAAAGAATTTCTTTTCTATGATTTAATGTTTTGGTGTTTTGTGGTTTTTTTTGAACAGAGAGAGGTTGAGTGCACCACATATTCAGAAACATGCACCATGGAGTACCTGCCTCACTGTGGATCTGATGGGACAGTATATGGCAACAGATGTTCATTTTGCAATGCTGTTGTGTAAGTGCTTAATTCAGTATTTTATTTGTACACACAGAACCAGAAACCATCTTAGCTACATAAGCCAGATGCTGCTATGAAGCCTAAGAGATAGCTGACTGAAAACCATATTTTACAAAAAGAAGGAAAAAGAGAGAAAATGAAAGAGAAAGAAAATGCCCAAGAATAAGAATTGAAATTAGAGAAAGAGACACTTGATCATCATCATAATATTATTCAGTGGCACATAAAAGAGAAACTTGCAGAATTTTTGGCTCCTAACACTGGCTTTTACTGGTACACTGAATTCCCTCTTTTCCACCATGCTGAAGATTGGTAATTAATTATTTAGCATTCATGTTATGTATTCATCTGGCTGGCTTAGTATAAGATGATGCAACTTTCAACTTAAGATTTCCAAAGCCTCCATTTTAAATGTATTTTTTTTGTAGGATGAGCCGTGGCACACTTTATTTTGTAAAATACGGACCATGCTCTGAGTCTCCTTGATGTTCGAGGGCACCAAGTTTCCTTTGGCAGTGAACCAGTTTCTCTAGGATGGCTATGGGGACAAGTATATGGAACTTGATTCTTCAATAAAAGATTCTCAGCAGAAAAACTGTCAGGCTTATCTCTGTGTTTGCAGTTCTTCTCATATCTATCGTCCTTTCCCTAAACTATAAGTCATACAGAAATATTTCATCTATTTCTACTCAAGTTGGAAGCTAGAAAAGATTATACACACAATGGTGAAAAAAGAATCTGCTCTCAGCATCCCATTAAAAATATATATATTTTTAAGTAAACATGGATCAAAGTGTGTATCTGACCATTACTATTATATTACCTTTAGCTACACTAATGAAAAGTAGAAAATCCAGATTTGGAGAAAGATAGAGTGAGAATCCTTAACACTATAAATGAATCAGAACAGGCTAGGAATAACATAATACTTTCAGTTCAGTTCAGTCGCTCAGTCGTGTCCAACTCTTTGTGACCCCATGAATCGCAGCACGCCAGGCCTCCCTGTCCATCACCAACTCCCGCAGTTCACTCAGACTCGCGTCCATCGAATCAGTGATGCCATCCAGCCATCTCATCCTCGGTCATCCCCTTCTCCTCCTGCCCCCAATCCCTCCCAGCATCAAAGTCTTTTCCAGTGAGTCAACTCTTTGCATGAGGTGGCCAAAGTTCTGGAGTTTCAGCTTTAGCATCATCCCTTCCAAAGAAATGCCAGGGCTGATCTCCTTCAGATGGACTGGTTAGATCTCCTTGCAGTCCAAGGGACTCTCAAGAGTCTTCTCCAACACCACAGTGCAAAAGCATCAATTCTTCGGTGCTCAGCCTTCTTCACAGTCCAACTCTCACATCCATACATGACCACAGGNTCCTGTACTTTACTGAATACTGCAAAAGTGAAAAACAGAATAGCTGTGTGGGTACAGAATGTTTGTCAGCATATTAGCTGTTTACCCTGGTGATTATGGAGAAGGCAGTGGCACCCCACTCCAGTATTCTTGCCTGGAAAATCCCATGGATGGAGGAGCCTGGTGGGCTTCCGTCTATGGGGTCGCACAGAGGCGGACACAACTGAGCGACTTCCTTTTCCCTTTCTGGTGATTGATTGTCTGACTGGCTGAATAGGCACTGAAGCTCACTGCCCAGCATCACAAGAGAATACTATACTACTTATCACTGCTGCTGCTGCTAAATCGCTTCAGTCGTGTCCAACTCTGTGCAACCCCATAGACAGCAGCCCACTAGGCTCCCCCGTCCCTAGGATTCTCCAGGCAAGAACACTGGAGTGGGTTGCCATTTCCTTCTCCAGTGCATGAAAGTGAAAAGTGAAAGTGAAGTTGCTCAGTTGCGACCCCGTGGACTGCAGCCTACCAGGCTCCTCCGTCCATGGGGTTTTCCAGGCAAGAGTACTGGAGTGGGGTGCCATCTCCTTCTCCGACTTATCACTAGCTCAGGAAAATATAAAAGTTCAAAGTAAAGCTTCTACTAAATGTATATTGCTTTCACATCACCATAAAGTCAAAAAATTGTTAAGAAACTGTCTATAGCAGAGATCGGGTGGCTTAAACAATAGGAATTTATATTCTCACAGTTCTAGAAACAGGGAAGTCCAAGATTAAGGCACAGAAATTTTGGTGTCAAGCAAGAGCTCACTTCCAGATTCACAGGCTACTGTCTTCTTGCTGTGTCTTCTCATGGTAGAAGGGGTAAGGGTGATCTCTAGACTCTGTTTCATCAGGCCTCTAATTCCATTCATGAGACCTAACCATCCCCTAACTGTTCTACCTCCTAACACCATCACACTGAGGATTAGGCGTCAACATATGAATTTGGAGCTGGAGAGGGGGGCAGGGGCAGACACAAACATTCAGGCAGTAACACATGGGAGACTTAAAGGTTGATGGCCATTCTAGGTCATGACTGGAATGGTGGGTACATGGGGGTTGACCCTATAAGAATAAGTAATTGACCTAACTGAAAACAACAATAAGACAAAGTCTACATATTGTAGGCTCCTGGGAGGTGGATCAGCCCCAGGGAAGCCAATGGCAATGGTCAGGCCAGAGAGCCCTCTGCCCCTGGACATCCTCCAACTTCAATCAGCTTCAGCCAACACCAGCAGCAGGGCCTTTGCCCTAGACCCTGGGCCGCATGTTGACCAACACCTGACAGCCCGTGAAGCTTTACAGACCCAAGAGGACCAGCAGTGGGAGAAACAGGGCACTGGGCATGTCTTCCACCTAAGTGAAGCAGCTGAAGGGCACTCTCTGGTAGTAAGGTCCTGACAAAACGTGGTCCACTGGAGAAGGGAGTGGAAAACCACTTCAGTGTTCTTGCCTTGAGGACCCCATGAACAGTATGAAAAGGCAGAAAGATAAGACACTGAAAGATGAGTTGCCCAGGTCAGTAGGTGTCCAATACGCTACTGGAGAAAAGGGGAAAGATAGCTCCAGAAGCAATGAAGAGGCTGAGCCAAAGCAGAAAGGACACCCAGGTGTGGATGTACCAGGTGGTGAAAGTAAAGTCCAATGCTGTAAAGAACAATATTGCATAGGAACCTGGAATGTTAGGTCCATGAATCAAGGTAAACTGGATGTGATCAAACAGGAGATGGCAAGAGTGAATATCGACATTTTAGGAAACAGTGAATGGATGGGAATGGGCAAATGTAATTCAGATGACTATTATATCGACTACTGTGGGCAAGAATCCCTTAGAAGAAATGGAGTGGCCATCATAGTAAAAAAAAAAAAAAGAGTCCAAAATGCAGTACTTGGGTGCAGTCTCAAAAACCACAGAATGATATCCATTTGTTTCAAAGGCAAACCATTCAACAGCGCAGTAATCCAAGTCTATGCCCCAACATAATGCCAAAGAAGCTGAAGCTGAACGGTTCTGTGAAGACCTACAAGACCTTCTAGCACTAACACCAAAAAATGGTGTCCTTTTCATCACAGAGACTGGAATGCAAGAGTCTCCACAGGGGACTGGAATGCAAACGCAAGACAAACCTGGAATAACAAGGAAGTTTGGCCTTAGAGTACACAATGAAGCAGGAAAAGGTTAACAGAGTTTTGCCAAGAGAATGCACTGGTCATAGCAAACACCCTCTTCCAATAACAGAAGAGATGACTCTACACATAGACATTACCAGATGGTCAATACTGAAATCAGATCAATTAAACTCTTTGCTGCCCAAGCTGGAGAAGCTCTATTCAGTCAGCAAAAACAAGACCTTGAGCTGACTATGGCTCAGATCATCAACTTCTTATTGCAAAATTCAGGTTCAGATTGATGAAAGTAGGGAAACCACTAGGCCATTCAGGTATCAGTTTAGTTCAGTCACTCAGTCATGTCTGACTCTTTGCGACCGCATGGCCTGCAGCATGTGAGGCTTCTCTGTCCATCACCAACTCCTGGAGCTTACTCAAACTCATGTCCATCAAGTCGGTGATATCCAACCATCTCACTCTCTGTTGTCCCTTTCTCCTCCCACCTTTAATCTTCCCCAGCATCAAACCCCTTATGATTATACACTGGAGGTGATGAATAGATTCAAGACATTAGATCTGATAGAGTGCCTGAAGAACTATGGACAGAGGTTTGTAACATTGTACAAAAGGTGGTGAACAAAACCATCCCCAAGAAAAAGAAATGCAAGAAGGTGAAGTGGTTGTCTGAGGAGGCCTTACAAATGGCTGAAAAAAGAAAAGAAGCAAAGACAAAGGAGAAAGGGAAAAATATGCCCAACTGAATGCAATCTTCCAAAGAAGAGCAAGGAGAAATAAGAAAGCCTTCTTAAGCAAACAATGCAAAGAAATAGAGAAAAACAATAGAATGGGAAAGACTAGAGATCTCTTCAAGGATATTAGAGATACCAAGGGAACATTTCATGCAAAGATGGGTACAATAAGGGGTTCCTTTGTAGCACAGTTGGTAATGAGCCTCCTGCAATGCAGGAGACCTGGGTTCAATCCCTGGGTTGGGAAGATCTCCTGGAGAAGGGAACGGCTACTCATTCTAGCATTCTGTCCTGGAGAATTCCATGGACTGTATAGTTCATATAGTCCATGGGGTGTCAAAGAGTCAGACAGACTGAGTGACTTTCACTTGGCACTTGGGCACAATAAAGGACAGAAACGGCAAGGACTTAATAGAAGCAGAAGAGATTAACAAGAGATGGCAACAATACACAGAAATGTACAAAAAAAGTTCTTAAGAAACTAAAAAAAAGCCCCACAAAACTTTCCTTTCTACTTAATGATCCAGATAACCGTAATAGTGTGGTCACTCACCTAGAGCCAGACATCCTGGCTGCAGCATGCCAGGCTATCCATCACCAACTAAGCTTGGGCTTCTCCAGCTGGGCCTAAGCTGGACTTCTCTAGCTTGGGCAGTAAGCTCCAGGAGTTGGTGATGGATAGTGTGAAAGATAGTGTGAAGTCAAGTGGGCCTTAGGAAGCATCACTAGAACAAAGCTAGAAGAGGCGATGGAAATCCAGTTGAGCTATTTCAAATTCTGTGAAAGTGCTACACTCAATATGTCAGCAAATCTGGAAAATTCAGCAGTGGCCACAGGACTGGAAAAGGTCAGTTCCCATTCCAATCCCAAAGAAAGGCGATGCCAAGGAGTGTTCCCACAATTTCACTCATTTCACATGCTCAAAATTCTCCAAGCTAGGCTTCACCAGTACAGGAACCGAGAGCTTCCAGATTGGATTTAGGAAAGGCAGAGGATCCAGAGATAAATTACCAACATAAGCTGGATCATAGAAAAACAAGGGAATTAAAAAAAAAAAAAATCTGCCTCATTGACTATGCTAAAGCCTTTGACTGTGTGGATCATGACAAACTGTGAAATATTCTAAAAGAGATATGAATACCAGACCACATTACCTGCCTTCTGAGAAACCTGCATGCAGGACAGGAAGCAATAGTCAGAACTGGGCATGGAACAACAGACTGGTTCAAAATTGGGAAAGGAGTATGTCAAGGCTATATATCACCCTGTTAATTTAATTTATATGCAGAGTATATCACGTGAAATACTGAGCTGGATGAATCACAAGCTGGGATCAAGATTGCCAGGAAATAGACCAACAATCTCAGATGTGTGGATGATACCACTTTAATGGCATAAAGTGAAGAGCTAAAGAACTTTTTGATGAAGGTGAAAATAAGAATGAAAAAGCTTGCTTAAAACTCAACATTCAGTAACTAAGATCATGGCATCTGGTCCCATCACTTCACGGCAAACAGATGAGGAGAAACTGGAAACAGAGACAGATTATTTTTTAGTGGGGGGGGGGGGCTCTAAAATCACTGCAGATGGTGATTACAGCCACAAAATGAAATTAAAAGACTCTTGCTCCTTGGAAGAAAAGCGATGACAAGCCTAGACAGCATATTAAAGATCAGAGACATCATTTTGCCAATAAAGGTCCGTAGGGTCAAAGTTATAGTTTTTCCAGTAGTCATGTATGGATGTGTGAGCTGGACAATAAAAAAGGCTGAGCACCAAAGAATTGATGCTTTTGAACTGTGGTGCTGGAGAAGACTCTCGAGAGCCCTTTGGACAGCAAGGAGATCAAATCAGTCAATCCTAAAGGAAATCAACCCGAAATGTTCACTGGAGGGATTGATGCTGAAGCTGAAACTCCAATACTTTGGCCACATGATGTGAAGAGCCAACTCACTGAAAACATCCTGATGCTGGGAAAGACTGAAGACAAGAAGAGAGGGGGTGACAGAGCATAAGATGGCTGGATGGTGTTACTGAGTCAATTTATATGAATTTGAACAAACTCAGGGAGACGTTGAAGGACAGGGAAGCCTGGCATGCTTCAGTTCATGGGGTCACAGAGAGTCGGACATGACTTGGTGACTGAATGACAACAACATGTTGTAGAGTGTGGTATATGGTAGATAGACTATAGAGTACATTACTTATGTTTTAAAACAATAATTATAATTTTCTTTTTTTAACCTATAAGTTGAAAAAGTGAGTTTACTTACATAAACTCTGTTTTTGTTTAAACAAAATTTTCCTAGGCAGATATGCAAGTCTGGACAATGTTGTCCTGTGGCTTCCATAAAACACTTGAGAAGGGAAAGCCTTTACCCTACAGTCCAGAGTGAGACTGATTACTTGTGTGGTGCCTTTTCTCTGATGGGAAGAAAACCTCTGGGGACCTAAAGAAAAGCAGCTTAGTATTGCAGTGGTGTTGACCAGAGAATGGGCTAGATTGTGACAATTCTATGGTTTAGACAGAGGAAATTGAGATTTTCCTTTCTACTGGAGAACATGGAATCTTAGGTTAAATCCTATGAAGGATTTTTACATCCCTAAAGGTAGTAAGAATCTGCTTTGGTCAATCACATATGGTCAATTAATCTTTAACAAAGGAGGCAAGAATGTACAATGGAAAAAGACAGTTGCTTCATTAAGTGGGAAAACTGGACAGTTATATGTAAAATTATGAAATTAGAACATTCTCTAACATCATGTGTAAAAATAAACCCCAAATGGATTAAAGACCTAAATGTAAGACTGGATATTATAAAACTCATAGAGGAAAACATAGGCAGAACACTCTTTGACATAAACCTTAGCAATATTTTTTTGGATCCTTCTTCTAGAGTTATAGAATTAAAAGCAAAAATAAACAAATGTGACCTAAGTAAACTTAAAAGCTTTTGCACAGCAAAGAAAAGCACAAACAAAATGAAAAGACAACCTGCAGAATGGAGGAAAATATTTGCAAATGATGTAACTGACAATAGATTAATTTCCAAAATACACACTGTTCATACAGCTTAATAATAATTTAAAAAATCCAAACAACTAAATCAAAATATGGGCAGAAGACATAAACAGACATTTCTCCAAAGAAGACATATAGATGGCCAACAGGCACATAGAAAGATGCTCAACACTGCTAATCATTAGAAAAATGCAAATTAATCAGAACTACAATGAGCCATCACCTCACACCAGTCAGAATAGCCATCGGTAAAAACTCTACACTGCACAGCAGACAGAATGGCCATCATTGAAAACTCTGGAGATGGAGTGGAAAAAACAACAACAACACACTTACACTGTTGGTGGGGATGCAAACTGATGCAGTCACCATAGAGAACAATATGGAGACTCTTTAAAAAACTAAAAATATATCTATCATATGATCTAGCAAGCCCACTTTTGAACAGCCATCTGGAAAAAAACTATAATTCAGAAAGACATATGCACCTCTCTGTTCAGAGCAGCACTATTCACAGTAGCCCAAACATGGAAACAATCTAGATGTCCACTGACAGAGGTGTGAATAAAGGTGTGGCACATGTATACAAAGGAATACTGTGGGGCCATTACATTAACACAGAAAGCAATGCAAGGATACCACTTACAGCCACATTCTGAAGGAGATCAGCCCCGGGATTTCTTTGCAAGGAATGATCCTAAAGCTGAAGCTCCAGTACTTTGGCCACCTCATGCGAAGAGTTGACTCATTGGAAAAGACTCTGATGCTGGGAGGGATTGGGGGCAGGAGGAGAAGGGGACGACCGAGGATGAGATGGCTGGATGGACATGAGTCTGAGTGAACTCTGGGAGTTGGTGATGGACAGGGAGGCCTGGCGTGCTGCGATTCATGGGGTCGTAAAAGAGTCAGACACGACTGAGCGACTGAACTGAACTGAAAGCCACATGGATGTTCTTAGAGATTATCATACTAAAAGAAGCAGGCCAGATAGTGAAAGATAACTATCAGATCAATATAATATCACTCCTATGTGAAAACTTAAAAATATATACAAATAAACTTATTTAAAACAACAGAAACAGACAGATGTAGAAAACAAAGTTACTGTTACCAAAGGGGAAGGAGGAGGGAAGGATAAAATAGGAGATTCAGACTAACAGATACACACTACTATACATGAAATAAACAATAAGGACCTGCTGTAAAGCATGGGGAACTATATTCAATATCGTCTAATAATCTATAATGGAAAAAATCTGAAAAAGAATGTGCATATATATATATATATTCTATGTATTCCATTATATAGATACAGATATATATATGACTGAATCACTTAGCTGTATACCTGAAACTAACACAACATTGTAAATCAACTATACTTCAATGAAAAAAATAAAGAATCTGCTTTGGACTACAGAGTAAGTGAGGAGTTTTTTTAAAGTATTCATTTGAGATGATATTGGAACAAATTGAATTATTTCCTAGCTTGGAATAGGGGCCTGACATCCAGGGACAAAGCCCCAAATTGTGGCTTCTGGAAGTAAACCATGGGTATGACAGATGGTGAAGAAGTCACAGACTAAGGATTCTTTGATCTGTCAGTTTTACCTACTGTCCACTAGTAATATTAGTTCAACTGGAATTTGTCAGTCATTGGAAAAGCTAAAAATATCTCAGTCTGATTTCTTTCCTATGTTTTATTTTTTCTTCTATGAGCTTTAGGTTTAAATACTGTTTGTAGACATTTCTATGTTATTTTTGCATCTATTAAACAGAGTCACATGGTGATAACATGCAATTCCTTTTATTTAACATGGGGTTGCAAAGAGTCAGATATGACTGAGAGACTGAACTATACTGTATTGGCATTGAAAGTACAGCAGTGAAAAAGAATGGCATCTTCTTTACCCTAATGGAGCTTATACCTTGGCAGGAGAATATCATTGCGACCCCAATTCCTTTTATTTAACTGTATAGTCCATAGGGTCTTAAAGAGTTGGACACGACTGAGAAACTTTCACTTTTACTAGGAAAGTTTGCTTCACTTTTACCTAATCAATGTATTAGACTTGTGGGATTTATTTTTTTAACTGGAATCTAATGGCTTACAATGTTGTGTTACTGTGGAATTCAGTGCTGATTTATCAGTGCTGATGTGGATGAGAATCTGAGAGGTGATGATTATTACTGGAATATTACAAAATTCAGGAACCTCAAGTATTAAATTTTCTTCTTCAAGTCTGCCTTCCAGGAGTGATTATTTGTTTAATGATATTCTTCTGCCAAGGTATAAGCTCCATTAGGGTAAAGAAGATGCCATTCTTTTTCACCGCTGTACTTTCAAAGCCAATACAGTACAGTTAAGTCGCTCAGTCATGTCTGAGTCTTTGGACTTCATAGACTGAAGCATACCAGTCTTCCCTATCCATCACCAACACCCTGAGCTTGCTCAAAGGCTGGTGTACGGGGATGATCCAGAGAGACGTTGGGGGGTGGGAGGTGGGAGGGAGATTCGGGATTGGGAGCTTGTGTGTACCTGTGGTGGATTCATGTCGATGTATGGCAAACCCAATAGAGTATTGTAAAGTTAAATTTAAAAATAAATAAATAAATAAATTTAAAAAAAAATAAATAAAAAATAAAATACATCAGCTTAAAAAAAAAAAAAAGTCATGTATATTGAGTCAATGATGCCATCCAGTCATCTCATCCTCTGTCATTCCCTTCTCTTCCTGCCTTCAATCTTTCCTATCATCAGGGTCTTTTCAAATGACTCGGCTCTTTGCACCAAGTGGCCAAAGTATTGGAGCTTCAGCTTCAGTCCTTCCAATGATATTCAGGACTGATTTCCTTTAGGATTGATTGGTTTGATCTCCTTGATGTCCAAGGGACTCTCAAAAGTCTTTTAAAGTAAAAAAAATAAAATAAAATAAAACAAAAAAAGAGTCTTTAATGCCACAGGTCAAAAGCATCAATTCATCGGCACTCACTTTTCTTTATATCTTTTCTTTCCAACTATCACATCTATATGTGGCTACTGGAAAATCCATAGTTTTGACTAGACAGACCTTTGTTGGCAAAGTAATGTCTCTGCTTTTCAATATGCTGTCTAGGTGTGTCATAGCTTTTCTTCCAAGGAACAAGCATCTTTTAATTTCATTGCTGCAGGCACCATCTGGAGTGATTTTGGAGCCCAAGAAAATAAAGTCTGTTACTGTTTCCACTGCTTCCCCATCTATTTGCCAGGATGTCACAGGACCAGATGCCATGATCTTAGTTTTTGAATGTTGAGTTTTAAGCCACCTTTTTCACTCTCCTCTTTTACTTTATCAAGAGACTCTTTAGTTCCTCTTCGCTTTCTGCCATAAGGGTGGGGTCATCTGAGTATCTGAGGTTATTGATACTTCTCCTGGCAATCTTGATTACAGCCTACACTTCATCCAATTTGGCATTTCGCATGGAGTACCCTGCATATAAGTTAAATATGCAAGGTGACAATGTACAGCCTTGACGTACTCCTTTCCCAATTTGGAACCAGTAGGGTGTTCCATGTTTGGTTCTAACTGTTGCTTCTTGACCTGTATACAGATTTCTCAGGCAGCAGGTAAGGTGGTCCAGTATTCTCATCTCTTGAAGAATTTTCCACAGTTTATTGCTATTCACACAGTCAAAGGCTTTAGCAAAGCCAATGAAGAAGTAGATATCTTTCTGGAATTCTCTTGCCTTTTCTATTATCCAACAGATGCTGGCAATTTGATCTCTGGTATTTCTGCCTTTTCTAAATTCAGCTTAAACATCTGAAAGTTTTCGGTTCACATACTATGGAAACCTAGCTTGGAGAATTTTCGGCATTACTTTGCTAGTGGGTGAGATGAGTGTAATTGTGTGGTAGTTTGAACATTTTTTCAGCATTGCTTTTTTTGGGGATTGGCATGAAAATGGATCTTTTCCATTTCTCTGGCCACTGCTGAGTTTTCCAGACTTGTTGGCATATTAAGTGCAGCACTTTCACAGAATCATCTTCTAAGATTTGAAATAGTTCAGCTGGAATTCCATCATCTCCAATAGCTTTGTTTGTAGTGATGCTTTCTAAGGCCGTATGACATCACACTCCAGGATGTCTCGCTTTAGGTGAGTGATCACACCATTGTGGTTATCTGGGTCATGAAGATCTTTTTTGTAGAGTTCTTCTGTGTATTCTTGCCACCTCTTCTTAATAATATCTGCTTCTGATAGGTCCATACCATTTCTGTCCTTTATTGTGCCCATCTTTGCATGGTGTTCCCTTCAGTTCACTTGCTGAGTCATATCTGACTCTTTGTGACCCCATGGTCTGCAGCATGCCAGGCCTCTTTGTCCATCAACAACTTCCAGAGTTTCCTCAAACTCATGTCCTTTGAGTCAGTGAGGCCATCCAACCATCTCATCCTCTGTCATCCCTTTCTCCTCCCACCTTCAATCTTACCCAGCAGAAGGGCCTTTTCAAATGAGTCAGTTCTTCGCATCAGGTGGCCCCAAAGTATTGGAGTTACAGCTTCATCATCAGTCCTACTAATGAATATTCAGGACTGATTTCCTTTATAATGGACTGGTTAGATCTCCTTGCAGTCCAAGGGACTCTCAAGAGACTTCTTCAACACCACAGTTCAAAAGCATCAATTCTTTGGCACTCAGCTTTCTTTACGGTCCAACTCTCATATCTATACATGACTACTGGAAAAACCATAGCTTTGACTAGACAAAACTTTGTTGGCAAAGTAATGTCTCTGCTTTTTAATATGCTGTCTAGGTGGGTCATAACTTTTCTTCCAAGGAGCAGGCATCTTTTAACTTCATGGCCTCAGTTACTTTATCTGCAGTGATTTGAGAGCTCCCCAAAATAAAGGTCTATCACTGTTTCTACTGTTTCCCATCTATTTCCCATGAAGTGATGGGACTGGATGCCATGATCTTCGTTTTCTGAATGTTGAGCTTTAAGCCAACTTTTTCACTCTCCTCTGTCACTTTCATCAAGAGG
Source organism: Neotragus pygmaeus (assembly GCA_006410875.1). NCBI lineage: Eukaryota > Metazoa > Chordata > Mammalia > Artiodactyla > Bovidae > Neotragus > Neotragus pygmaeus. Next base: position 2,564,536 of record SJYV01018899.1, on the reverse strand, counting down.
CTCTTTAGTTCTTCTTCACTTTCTGCCATAAGGGTGGTGTCATCTACATATCTGAGGTTATTGATATTACTCCCGGCAATCTTGATTCCAGTTTATGCTTCTGCCACCCCCGAGTTTCTCATGATGTACTCTGCATATAAGTTAAATAAGCAGGGTGACAATATACAGCCTTGACCTTACTCCTTTCCCTATTTGGAACCAGTCTGTTGTTCCGTGTCCAGTTCTAACTGTTGCTTCCTGACCTGCATACAGGTTTCTCAAGAGGCAGGTCAGAAGGTTTGCTATTCCCATATCTTTCATAATTTTCCACAGCTTGTTGTGATCCACACAGTCAAAGGGTTTGGCATAGTCAATAAAGCAGAAGTAGATGCTTTTCTGGAACTCTCTTGCTTTTTTGATGACCCAATGGATGTTGGCAATTTGATCTCTGGTTCCTCTGCCTTTTCTAAATACTGCTTGAACATCTGGAAGTTCACAGTTCACATACTGTTGACTTGGAGAATTTTGAGCATTACTTTATTAGTGTGTGAGATGAGTACAACTGTTTGGTAGATTGAGCATTGTTTGGCATTGCCTTTCTTAGGGATTGGAATGAAAACTGACCTTTTCCAGTCCTGTGGCCACTGTTGAGTTTTCCAAAATTTGCTGGCATATTGATTGCAACACTTTCACAGCATCATCTTTAGGATTTGAAATAGCTCTACTGGAATTCCATCACCTCCACTAGCTTTCTTTGTAGTGATGCTTCCTAAGGCCCAATTGACTTCACATTCCAGGATGTCTGNAATTTGCTGGCATATTGATTGCAACACTTTCACAGCATCATCTTTAGGATTTGAAATAGCTCTACTGGAATTCCATCACCTCCACTAGCTTTCTTTGTAGTGATGCTTCCTAAGGCCCAATTGACTTCACATTCCAGGATGTCTGGCTCTAGGTGAGCAATCACATATTGTGGTTATCTGGGTCATGAAGATCTCTTTTGTATAGTTCTTCTGTGTATTCTTGTCACTTCTTAATATCTTCTTACCATACCATTTCTGTCCTTTATTGTGCCCATCTTTGCATGAAATGTTCCCTATCTCTAATTTTCTTCAAGAGATCTCTAGTCTTTCCCATTCTATTGTTTTCCTCTATTTCTTTGCATTGATCGCTGAGGAAGGCTTTCTTAACTCTCCTTCCTATTCTTGGAACTCTGCATTCAAATGGGTGTGTCTTTCCTTTTCTCCTTTGCATTTCACTTCTCTTCTTTCACAGCCATTTGTAAGGCCTCCTCAGACAACCATTTTGCCTTTTTGCATTTCTTTTTTGGGGGGATGGTCTTGATCCCTGCCTCCTGTACAATGTCATAAACCTCCATCCATAGCTCTTCAGGTACTCTATCAGATCTAATCTCTTGAATCTATTTCTTACTTCCACTGTATAATCATAAGGGATTTGATTTAGGTCATACCTGAATGGTCTAGTGGTTTTCCTTACTTTCTTCAATTTAAGTCTGAATTTGGCAATAAGGAGTTCATAATCTGAGCCAGATCTTGTTTTTTCTGACTGTATAGAGCTTCTCCATCTTTGGCTGCAAAGAATATAATCAATCTGATTTTGGTGCAGGCCATCTGGCGATGCCCACGTGTAGAGTTTTCTTGTGTTGTTGGAAGAGGGTGTTTGCTATGATCAGTGGGTTCTCTTGGTGAAACTCTGTTAGCCCTTGCCCTGCTTCATTCTGTACTCCAAGGCACATCTGCCTGTTACTCCAGGTATTTCTTGACATCCTACTTTTGTATTTCAGTCCCCTATAATGAAAGGGACATCTTTTTTGGCGTTAGTGCTAGAAGGTCTTGAAGGTCTCATAGAACCATTCAACTTTAGTTTTTTCAGCATTAGTGGCTTGGCAAAGACTTGGATTACTGTGATGTTGAATGGCTTGCCTTGGAAATGAACTGAGATCATTCTGTGGTTTTTGAGACTGCTCCCAAGTACTGTATTTCATACTCTTTTGTTGAGTATGAGGGCCACTCTATTTCTTCTAACAAATTCTTGCCCACAATAGTAGATATAATGGTCATCTGAATCAAAATGGCCCATTCCAGTCCATTTTAGTTTACTACTTCCTAAAATGCTGATGTTCACTCTTGCCATCTCCTGTTTGACCACTTCCAATTTACCTTTATTCTTTGACTTAATATTCCAGGTTCCTATACAGCACTGTTCTTTACAGTATCAGACTTTACTTCCATCACCAGTCATATCCACAACTGGGCATTGTTTTTGCTTTGGCTGAGCCTCGTCACTGCTTCTGGAGCTATTTTTCCACTCTTCTCCAGGAGCATATTGGGCATCTACTGATTTGGGGAGTTCATCTTTCAGTGTCCTATCTTTTTGCCTTTTCATATTGTTCAAAGGGTTCTCAATGTAAGAATAATGAAATGGTTTGCCATTCCCTTCTCCAGTGGACCACATTTTGTCAGAACTTCCACCATGCCCTGTCCATCTTAGGTGGGCTTATATGGCATGGCTCATAGTTTCATTGAGTAAGACAAGGCCTTGATCCAAGTGATCGGTTTGGTTGATTTTCTGTAATTGTGGCTTCCATTCTGCATGTCAGATGGAGACAGATACTGGAGTGTATATCTAGATATACTGGAGTGGGTTGCCATTTCCTTCTCCAGGGGATCTTCCCAATCCTGGGACTGAACCAGTGTCTCCTGCATTGCAGGCAGAGTCTCTATCGCTGAGCCACCAGGGAAGTACTATGCCCATACAACTCCTGAGAAACCAGAATCTTGGGACAGCAAAAGGCCTGCAGGAACTCATTTAACCAGTGATGTTCTACTAATAACAAAATCTGTGGCATGGGACTTCCATGGTGGTCCAGTGGTTAAGAATCTGCCTTCCAATGCAGGGCACTTGAATTTGATTCTTGGTCCAGGAAGATTCCACATGCTGTGGAGCAACTAAGCCTGTGTGCCAAAGCTACTGAGCCTCAACTATAGAGAATCGTGCACATTGCAATGAAGAGGCCTTGCACCACAACTGAGGCCCAATGCAGCTAAAAATAAATAATTAAACAAAATAATAAACAAAAGCTAACATTAAAATTAAGAAATTTTATAAAAAACAAAAAAAATCTGTGACAAAGCAAAGCTGAAAATGGAAATTATTTATTATCAGGTGGGAAGTAATTTCACACTGATTATTACCTTTGAAAATTCATACAATGCAATGAATCTGTAGCCCATATCAGTAGCCTGAGGCAGGCAGTTTTCAAGTTGTTTAAATGTTAGCTCACTTAAACCTCCAAAGAGTTCCTTAGGGAAGGTTTGATTAACCCATTGTGCAAATGAGAAAATTCTGTTCAGAGAGGAAAAATTAAGTTTTTAAGGTGACAAAATATTGTAACTTGCTTTTCAGCTTTAAGTCCAGAATTCTTTCTAAACAATGGAGTGCCTCTACCTCTGTGTACTGCAAGATGAATGACTTACTTAGGAAAGTGACAGGGTATATCCAAAATACCCCCTATTAGACTTACAAGTACAGAGCCTACAAGTTGGATGAAAACCACTTCTTTCATATTCTAGGTGACCTAAGTCCTTTCTGGAATTTCCAGTAGGTTGTTAGGTTTCATTGCAATAATGAGACAAATAAACTTGAGTAAAGAAAAATTTTTTCATCCCAGCATTGCTAATAATAATGAAATTGGAATCAACCTATTGGAGCAACTATAGAAGAATTTTAAAATAATAAAAATCCATATATATGACAGAACACAATACTATGCATCTAAATTCATGTTCTATATGATGACATGTTCTATATGTATTTGAACATCAAGACATTTCTAAGTCAAAAAAGCAGAAAATAANATGAAATTGGAATCAACCTATTGGAGCAACTATAGAAGAATTTTAAAATAATAAAAATCCATATATATGACAGAACACAATACTATGCATCTAAATTCATGTTCTATATGATGACATGTTCTATATGTATTTGAACATCAAGACATTTCTAAGTCAAAAAAGCAGAAAATAATGTATACTACAAAAATCTGATTAAATATGACAAGATCATGTATACATGTGGATCTCTGTGTATGCATATATACATTTTTTTTTTTTTTTACAAAACTGGAATGATACAATTCAATGCAGTGTATATTTCACAGTTTTGAGGTTTTGAGGTTTCTTGTCTTTTACTTCTATTCCATTATTTTTGCTTTCTGACTTTTCTAGAATAAACTTGCATTTCCTTGATATAAGAAGTATTGCTGTTTTATGAAACATAACAAAAGGGCAAGAAGTTCAGAAAGCCGGAGGAAACCTACCATGACAAGGTATCTTGCCTGTTACAAAGCTGCAAAGGTCTGGAATGTTGCAGGACATGGCTGGACCCACTACAGATGGCATCTACAGACCTAATCTGTCACTGCAACCTCCTCTCTTTCTCAACTGTTCCTACATTTTTTCATTTGGGCCAAAGGTGCTAATTATTGCCGTGGAACATTCTATATTTTTTCTGCTATGCTCCTTCTTTCTGTGGTATGTTCCTTCTGCTCCTGCCTCTTTGGATTACCTGCCCAGGACTACCCTGGTCAGTGATCTGTTCTTACTCCCCCCCCACCCCCCCAAGTCTTATACACATTGCAGTGCTCCCTTCCCAGTACCTCCTGCTGAGTTTGCCTTTAACTCACACTAAGTGTTTGGCCTCCCAGGGTCTGCTCAGCCCAGCACACAATGCATCAGTGCATCTCTCTCCTACGCAGCTAAGCTATCCCCCTCTCGAGGCTCTAACACATGTTCCTCAAAGGAGAGGCATCAGCCACAAAGGAGCACATTACATCTCTCTTCCTTTCTGAGGTAAGTTAACCTGGGTACACGCTGTAGGGAGAGTGGGCCTTGTGTTCTAGTGCACCTGGATCTTCCACTGCTGAAGCTCCACTCCTGAAGGAAGCCAGGGAAGACGTCAGGAAGAGATGGGGGTCCACTTAAACAAAACATGGAGTCACAGACTGACTCAGAAGCAGGCCGAGTAGACAGCTCTGGACACAGTGCCGAGAGCCTTCAGCCATCCTTGAAAGTGGAGTACTTCAGAGACATTTCAGTGATATTTGATAACAAATATCACACCATAATATAAAGGCAAAGAGTTTATGTAAATTACATAATCACCATATGCTACAAAGGAGAGATTAAGGCCTCTGGGGCAGTAAGGAAGACTAGCTCACTTTTGCAGAATTAGGAAGATGGGGAGAGTTCAGTGTGGTCCTCAGTCAACCATGGAACCTCCATACACCATTCTCTAGGGCTGGAAAGGCTGCTACAAAGACAGGAAACCCCAAGGGAGGATTTGCTCACTGCATTCTCCCTTGCTGTGTACGGAGGAAAATAGCTTTGGGACTCCCATGTGAATAATTCTTTTTTTCTCGCTATGCACGCTCTCAGAATGCTCCAAGAGAGTTTAGCTTTCCAAGCAAGAAGATTCTCAGCACAGCCAAGTAGGCCTGGACTTGCTGTATTACAAATCTCTGTCTTAATCCCAAGAGGCAATCTTTCCTTTATGACTGAGTACAGATCTGCTTCCTCTATTGAGAAGCTCTTGTTCTCTAGAAGTCTAGCAGCCTCATCATTTTCTTTGTATCCTCTCAAACAAAAAAAGAGAGAGAGAGAGAGAGAGAGAGAGAGAGAATCGTCAGGTAAGATGCCTGTTCAAGATGCTTAAAATATCTCCACACTAAAATAATACAATTATTCCCAAACAGTATCCTCTCATTTACTTCTAAGTAGTCACAGATCTGTCACTGAGAGCTCTATATTTATTTATGACTAATCAAAGTTTAACTTTTCATGAGCATTTGCCCTTGGGGAAGTAGCATGCAATGGGTAGACTGGAGATGAATATTCACTTCAAAAGTGGTCTCAGTATCCTGATAACCCCTTCTTTGGTGACTACATCAAAAGGTAACAACATCCTGAAACAATATCTCAGAGCATCACTTTGAGGACACGCCAGGAGGGAAAATGGCCATACCCTTTGGAGTACTCTGCTCACAACTGTTCTTTATCCCAATATATTTGGCGTTACCTTCTGGTGAGTAAGGCAGCTGTTTTGCGCAAGGATGTAATAAGGTTGATTGCTGGGCTCTGACATTATAATCTGAAAGAGAATGCTTTGAAATTCTTACTTACATTTTTATTTAAGGGTTTCATTTTACTATGTTTATATATCTGTGTCTATAGAGAAAGATACAATGAAATGTGATTAAAAAAAAAAAAGGCCTTGGGCTAAAGGGCAGGGGCCTTAACTTGCCCATCTGTTAATGCAAATTATGAGACCTAATTCATAGGGATGATGTGTGTGGATGACTGGGTGAAGTAACATGTGAAAGTGACTGGCAGTAAGCCTTCACCACAGTGCATCACAAAAATTCAGAAGTTCTAATAAAAATTTTTTGCCATATATTTGAGTGGGTAATTAACTTTTGTGTCCTTTTTAGAGAAGTCATGTGGGGAAATCTGGCTTCAAGGATGGAAGAGCTTCGTTTTTTCCCATATCTGTCATGAATTCTTGGGCAATTCATAAGATAATGAGAAGGGGTTAAAAGATCTCTTTAAAATTCCAGCATTTCTTGAAATTTCCTAATATCATACACAAAGATAAACTTAAAATGGATTAAAGACCTAAACGTAAGACCAGGAACTATAAAACTCTTAGAGGAAAACATAGGCAGAACCCTCAATGACACAAGTCAAAGCAAGATCCTCTGTGACCCACCTCCTAGAATAATGGAAATAAAAACAAAGATAAACAAGTGGGACCTAATTAAACTTACAAGCTTTTGCACAGCAAAGGAAACTATAAGCAAGGTGAAAAGACAACTCTCAGAATGGGAGAAAATAATAGCAAATGAAAAAACTGACAAAGGATTAACTTCCAAAATATATAAGCAGTTCATACAATGCCAGAAAAACAAACAACTCAATCAAAAAGTGGCAAAAAACCTAAACAGACATTTCTCCAAAGAAGACACAGAGATGGCTAATAAACACATGAGATAGCCAACATCATACATTATTAGAGAAATAAAAGTCAAAATTACAGTGAGATACTACCTCACATCGATTAGAATGGCCATCATCGAAAAATCCACAAAGAACAAGTACTGGAGAGGGTGTGGAGAAAAGGGAACATTCTCGCACTGCTGGTGGGAATGTGAAGTGATGCAGTCACTATAGAAGACAATATGGAGATTCTTTAAAACAAAAAAACAAAAAAAAACGGGATAAAATCACCATACACTAGGCATATACCCTGAGGAACCAAAACGGAAAAAGACAAATATACCTCAGTGTTCACTGTAGCACTATTATTTACAACAGCTAGAACATGGAAGAAATCTACATGCCCCTTGACAGATGAATGGGTGTGTGTGTGGGTGTGTGTGTGTGTGTGTACACAACAGAATACTACTCAGTCATTAAAAGAAATTCATTTGAGTCAGTTCTAATGAGGTGATGAACCCAGAGCCTACTAGAGAGTGTGAAATAAGTCAGAAAGAGAAAAGCAAATATATTGTACATTAACACATGTATATGAATCTATAAAGATGGCACTGATGAGTCTATTTGCAGGGCAGTAATGGAGATGCAGACATAGAGAACAGACTTATGGACAAGGGCAGGGGAGAGGAAGGAGAGGGTGAGATGAATGGAGAGAGCAGCATGGGAGTATATACATCACCGTATGTAAATAGACAGCCAATGAAGATGTGCTGTACAACTCAGGGAATTCAAACTGGGACCCTGTAATAATCTAGAGGGGTGGGGAAGGGTGAGAGGTGGCAGGGAGATTCAAGAGGGAGGGAACACATGTACACCTATGATTTATTTCTGTTGATGTATGACAGAAATCAAACCACTATTGTAAAGCAATCAATCAATTAAACATAAATAATTATAAAAAATTTTCTAGGATTTCTTAATTTCTTTCATATACTGGCTGTCAGCTCTCAATCTTCTCAAGCCCAGGCTAATTAATCAAAGCAATTATCTGGTACACTGGACTGGTACTGATGTATCTGTAGAGTCCTCTGCTGATTATCTACCAGGAGTAAAAGAGTTATCCCACATTTTAAGAAAATGAATGAATATCTGTATAAATGAAACAATGTTTTCAATGTTGCAAGCTTTCTTGTTACTACATTAGAACTACATTCTGTCAACATATTAAGGCTCTATGACTTATCAGACACTAGATTCTGTAACTATTTTCATTTGTTATGGTTTCAGGCCCTCCACGCTGGTGGCCACCACATGGAAATATTAAGGTAATCTTCTTCCAAATTTCCTAGGAACGAAACTCGAATCTGAGTTCTCTTTGTAATTACTGCCTTAGAACTTTACTGAGCAAGTGATGTTCTTCAAGGTTCAGACACATGAAAGTAGCAGGCATGCTGTAGGCAGAGGAGCCCATAGGAGAGTAATCCCAACTGGACCCAAGCTGAGATGTGGTCCCGGGTACACTGCAGAACCCTCCGCGGTGCCTGGAAAATGCTTGTGGACACGGGCAGTTGCCAGGGGGCATGGCAGGTTCTTACACGCTGACACACTTGAGCACTGTATGATTTCTTCTCTGGAGGGGATTGTAGTGGGATGAAGGGTATGCTCCTAACTGCCCTGTAAATTGCAGAGAATGCCTAGGGGAGTTGTGAATGGCAAACGCCAACTCTGAGATACAGACTGAGGATATGTGAAGGAACAGCCTGTCTCTGAACAGAGCCTCAGATTCTGTTTCCAACTTGTATGAGGGCAAAGTGATGGAGGTACCTTTTTCATTTTCAGCTATACTTCTGAGCACTGAATATATTGTGAGGTAAAATAAGTGTTTAATAAATGGGGGAAATGGAGAAATGAAAGATTATTTTCGTTTTCTGATGTGGATTAGTGTTCCTGTACCCCTTCATTTTGAGAGCATTTGTACTTCAAGCTTTAGCCTCACTAGTAATTTTAAATTTTACTTCTTAAAAAAAAAAAATGCATTCATGAGTTGACTGGTGACAAAGATGCTTTGAGGGCAGCTTAGCCTTCAGGGGACCCATAGATCAGAGTGCTGAACCCGTCAGGGGCTATAACTCCAGCCAAAGAGTCTGTAGAATCAGTCCAGGATTTACACTTTAGTCTCACAGAGTTCAGTCCTAGAGTTTTCCTCTTCTGAAGGTTGCCGGTAAGAATAGTCCTTCACTTGTCCATCAATTTACAAACAAAAACTTACTCATTCTTTCTTAGTTTCTTTAAGAAATATTTATCATCTGTGCTGTGCCCTAGGATACAATACTGAGGGGAGAAAGACATATTCTTTTCTCTCATGAAGCTTACAAACAGCCAGAAAATAGAAAGAGAAGGACTGTTATTGTAGTAAATTTTGTAAATAAAATAGGATGGTACAACAGAGAATATCTATTGAAGATACTACAGTCAGCAATGTGATCAGTGAAGGTTTCTGGGGCATGGGGAGATCAGATGGGAAGGGAGAGAAGGAGTCACCCAGGCAGAGAGCAGTGAGGAGATTTACCTCCTTGAGTCACTGGAGACTTGTGAGGTTGAAACAGAGTGAAGGAGCGGCTACTGCATTGCACAACAGATGAGTGCACAGTCCATGCACCATGAACAGGCTCATATTCTCTTTAGAATAGGAGGAACATACATATCCTACTGTAAAGAGGAAAAAAAAAAAGCTGTATTTACAGATGGTACTAGCTACTCTTGCTATTATTTGATTATATTCATTCTGTTTGAACTATATTATATCTTATTTACTTTGCACATATTTAAGGGCAATGATTAAGTGCCAATATATGTGCTGCTATTATCAGACTAATAAAGCTTAGTCTAATCAGACACAGACTTAACCCTTATGGACTTACAGTTCTTTGTGGTGTGCAGTTAGTCAAATAATTATACAAATGATTTATTGTATACTGATTAGAGGTATTAAAGAGAATGGAAAGTTGGACTTGTATTTTGAAAAATATCTCTAAGAAAGTAGGTCATAATCTGAGCTCTGAAGGTAGAATGAGTTTGATTTTGNGCAGTTAGTCAAATAATTATACAAATGCTTTATTGTATACTGATTAGAGGTATTAAAGAGAATGGAAAGTTGGACTTGTATTTTGAAAAATATCTCTAAGAAAGTAGGTCATAATCTGAGCTCTGAAGGTAGAATGAGTTTGATTTTGTTTGGTTGTGTCTGACTCTTTGCAACCCCATGGACTGTAGCCTGTTCAGGCTCCTTTGTTGATGGGATTTCCCCAAGTAAGAATACTGGAGTGGGTTGCCATTTCCTTCTCTGGGGGATCTTCCCAACCCAGGGATCTAACCTGCATCTCCTGAATTGGTAGGCAAATTCCTTACCTGTGAGCCACCTGGGAGGCCCTAGAATCAGTTTAGGTTCAAGGAAAAAGAGAATATATTTGATGGAGTGGTTGTGACAAACCACAAGACTCTAAGATGGAAGGGTTACGGAGCATTTGAANTGGTGATTGCAGCCATGAAATTAAAAGACGCTTACTCCTTGGAAGGAAAGTTATGACCAACCTAGACAGCATATTAAAAAGCAGAGACATTACTTTGTCAACAAAGGTCCGTCTAGTCAAGACTCTGTTTTTTCCAGTGGTCATGTATGGATGTGAGAGATGGACTATAAAGAAAGCTGAGTGCCAAAGAATTAATGCTTTTGAACTGTGGTGTTGGAGAAGACTCTTGAGAGTCCCTTGGACTCCAAGGAGATTCAACTAGTCCATCCTAAAGGAGATCAGTCCTGGGTGTTCATTGGAAGGACTGATGTTGAACCTGAAACTCCAATGCTTTGGCCACCTGATGCAAAGAACTGACTCATTGGAAAAGACCCTGATGCTGGGTAAGACTGAGGGCAGGAGGAGAAAGGGACGACAGAGGATGAGATGGTTGGATGGTATCACCGACTCAATGGACATGGGTTTGTATCGACTCTGGGAGTTGGTGATGGACAGGGAGGCCTGGCGTGGTGTGGTTCGTGGGGTCGCAAAGAGTCGGACATGACTGAGCGACTGAACTGAGCTGAAGTGTCCTTTTATTTCAACCTGAAGGATTCCCTTTAGTATTTCTAAGGCAGGCTCCTTAGCAATTAACTTTATCATTTTGTTTACTTGCAATGTTTTAATTTTGCCTTTATTTTTGACCAATAGTATTTTTGTTGTTGTTGTTGTTTATAGTCTTATTTCAGTCCTTTGAGTTTATCACCTCTTTACGACATCCTGGTTTTCTTGGTTTTTGGTAAGTCAATTGTCACTCTCATTGAAAATTCCTTGTGCGTGTTGAGTTTGTTTTCTCTCCCTGTTGCTCCTTCAAGGTTCTCTCCTTGCCTTTTGACAGTTTGGCTATGATGTGTCTAGATATGGATCTCTTTTGTTTATTCCACTAGTAGTGTTTCAGGATTCTTGTATGTATAGGTTAATGTTCATCAAATTTCGGGAGTTTCCAGCTACTCTTTCTTCAAATATTATTTCTGCCCTTTCTGACTCTCTCTTTTTCTTCTGGAACTTTCACATAAGCATATCTATCAGGCTTCTGAGTTTCTGGTAATTTTCCTTTAATTATTTTGTCTATGTCTAATAGTGGATAATTTCATTTGACCTATCTTCAAGCATACTTATTTTTCTTCTGTCAGTTCTTATCTGCTGTTATTCCACTCTAGTGAATGTTTCATTTTAATAATCAGACTTTTAAGCTCCAGCATTTCTGTTTGGTTTCATTTCATAATTTTAACTTTTTGTTCATATTTTCTGTTTTGTTGTTGCTGTTGACTCAGACATATCTGACTCTCTGACCCCATGGACTGCAGCACACCAGGCTTCCCTGTCCTTCACCATCACCTGGAGCTTGCTCAAACTCACGTCTATTGAGTCAGTGATGCCATCCAACCATCTTATCCACTATTGTCCTGTTCTCCTCCTGCCTTCAATCTTTCCCAGCATCAGGGTCTTTTCTAATGAGTCAGCTCTTCACATCAGGTGGTCAAAGTATTGGAGCTTCAACTTCACATCAGTCCATCTAATGAATATTCAGGATTGATTTCCTTTATAATTGACTGGTTTGACCTCTTTGCAGTCCAAGAGACTCTCAAGAGTCTGGTGTGAGACTTATCATACTTTCCTTTAGTTTTTAAAATGCAATTTTATTTCATTAGTTGAGCATATGTATGATATCTGATTTAAAGTTTCTGTCTTGTAAGTCCAATATTTGGACTATTGGACATGCTTTTCTATTTCTTTATATATCATGTAATTCTTTTGTTGAAACTTAGACATTTTAAGTAATGTAGCATGGTAGCTCTGAGAATAAATCTTTGCCTCCTCCTCCAGCCTGTTCTTATTGTTCTGGTTTATTTGTTTAGTGAATTTTCTGGGAAATTATGTAATACCTTACTCTTTGTTATGTGTAACCATTAAAGTTTCATCTCTGCTTAGTTATCTTTCTGGTCAGACAGTGATTGGACAGAGATTTTCTTAAATGGCCTGAACCAGTAAGTTTCTCACATCTGTTGAAGGGCCCAGTGTGTGTGTTGGAGTAGGCTTTCAATGCTGGAATAGTTTGTACCTTAGCCTTTAGTTCTTGCTTGCACAGATCCTTAAGGTCAGCTATGGATAGAGATTAGAATCTCATCAAGTCTTTCTGTGGCATGTGTCACTGTGCTATACATGCAGATGGCCTTCTAGGTCCCCAGTAAGATGTTAGGTATCTTCAAAAACCCCCATGGAGATCTCATTTCTCTTTTAATTTTTTGGCTGCTCAGTTACCCCAACTGGCATTGCTATCCTAGGAAACAGAGGTTAAACTATTATCTCTGACTATTTTAGACAAATGTTCCACTGATTTTCCTCATCCACTGAGCTCTGAATGAGTCTGAGTAAGAACAAGCTCTGGGAATGTTTTTTACCATGAAGCTCCAAGACAGATCAGATAATGACATTTCTTTGGAGATGGATTTTTAGGAGAGTTCCAAACACATTTGGTCCACTCCCATGACTGCTGGACTGCTGTTTCTCAGTTACCATGGTTCCAAAGTGAACGGTTCTTAAGGCTACTATAAAGCTGGGAGAAAGAAGATGGGAATAGAGTAAGTTAAAATGCCACAAAGCTCAATATTCTTACTGAGATTCAACCAGTTTTTTTGAATAAACACTCCTTGGGTTGTTGAAAGTCTTTGGTTAATTCCAGGAGTTCTTAAAAAAGATGATTTAACAATTGTTTATCAGTGTTCTCATCACTTTTATGGAAGGGTGGATTTTCAGAAACCATTACTTTGCCAATGTTGCTTTCCAATAAACAGAGTAACTTATTTAATTCATAGATACTTCCACATACTAAAATACGAATTCTTTAGGTACATCATAAAGTATTTGAAAATAGAATTTTAAAACAAATACAATATAAAGTAACTATATATAAAAGTTCTAATATTCCCTGTTGTATCATAATAGATTGTCTTCCTGGAATATGAGTTTCTTAGATGAGACTTTCTGGGATAGACTTTTGTCAAGTTTCACTTCTGGTATTATTGAGACCACAGAAAATTTGTCATGGATTGTATTCTATTGATAATAAATGATGATATAGTAAGTGTAATTATCAGTGTATTTAAAAGGCTTTTAATTTAAGTTTTACAGCATGTGGGTCAAAGCAAAGCTCCTGGGATCAATTCTAGCCAAGCCCACTTGCTTAAGCTGCTTCTCTGCTACAAAGGCAGACTTGAGTAGCTACAATAGAGACTACATTGCCCGAAGAGCCTAAAATGTCTACTGTCTGGCCCTTTGCATAAAAAGTTTTCTGATCTTTGCAGTAAAGCAAGACTTAGAGTTGCACTGGACTCTGATGGTTCTGAAACTTTGGGTTGTATCCAAACCATTACCATATTTGTAAACAAAATACAGATTTCTGGGTTCTACCCCAGGAATCATAACATCAACGAGTTAACTTGTTCTCTGATTTTTAGTTCAGCTTGGTGGATGAGGAGCCCTGGGAGACTGGAGGAAAGGAAAAAAAAGTGAGATCAGAAGATCTCACTTAAGATTTTAAGATTTAAAGATTTAAAGAAATAAGATTTCCCTTATTTCTTTCCCCCAGTCTCCTCTGACTTAGATGACTTTCTCCATCCATCCTTCTGTGTATCAGTGTCCCCTCCATCAGCTGCTCTCCTCACACTCTCAGGTGTACAAGGGGTGGTTGAGTTTTTTATTTTGGGGGGTATTTCACAATCCCTTATGGGTTTCCCTACACACACTCTTTTACATAATTCTTTTGTTTCAGTTCAGTCAGTTAAGTTAAGTTGCTCAGTCGTGTCCGACTCTTTGTGACCCCATGAATCGCAGCACGCCTAGCCTCCCTGTCCATCACCAACTCCCGGAGTTCACTCAGACTCACATCCATTGAGTCGGTGATGCCATCCAGCCATCTCATCCTCGGTCGCCCCCTTCTCCTCCTGCCCCCAGTCCCTTCCAGCATCAAAGTCTTTTCCAATGAGTCAACTCTTCCCATGAGATGGCCAAAGTACTGGAGTTTCACCTTCAGCAACATTCCCTCCAAAGAAANCCATTTCTTTAAAATAGTTGCCAACAAAAAGGCGGAGGGGGATGTTGGGGCAGAAGGGGAGTAAAAAAATGACCAGTATCAGAAACAGTGGAGGAAATTAAGATATTAGTTGGATAATAAGAAAATATGATGAATGTACTCCATGCACATGAATGCAAGAGCTTATATGAAACAGACCATGTATTGAAAGTCACAAATTATTAAACTCACTCCAAAAGAAGCAAATAATGTAAATAGTTCTATCTAGTTAAAATTTTTTTCAGTAAAGAAATTTCCAGGCCCAGATGGATCAAAGATAAATACTACTAAACATTTAATGAAGACTTAATCCAAATATACACACTCTCTTCCACAAAACAGAAGAGGAAAGACCACTTTCTAACTCATTTTATGGAGGCCAGAATTACCCAGATATCAAAGATATTATAAGAAAAAAATCAATATAAGGATATTTTCCATAAAATATTAGCAAATTTAGTAATATATATTTCTGGATAAAATAAAAACTCTTTGCAAACTCAGTATGGAATGAAATTTCCTTAATCAGATAAAGGGCATGTGTGAAAAATCTATAGCTAACATCATACTTAAATTATGAGAAACCTAATGTTTCCCCCCTAAATACAGAAACAAAACAAGGGTTTCAGCTCTCAACATTTCAACTCAATATAGTATTGGAGATTCTAGTCAGTATAATAAGGTAAAAAACAGCCAAAAGAAAGGAAAGAATAAAACATCCAGATAGGAAAGTAACTAATAAAATATAGCTCAGTCCCTTCGCTGTACACCTGAAACTATCACAACATTGTCTGTTAGTTGTCTATACCCCACTACAAAATTTAAATAAAAAAATAGAAAAGAAAATTTGAAAATACAAAAAAAAAAGAAAAAGTCGTCTTTGTTTGCAGATAACACAATCACCTAGTAGGAAATAATGATGGAATCTATAAAACAAGCTATTAGAACTAATGGATCTAAGCAACGTTAGAGGATATAAGAACAAAATACAGAACAAATTATATTTCAATATACTAAGAGGAAATGATCAGCCATTTTAACGAAAAATAATACCATTCCCACAGCATCGAAATAGGAACTATTAGGAAAATGTGATTAACAGTTTTCATATACTATTCATAGAAAAAACAATTTCTTGAGAAAAATATGAAAGTCCCAGAAAAGTCAAAACAGTATTGAAAAGAACATTTGAAAGCTAATTGGCCTCAAGAACTATTATAAAGTTACAATAATTGAGACAGTGTGGTATTAAAGTAAGAAGAGACAAACAGATAAGAGGAACAGAATAGAGAATTCAAAAATAAAGTCATACACATATAGGTAACTTTTTTTTTTTTAATAAAGAATCAAAGGCAATTCAGTGGAGAATGATAATTTTCAACAATGGGGCTAGAATGATTGGATGTATTAAGCAAAAACAATGAACTTCAACCCACATCATATACAAAAGCTAATTCAAAGTGCATCCAAGAACTAAACTCTAGAAGTATAAAAATTTTAGAAGAAAATATTTTGTGACTTTGGGTTAGCTAAAAATCTTAGACACAACACCTAAAGCATTATCCATAAAATAACTATTTGTAACATGGACTTCATGAAAATTGAAATCTTTAAAAAAAACTCAAGAAAGATAAGAAACTAGAGAAAATATTTACAATGCACGTATCTGATGAAAGAATGGAATTTAGCACATATAAAACTCTCAAAACTTAATAACAAGGAAACAAACAACCAAATATAAATGGGCAGAAGAATTGAATCAACACAAAAAGAATATATACAGATAGTAAATAAGCCAACCAAAAACGTACATTTGGAAATCAAAGGAGATGTGTATAAGAGACAGTATTTATAGAGCACTTACTGCACAATAGCAGATTATATCAATTTTTTTCAATTGCATATAAACATTCACCAAGATAGAACATATCATGGAATATAAAAGAAAAACACCAGTACAGTATAATAACGCATATATATGGAATTTAGAAAGATGTATACGAGACAGCAAAAGAGACACAGATGTACAGAACAGTCTTTTGGACTCTGTGGGAGAGGGCAAGGGTGGGATGATTTGGAAGAATGGCATTGAAACATGTATATTATCATATGTGAAACGAATCTCCAGTCCAGGTTCGATGCAGGATACAGGATGCTCGGGGCTGGTGCACTGGGATGACCCAGAGGGATGGTATGGGGAGGGAGGTGGGAGGGGGGTTCAGGATGGGGAACACATGTACACCTGTGGTGGATTCATGTCAATGTACAGCAAAACCAATACGATATTATAAAGTAATTAGCCTCCAATTAAAATAAATAAATTTATATTAATACATAAAAACAGTTTAAAAAACTAATCTTAAAAAATTTAACAGAGTAGAAATCATACCATGTATGATTTATTTCACAAATTATTAAACTCACTCTAGAAGAAATTAAATTAGAAATCTATAGCTGAAAATAGCCCGTAAATCCCCAATTATTTGAAGGTTGAACAGCATATGATTTCTAAATAACCCATGAGTTATAGAAGAAGAACCAAACTGTTTTTAACAGAAAGAAATATGAACACAATCTATCAAAATCTATGGGTCGAATCTAAAGTAATTCTTAGAGGGAATTGTATAGCATTTAATGGTTTCAGTAAAGAAACATATAAATCAATAACCTAGGTTTCCCATTTAAAGAAACAGGAAACATAACAGTAAATAAAATCAAATGCAAGTAGAAGGAAGGGAATAATAAAGATAGGGCAAAAATCAGTGACACTGAAAGAAGAAAAACAACAAATAAAAATCAGTGAAACCATAGCCATTTCTTTAAAATAGTTGCCAATAAAAAGGCGGAGGGGGATGTTGGGGGCAGAAGGGGAGTAAAAAAATGACCAGTATCAGAAACAGTGGAGGAAATTAAGATATTAGTTGGATAATAAGAAAATATGATGAATGTACTCCATGCACATGAATGCAAGAGCTTATATGAAACAGACCATGTATTGAAAGTCACAAATTATTAAACTCACTCCAAAAGAAGCAAATAATGTAAATAGTTCTATCTAGTTAAAATTTTTTTCAGTAAAGAAATTTCCAGGCCCAGATGGATCAAAGATAAATACTACTAAACATTTAATGAAGACTTAATCCAAATATACACACTCTCTTCCACAAAACAGAAGAGGAAAGACCACTTTCTAACTCATTTTATGGAGGCCAGAATTACCCAGATATCAAAGATATTATAAGAAAAAAATCAATATAAGGATATTTTCCATAAAATATTAGCAAATTTAGTAATATATATTTCTGGATAAAATAAAAACTCTTTGCAAACTCAGTATGGAATGAAATTTCCTTAATCAGATAAAGGGCATGTGTGAAAAATCTATAGCTAACATCATACTTAAATTATGAGAAACCTAATGTTTCCCCCCTAAATACAGAAACAAAACAAGGGTTTCAGCTCTCAACATTTCAACTCAATATAGTATTGGAGATTCTAGTCAGTATAATAAGGTAAAAAACAGCCAAAAGAAAGGAAAGAATAAAACATCCAGATAGGAAAGTAACTAATAAAATATAGCTCAGTCCCTTCGCTGTACACCTGAAACTATCACAACATTGTCTGTTAGTTGTCTATACCCCACTACAAAATTTAAATAAAAAAATAGAAAAGAAAATTTGAAAATACAAAAAAAAAAGAAAAAGTCGTCTTTGTTTGCAGATAACACAATCACCTAGTAGGAAATAATGATGGAATCTATAAAACAAGCTATTAGAACTAATGGATCTAAGCAACGTTAGAGGATATAAGAACAAAATACAGAACAAATTATATTTCAATATACTAAGAGGAAATGATCAGCCATTTTAACGAAAAATAATACCATTCCCACAGCATCGAAATAGGAACTATTAGGAAAATGTGATTAACAGTTTTCATATACTATTCATAGAAAAAACAATTTCTTGAGAAAAATATGAAAGTCCCAGAAAAGTCAAAACAGTATTGAAAAGAACATTTGAAAGCTAATTGGCCTCAAGAACTATTATAAAGTTACAATAATTGAGACAGTGTGGTATTAAAGTAAGAAGAGACAAACAGATAAGAGGAACAGAATAGAGAATTCAAAAATAAAGTCATACACATATAGGTAACTTTTTTTTTTTAATAAAGATGCAAAGGCAATTCAGTGGAGAATGATAATTTTCAACAATGGGGCTAGAATGATTGGATGTATTAAGCAAAAACAATGAACTTCAACCCACATCATATACAAAAGCTAATTCAAAGTGCATCCAAGAACTAAACTCTAGAAGTATAAAAATTTTAGAAGAAAATATTTTGTGACTTTGGGTTAGCTAAAAATCTTAGACACAACACCTAAAGCATTATCCATAAAATAACTATTTGTAACATGGACTTCATGAAAATTGAAATCTTTAAAAAAAACTCAAGAAAGATAAGAAACTAGAGAAAATATTTACAATGCACGTATCTGATGAAAGAATGGAATTTAGCACATATAAAACTCTCAAAACTTAATAACAAGGAAACAAACAACCAAATATAAATGGGCAGAAGAATTGAATCAACACAAAAAGAATATATACAGATAGTAAATAAGCCAACCAAAAACGTACATTTGGAAATCAAAGGGGCAGATCTAAAAAACTGAGGTATGTGAAAGAAGCCAGATTCCTCCCTGCCCCCCAAAAGAATACAGCTCATATGATTCCCTTATGTCATTAAAAAAAAACCTGCTAACTAATGTATAGCCAGAGAAAGCATATCAATGTCTAGGGTGGGTAAGACATGAAGAAACTTTGGGGATGATAGAGGGTACATTTATTATCATGATGCTTGATTTTATGCATATATACAAACGTCAAAATATCAAATTGCACACTTTACATGTATGTGATTTATTACAGGTTAATTTTACCTCAATAAAACATTTAAGAAAATAATTAAAAGACCACCCTTCTCACCATGTAAACATAAAAACACAATGAGATACCAACTTATACCCATTTCTCCTGTTATGACGGCTATCTGAAAAAGATGGTAAGCGTTGGTGAAGACGTGGAGAAATGGGAGCTCTTGTATACTGTTGGTGGAAATGCAAATTAGTAAAACCATTGCTGAAAAATGTACTGAAGTTCCTCGAAAACCTAAAAACAAAACTAACATATGATCCATCAGTCCCTTTTCTGAATGTACACCCAAAGGAAATGAAATCAGCACCTCAAAGAGTTATCTATACCTACCATATTCATTGCAGCATTACTCATAGTGGTCAAGATATGGAAACCATCCAAGTGTTCATTGACAGATAAGTGGATAAAGAAATTATAGAATACACACACACACACACAAACACACACACACATATACATACAATGGAATATTATTCAGCCTTAAAAAGGAACTCTTGTCATTTGCAACCACAGGAATGAACCTGGAGAATATTATGCTAAGTGAAATAACCCAACACAGAAAGATATATACAGTATGATCACCCTTACATGTGAAATGTAAAAATGTTAAATACATAGATTCAGAGAATAGAAAGGCAGCTATAGGGGTAGGGAGGTGGGGAAAAATGCAGAGATATTGGTCAAAGAGCACAACACTGCAATTATGTAGGATGAATAAGTCTAGAAATTAGGAACAGTTTGATGTCTACAGTTAATAATATACCGAACACTGGAAATTTGCTAATAAAATAGATTTCAGGTGCTCTCATCTTTAAAAAAAAAGTTAACTATGCTAGTTAACTGTATTAATTAGCTTGAACATAGCAATCATTTTGCTCTATATTCATATCAAGTCATCATACTGTATATAGTAAATAAAATTAAAAGAAAAAAGACCAGTTCCTCCATCTATGTACACTATCTCCTCTACTGCTGTCTTCTCAATAATATTATTTTAGCAATTTTATCAATGTACTGACAAAATCAATTTTTATCAATTTACTCTTTCTTCTGGATCTTTTCCAATAGTTTATATACTTCCTGTTCTTTCTCTCATAAAAACATACACAGAGAAAGAGGAAAAAGGAAAAGAAATAATTCCTGGACTCCTCATTTTCCTTCATTTTTCTTCATTAACTTCTTCCTGTTAGACCAAAATATTTCTAAAGGGTAGACTACGGAGACTGACTCCAGTTTACTCCCTTCTATTATCCCTAAAGTGTGTGTGTGCTAAGTTGTTTCAGCCGTGTACGACTCTTTGCAACCCCATGGACTGTAGCCCGCCAGGTTCTTCTGTCCATGGGATTCTCCAGGCAAGAATACTGGAGTGAGTTGCCATTTCCTGCTCCAACGTCTACTCTCATGACAACAATAAAACTGTTAGCATCAAGACCAGAGATACCTCTATGTGCAAAAGCCAACGGTTTTAGTTCTCATTTCATTTTACAAATCAACATTTCCTGTATGTTTTCTCCCCTATTAGGCTCCCAACACAACTTTTTCTTGGACATTTCATCTTAGTCTCTGCAAATTCCTATTCATCAACTGATCAAAACACACTGCAGTGCTGCAGTGTTTCAGCCTTGGACCAAATCTGGATTTTATCTATACTTATTCTCTTGGTGATCTCTATCCTCTGGGCTTCCCTGGTGGTTCAGCTGGTAAAGAACCCTCTGAAGATGCAAGAGACAGAAGTTCAACCCCTGGGTTGGGAAGATACCCTAGCAAAGGAAATGGCAACCTGCTCCAGTAATTCTTGTCTGGAAAATTCCATGGGCCAAGGAGCCTGGCAGGCTACAGTCCAAGGGGTCACAAAGAGTTCGACACAGCTGATTGATGCTGAGGCTGAAACTCCAATACTTTGGCCACCTCATGCAGAGAGTTGACTCATTGGAAAAGACCCTGATGCTGGGAGGGATTGGGGTCAGGAGGAGAAGGGGAAGACAGAGGATGAGATGGCTGGATGGCATCACCGACTTGATGCACATGAGTCTGGGTGAACTCCAGGAACTGGTGATGGACAGGGAGGCCTGGTGTGCTGCGATTCATGGGGTCACAGAGTCGGACACGACTGAGTGACTGAACTGAACTGACTGAGCGTGCACAGGTACACACACATTTCTTTTCAAAAATCTAGATTCTTGTACACAACAGCTCATTCCTCATTTTTATTTGAATATCAGAATATCTAAATTATTCTGTACCAAACTGAGTCTTAACATTCTTCCCCCCAACAATTATTTCTTTCTCATTGCTCCCCAACTCATAAAATGTCGACTCCAGTTTTTCCAGTTGCTAAGCCAAAAACCTTATAATCACCCTTAACTCCACTCTTTTTCTCACACCCAACATGTGATCCATCAGCAAATTCTTTTGGCTTTATCTTCAAAATATGTCCTAAAGCACTTTTCATCACCTCCACATGTTAATTCTCAGGCAGTCACTGTCTTGTTTAACTTGAATTATTATAATAATCTTCTAATTACCATCCTACCTCTCCTTCCATATGCATTAACATTATACATCGACACAACACATTCAGCAAGAACTGAACTGAATTCTATCTAAACAGAATTTTAATCTTCTCACTTCCTTCATCATAAATCTCTAATAGCCAGGCTAATTCTTTGATAAAGGCCCCACAACGCTACCTGGGAGCAATTTTCTGTTGTTTTAGATTTTATCCTCTGGTCTCTTGGTTATTCCCTCTGAGTCACCTCCCCTCCACTAGAAAAACCCCACAAAAAAATGGCCTGGGTTTACAGCTAACTAATTTTCTTAACCTACTTTCTGCCCATAAATATTTTGTATCATATTTCACAAAATAAGGACTCTGTTTTTTTTTTTTACCGTCTGTCCCTTTTAATCTAGGCTTGCTGAGTTTCTTCAAAAATGGTTTAGGTTCTTTACATACCATTTTGCATTACCCTTTCCTGGACAAAAGGCACACTTCAAATCTATTCAAAAGAATTCCTTCTCAACCTTTGCTCCCTGTATAGTTGCATGCATGTGTGCTAAGTGGCTTCGGTCGTGTCCAACTCTGTGGCCCTATGGACTGTAGCCCGCCAGGCTCCTCTGTCCATGTGATTTTCCAGGCAAGAATACTAGAATACCATGCCCTCCTCCAGGGGATCTTCCTGACCCCGGGATTGAACATGCATCTCTTGTCTCCTGCATTGGCAGGCGGGTTCTTTACCATTAGCACCACCTGGGAAGCCCCCTGCTGTATAATGACTGTTAGACAATGCCATGTAGGGGCTTCATTGTTTCACAGAGTTGATGAGATATATCCTTAAGATCCTTAGAAAGTTTACCGACTAGTACAATGGTCTTACGAAAGATCATCTGAAAACTATCTGAGGTTTAACAGGGTTTGATAGTTTCATACTTGTATATACCCTGTGATGTTTTACTGGCAGCAACCACGCTTTTATTTTTGTCCTGAGTTTCTTTATGAGAGAGACTCAGGATGAAAGACAACTACTGTTTAAAATCCAGAAAGCCCTAGGTTTTATATTCCCTCTAGAAGAGCTGAAAAATGAACAATTCCTTCTTTAGCTCAGCTCTATTTTTTCTGTACCTTAGGATGAAATCAGTTGATATTTTCAACATTTAACCTAGAAATCTTCTTAGCAAGATCTATCAGTTTGTTAGATGGCATTTTCCCTACTTTCCACATTTGCTAAACTTTTCATCAATAAATTGTTTAAAAAGTCCCCTTTCCCCCAGCTTCTTGTAACATTTTTTCTCATTTTGATTTAAAACCTCTCCCGGAGCCTCCCGAGGTGGGGGAACTGAGTTTTCTATCCCAAATTCCATTAACTGTGACTGTGTGACTAGTTCTCAGCAATGATGAGTGTGTTGTGTTTTATTTTTAAGCCAAGTTAGTAAAAAATCCTATGTGACTCCTTCACATAATGATACTCTTCTTCCCATGACCTTGATGAAAATTGGCACAGCAAACCTGAGCCATGTGTTGAAGCCAGAAATGAAAGGAGACTGGGTCTCTTCATCACAGGTTGGAGAAAAGCTGCCTGTAAATCAGGGATAAGGACCTAAACTTTAAAAAACTGGAAAAAAAATAAAAAAACAGACTTCCTCCCGTGTGAGTCATAATGCATTGGAGTAATTTTTATATTAACTGAGATTATTCTACATAAAAAAATTTGTAAGGAATTCCCTGGTAGTCCAGTGGTTAGGACTTCACACTTCTACTGCAGAGGGCCCAGATTCAGTTCCTAGTTGGGGAACTAAGATCTCTCATGCTGCATGGTGTGGCCAAAAGAAGAAAAAAGTAAAACATTGTGTTTTTTATAAGTCTGAAGAAAGGGAGTGATTCCTTCTTGAGCAACTGAGGAAAACATTTCAGATAGGCTATTGAATCAGATTCTGATAGATAGAGGTAGCAACAATTGTTTGAGAAAAATTATTAATGGACAAAAGTAGAGGAACAGAAAATACAGATTACTCAGAGTCTAGTGGTATGCGCTTCTGGTGTTTGCAAAGGCAACTAGATGAAATTGAGACAGAAGGTATGCCAGTTCACAGAATGATCCCAAAAAGCCAAAGCTCTTTAACTCTACTGGCTAAGCTTTGTAAGCAATGGGGAGGCACTCCCAGTTGCTGTTTCCCTGGGGTAATTTGTCTGGACCAGAGTTGACAGATATGGGAGAGATTTGTATAGCAGAAATAATGGTATCATGAACTTAAAAATTCTTGCAGAGGCTTTTCTCTAGATTTCAGGGCAAACGTAAAAATTACTTGTTGGAACTAAATCACTTGATCTGTGAAATACTGCTTTCTCATGATTTTAAAAGACTTTGGCAAACTTTCTCCCCATATTGTAGAGTGTGCTAGCAAACACTTAACAGGCTTCCACTAATGGCTATAATTAAGCTTCAAAGGGAACAGGCCAAGTCAGACACTGAGTGGAGCTGAAACTATTCCCTTTTCCCCATTGTTACCAATATGCAATTTACCCTAGCTTGCCTTCCATCACATTTTCCAGAGAGTGAATAAATGTTTCAATTTAGGATGGTAGGAAAATCCATATGCCAGCAAGAATTTTTATTGCCATCCAATTCAGAGCTAGCTGAGTCATGGTGACCCACTATACAATCCTGTAAACAGCATGACACTCCAGGAACTTTTGAGTGCTGGCCTATTTTCAGGCTCCTTTGCAAGTATCCTTAGCAGGTATCCTACGTTTCCATCTTCTGAACGATTTTGTGTTCATACAGTGGATAGTCTTCACATATTCATGTCTATTCTCATAGATTTCAGCTCCCTTTTATCTATACCTATGTGCCCTCCTCCTTCAGCATCCAGTGTTATTTTGCTACAGAACTCTTATTTATCCTCCAAGATTCAGTTGTGCAAGTATATTTTTTGAGAACTTCTCTAATGATACTATCATTAGAAAAGATGTATGATAGATAAAATCTTAAAAATTATTATTTTAATTGGATCTTTATGCACTCACAGACTGAAAATATATTTTCTAGAATGTTATATTTGTTTTTTTCTTTTTGTAAAAAAAAATTTTTTTTTTTTTTACTTTATTTTACTTTACAATACTCTATTGGCTTTGCCATACATTGACATGAATCCACCACAGGTGTACACGAGCTCCCAATCCTGAATCCCCCTCCCACCTCCCACCTCACAATGTCTCTCTGGATCATCCCCGTGTATTTGAATTGTACCATCTATATTTAACTTGCTAAATTGTGAGCTCCTTGAGTAGAAAGATAACACTGTAAGTGCTAAATTGAAGACATGCAAATTGATATGAGAAGCTAAAGGAAGCAAAGCCAAATAAACCTATAGAAACCATTCAAAAGTCTCAAAACTCAATAATGATATAGAAAATTAGGAGGCAGTTTAGATAAGGTGACAAAAAGATTAATAAGTAAAAATATGTAGATGAATATGAAAACAGTTTGAATTCTTTCATTCGAAACATATCAACAGGAAAATTTAGAAGAAAAGTACGATAATCCCTCATCTTGCCCTCCAGATCATTATAATATCACATTGTGGATAAAGCTACCAAACAATAAATAGTAAATAATGTAACATAGCAATTCAGTACCAACCTTTTTGCAACAAATTTCTAAAAATTCTAAGAAAAGAATGACTTCAGGAATAGAATTCAACCCTATTTGATGAAACCACTGAAGGTGGGATTTTATGTTAGGAATCAAGCAGATCTCTCATATGGGAAATGATGACTGGCCGAAATGAAAGATGGAATGCTCTCTATGTAAGTCAAGAAAATAAACCTAAAAAGGAGAGGATGGGAACACATGTACACCCGTGGTGGATTCATGTTGATGTATGGCAAAACTGATGCAGTATTGTAAGGTAAAATAAGGTAAAATAAATAAATAAAAGGAGAGGATGGCAGAGATGTGACTTCATATTTAAAGCATGCATCCTATATTTTCCTTTATGTCAGTTACAAGATTAACAACTGTGACAGTATTTTATTCCTCCTGCTGCTGCTGCTAAGTCACATCAGTCATGTCCGACCTGCAACCCCATAGACTGCAGCTCACCAGGCTCCTCCATCCATGGGAGTTTCCAGGCAAGAGCACTGGAGTGGGTCTCCAGTGCCTTCTCCATTTATTCCTCCTAGGTATGTTAGTTCATTGATCATTACCTTCTTGTTCAGTTGTTCAAACAGTCACAGTAGTCTACTCCTATATCTTTATCCTTTCACAATTATAGCAGGAAAGACATTATCTAATGCCTTGCTGATGTTCAATCGATTGTGTCTACTATATACCTTAGATCTACCAATCTAGTTACTAGATCAAAGAAGAGAAGAAAATTCTTATCTTTTTTTTGACACATAAAGATAATGGCATCCTTTCAAAGCATTCCTAAACCTATACTATAATAAGCTCTTTTGGGATCTTACCCAAATTAATGCTAAGCTGTAACACTTAAATTTAAAAATAAGAGACTTGAGGAGATTTAATATAAAAACACATATACAAAATGAAATCTTAAAAATGAATTCAGTAGAAATATACAAAAACAAGAAAGAAAGAAAATTAAGAATAGAAAAATCTCTGAATGAATTTTAAGAGTTATAACATCAGCTAACTTCCAAAAGAATTTTTATAGAAAAGTATAATTTATGATTTACTTTGATTTCCACTGTGGCTGCTGCTGCTAAGCTGCTAAGTCACTTCAGTTGTGTCTGACTCTTTGCGACCCCATAGACGGCAGCCCACTAGGCTCTCCCATCCCTGGGATTCTCCAGGCAAGAACACTGAAGTGGGTTGACCTCTCCTTCTCTCATGCATTAAAGTGAAAAGTGAAAGTGAAGTCG